>JAYKKM010000281.1:627500-875000 GCA_035772405.1 Chrysogorgia sp. JL179-B06 | reverse complement strand
GTCCATGTACTCTGAGTAAACCATCTTCATCTTCCTTGACAAGGAGTTGCTTGTCAATTGCGTTGGCAGTTATGTGACACTGAGTCCACTGAAAAAGCTGTTTCTCTGCATTCCGAAGTTCTTCAACGGTGATGGTTCCTCTCTGCCGATTCACGCATCTTGCATTTTGGATAAACCGATTAACATATGCAAGTGTTCGCCGAACTTTCGAGAACGTAGAGCACGTTGCTAAAAAATGGGAAAGAATAGGATTTTCTTTTCCTTCTTTCGTTGCTAAGTTGGCTTGAACTCTTGGCTTGTCATCAACTTTTGTTGAATTTCCTCGAGTGGAACTTTCTAGCTCTTCTTTTGTAGTTGAGCTCGCATGAAATGTGGTTTCGTCTTTGGAGCTTTAACCTCTCTTCTGGTCTCGACAAGGTCAACATTAGGCTTTTGAACATCTTCTTTAAATTGTGGCCATTTCGATTCTGGCAATTTGAGGAAGGGTGGACCAGTTAACCATTCTTCAAGTTGATCCAACTCAATTCCTCGAGTGAGACCATCAGCAGGATTGAAACTGGATCTAATGTAGCGAAAGTCATTCGTATCAACAGTTTCTTGAATCTCAGCAACCCTAGCTGAGACAAAAGGTCGGAACTCTTTCGGTGGAGTTGTTATCCAAGATAGTACTGTTGTAGAATCGACCCATAGAAATTTCTCTGCTTCGTTGATCTTTGCAAAATCTAGCATCTTTCGACAGGTATCGTAGATTCTCGAGAGAGCTAGACAGCCAAGCAATTCTAATCTTGGAATGCTCTTTTTCTTTACTGGTGCGACAAATGGCTTGATGATAACTGGAACGCAGTAGAAGCTACCGTCTTCGAGTTCCCAACGAAGAAATATGACCGCTCCAAATGCTTGCTCTCCGGCATCTGAAAACCCATGGATTTCTGGTGGACCAATTGCATTACTCGGTTTCAGCTTTCGGTCAAACTGGAAGGTCAAAAGACGATTCATTAACTTCAAATTCTCCGCCCACTTCTTTTGGACTTCTTCGGGTAAGACATCATCCCAACCATAGCCTGAACTCCAAAGTTCTTGCAGGTCAATTCTAAACCTTATGGTAACAGGTGAAACGAGGCCAATCGGATCCCACAGCTGGGCTAGAACAGCAAGGCAACTTCTCTTTGTAAACGCTTCAAATAATTTCCTCTTTCTTGAAGGTAAACTTGTCATGTTTCTTATCCCATTTGTGTCCGAGCAGATCTGTAAATCTTTCATCTTGTGACTGATCAATCTCTTTACTGTTCGAGTGCCAAGTTTTGATCTCAAATTTTCCATTTTCAAGTATTGCATCAATTCCTGCAGTGACTTGTTTTGCTTCCTCAACTGTTGAACAAGATCCTCCAACATCATCGACGTACACGTGTTGCAGAAGTTCTGTTGCTGCTTGGGGCTCTTTGTCTTGAGACGCTTTGGCCAGGACTTTAATTGAATTTGACGCAATATCCGGTGCAGGTTTATCTCCAAAGCTCAATCGCAGCCACTGATAAATAGTTGGTTCTTCTGTTCGACTCCTCCTCCATAGAAATCGATGGAAGACTTGGTCATCGGGATGCACTAGAATCTGGTTGAACATCTTGCGCACATCGCCGGAGTACGCAACGTTATCCCATCGCCATGCCGCAAGGACACTCGGAAGATCGTTGATATAATTTGGGCCTTTCTCAAGATGATCATTAAGAGAGCGATCATCATGACCTTTCGCGGAAGAATCGAAGACAAGTCGAAGCTTTGTTGTCTTGTCAGGTGTGAAGATGGCTTGAAGTGGTAAATACCATTCAGGTTTCGTATGATCCACTTCTTCCGGGGGAATCTCGGTCACAAAACCTTGGGAAACTAACTTCTGAACCTCTTCGTCAATGACCTCGGTGCAATCTTTTCTTTCAAATGATCTCTCAGTTGAGTGCATTCTTTTAAGAGCAATGTCATAGTTGCTATGTTTCGGTGGGCCATCTTCTTTCCAAGGCATCTTGATTTGGATCCTGCCGTCTACGACTGTCGTTGACTCGGAAAGTGACTTAACAAACTTGTTCTCCCGTAATTCGCTCTCGCTGCACGTACACAGTTCGGTTGGTTTAACTCCAATAAGATCTTGCTGTAGAAGAGTATTCATGTCTTCCATCACGCTCATCGTACCAACATCAACTGATTGAATTCTTGAGTTGCTCGTAACAAGTTGGCCTAATACGTACCAACCAAAGCAGTTCATCATAGCTATAGGCTCTCCAGGTTCTCCTGGTATAGCATGAACATCTACAAAGGCATCCGCAAAGTCTGTTCCAAGAAGTAAATCGATACTTCCACCAGATAGATGCAGTTTTTCTGAAACTGATCTCGGGTGAGTATATTTCTCCAAAGCCTTCTTTGAAACTGTTTTGGCGCTGCTGCATGGTTTGTTGACTGTGTGTACAAGAAGGGTTTTCTTGATATCTTCTTCAATTGGTGAGACCATGGTGATTTCTACAATTTCAGAAACTTCCGACTTCTTGCCCCCTCCAGCCAGGTTCATAGTTAAGTGTGTTTGTGGTCCGCTTAATCCAAGTTTTGTTGCTGCGGCTTTAGAAAGGAGACTAGTATTCGAACCAGTATCCAGCAGTGTAAGAATGTCCATAGGTACTCCATTTGCATCTGCCACTTTAATCTTTTGAATTGGGCATAGTCCAGTTACAGTCTGAACGTCATTCTTGCGTTTAGAAGAGTTTATATCAATGTTGTTGTTTGAGGTATTCTTCTCTTGACTGGGAAATGTAGGAGCATCTGGGTTTAAATTTGATGATAGTTCATTCCTCTTGTCATTGTGCAATGATCGGTGGTGGTTTTTCTTACACTTATCACATGACGTACCATCAGCCTTCTTGCAGTCTTTGGTATGGTGAGCTCTTAAGCATTTCCGACATCTCTGCTTCTGTTTAACAATGTCCCATCTTTGGTTTACTGTTGAACTCTGATAGGTAGGACAAGCAGTGAGTAGGTGTTTTGTTTGGCAACCAAGAGGACATGTCTCTGGTTCATGTATTTCAGAGTTTGCAGATCGGTTCTCGGACCTCCTGGGACCATTCTCATTCTCGTTTTCAAGATTAGATTTTCCTCTTGAACGAAGACTTGTCTCTTCATGCAACCAGTGGATAAGGTTTGATACATTTTCTTCCTTTTTATCTCTCTTCATATCTCGACCAAAGGCTGAATTGTCACCAGGATTAAGTTTTGAGAGAAGTTGGGACATAAAGAAAGGAGCTTCGGTCGACAAGGAAACAGGACATCCATTGTCTTCCATATCATTTACGCAGCCGGTTATTGAGGTTGCATATTGAGAAAGTGATCTTGAGTCTCTCTTCACTGGTTTTTGGTTATTTATTCCCGCCAATAATTCATCCATGAGTTTCCTTTTGTCAGCAAATTCAACATCAAGAATTTCCCATGCACGATCAATACTCTTGCAAGTTTTCACCTGGTCTGTCCACCAGAACCCTTTAGGCATTGCTTTCCTGAAGCGCTGTAGTTGCTCATCTTTATCTTGTGAATATTTAACCATCCAGTGATTAAATTCTTTCTTCCAGGTTGAATATGATCTTCTGCATCCATCCCAAGATGGTACTGGTAACCTTTCAAGGCCACTAGCCTTACTAGCCTTTGACTTGGAGCCTTCTGCCATTTTTGTCACTGCTGACGTCATCGCTTCCAATGATTCTGAATTTTCTGTAGACGATTTAGTTGAGCTAAGCTTCTTTTGGTAAGCCGCATGAACTTTAACGAGTTGTAAGTAGTCATTTTTTAGCTTTTCGCCAACTTCTTGGTTGGATTTTAACATCTGATCATCTTCCGACAAACCATCCTCTACAATTCTATCAGCTATGGTTTCTTGTTGTTTCTTTATATTTCTATACTTTGCTTCAACTAAACTGAAAATAGATTCTAATCTATCCAACTGAGGTTCCACTGTATTAGTATATATATCGAATTCCTCAAACAATTATTTTATAGACTGAATTGCATTATTTCTTTTGCCAATAAGAGTTTTCAATTCCACTTTTGGCATTTTGAACGATGTGTTTTTGTTATTCTGGGCGATGTGTTTTGATGAGCCTCGATTTCGTGTAACACGCTATCGAGAATGTGTTCGCCAAGTTTTGTTCACAAAAATCTGAATTTTAGCAAACAAAATACAGCATCAAACGGAATTTTCTGACCTTTTCTGATCTTTGTTGGCTCTTGCAAGTTGTCGGGACTTTCGAGGACGGTCGGACGGTCGGTCGGTCGCTTGTTTCTTGCAGTTGGTTGTCCTTGTCTTTTCCCTTTTGTTTGCAATTCGGTGATCTTTCAAATGTATAGAAATTTTGACTGTTTCGCACCCTCGTGTGGGACACTACTTCAACTAGAAAAATCACCACGCCAGACTGACAAATGATCGAATTCTGTACTATCTTTCTTGAAGCGTACGTATCTTGTACAACAGTCAATAAATATATAAATATATATAAATAATAGTCAACTAGAAAGTAGAATAAAGAATACAAAATTACATTACATAAACGTTCTCCTAGTTAAAACAGTCATCCACATAATGTTTCACTTACAATTTCGTAGATTATCCGCCTGTCTAATATCACATTTGTACTGTATTCTTATCCTTTAGCGCATGAGATCGCATGCGATTTACTTAACGTCAACTGTCCGGTATATCTTATCTTTGCCTGCATTCGAGGGCACTGACCCCCTTAATATCGGGCATGAAGTGCAAAACATGGTGCTCATTAGCCATGGGTAGGTAATCCATCTAAGAGAAGGAAAACTCTGATTTCAAACCCCCAGGTCCTGCCAAGGACCACGCTGTCCATGTCGGAGTCACTGGTTAGAATTATAGAATACTATGTTTCATGCTCACAAATTAACTTGTAATCTCCCCACTTTTTAGTATTTGACTTTGTCTAGCTAGCAAGCACCAGACAAATGTATTTATCAGTGGAAGATTACTGCCATTTAATGGCTTAAACACTGTATAATTGAGAAATACAGTATTGCCAGTGTCTCCTAGGCATGCTGATGAGCTCTGATATAGAGCGAAACAGCCTAACTCTTGTGTGATGAAATTCATATATTAGCATCAGAATATGCAAAAACAGGCAAATGAGATGTTAAAATTATTAAGTCAAAATTATTTGGAAATATACTATTCAAGGGCTGGTTGTTCAAAAGTCGATTAGCTGTAAAGTCCAGGGTTATCAATAATTTTTCAGATCAAACTTCCAATAGACCGTAATGTTTATTCACTTTTTACCCAGTAGCGTCTTTTTTGTGTGTTATTTATACTCATGTTTCGTGCAGTTAAGAATAAGCTTGTGATTGGACTTAAGATCATCGAGAAATAAATTTGTGCAGGAAGCATGGGAATATAACCTTCATGTGCACCTGCAATGCTAAAACAGCCAAACATGAAAATGAGGCTATTGAGTGAAAAGTTAATAAACAGTAAGGTCTATTGCGTTGATTATAAACTGGGGAGTTCACTTTCTAAGATATTGATAAAATAAACAGATGTGCACAAATACACAAATGAAAACAGTGGATTAACCCATTGAGTTGCATTTTATTTTACTCTGTCTAATGCCAGGCGATTTTACTCATCAAGGGGAGAGCGCTGGCACTTAACAACAGGCCAGGAAATTATAGATAATATATAGATTATAAAGAAACAAAATAATAATAGCATGTACAATATTAAAATGAAATAATTGTTCAACAACAATAAATTGTCCTATTGTTTGTCTATGATTACAATCGTGCTGGCCTATAGCCAGTATATAATCCATTGGGTGATGGATAGCGAGCGCGTATTGTTACCACACAACAACTGGTACAACTCTTCTGTTACCCCTCCCCAAGCGATCATGTTGCCACAACACAAACTGCCTGTACCCAGCATGCCTGAAGTTTTCATTGTTTCTTGCATTGTTCAAGACAAGAACATCTTCTCTATACCTCATTGCAATGTCCGAACGTTTGGATCAAGGACAAGCTGCTGGAAGAGAGGACTGTTTGAAATGCACGGCCGTACTGTTCTCGTACAACACTTATTTTCTTCCTGTGTTGGCATGACAACACAGTGCCCACATTTGCACCAGTCTGGAACATCACCTGGTGGTGGATTAGGAGGAGGTTGCCCATCTCCTGCAACAATTTCCCCATTTACAATGTCAGCGAAGGCTGCAGGCTGTCTTCGAAGAAGTTCCAAGGCAAGCCTTCGGAGTGCTTCCACGTCAAGACCATCAACTAAATTCTGAAATACAAGTTTCAAAGATGTATAAATACTAAGTAATAGAAACCATTGCTTGAGCGTGGTTCCGAATGATACAAATAGCCACAAATGATTGGATTTGCAATAATCCCAATTCACTTGAGTGTATTGTGATTATTGCAAATCAATGTATGCACTATATTCATATCATAATATAAATCTAGCTTTCCATATTCAATCTCAGAGGATGATTCTGAAATAGAAAATTATGCAATACTTACCACCATCTGTTGCTCATGCTCAGCCTGGTTCTGTGCAGCATCTTCTGCTGACACAAGCTGGCCACTTCCCCTGCCACTGCCACGGCCACTTCCCCTGCCACGTCCCCTTCCCCTGCCTCGTCTTTCTTCGCCACTTCCTTGCTCTTGTATTCCTCTGCCACGTCCCCTTCCTCTCCCCCCCCCCTTTGTGTTTCTTCACCTCTACTACGTCCCCTTACTCCGCCTCTTCTCCTACTTAACAGCGATAGATCCTCTTCCTCCTCAGTTTCCTCAATGGACAAATCATAATCCTAAAAACAGGATCATTATAAACACAAATGTGACACAATGTTTCACAAATATGTAGTGTATTTTGAATATGGCTGGTTTTCAAGCAGTGCTATTTCACAAAAACATCAATCACATTGCTTATACATGATTATAATGAGTGACTAGATAGATAGATGGATAGAATAACTTTATTTAACCACGCTGACCCCGTCAACCGAAGCTGATTTCCACAGGGGGCGTGTAAAAAATAGGAATATATACAATAGTTAATATTATTTACAAAATATGAGGCACAGTTATAGTGTCCAACAAGCAACAGTATTTACAAAATATGAGATATAGTGTCTAATAAGTAATAACATTTATGAATAAGTAACTATTTACAGTAATACAGTGTTTGTTTTTGTCACGATTGAAAAATATGAGTAGCAATTTTCTTTTTAAAACAAGAAAGGGATTCACTCTCCCTGATTTCGTTTGGAATAGAGTTCCATAGGTGAGCACCGTCATACATGAAACTGTTTTTCATATTGTTGGTACGTGGTTGTTGTAAACAAAGACTACTTGAAATGTCTCGAAGTTGATAGTTTGTCATCTCACTTTTATAAGTAAAAAGGTTAGTGAGTGACTCGGGACCCATTTTGTTCAAAATTTTATACATCATTTTTGCTTTTACCCTTTTTCTCATCATTTTAAGTGGCTCCCAGCCCAGGGCATGTAAAGCAATAGAATGATCTATATCATTGCTCATGTTTGTGATAATTCGAGCAGCTCTATTTTGTAGTTTTTGAAGTCTTTTTGATTGTGTTTCGCCAAACACATCCCACACTTCACAACAATAATCGAAGTATGGGCGAACAATAGCATTATATATGGAGATAAGTGTATCTTTATCAACAAAAGGTTTGACACGATGGAGGGCAGAGATTCCTGCTGTTATTTTTTGCAAATATTTTCAGTATTACTCTTCCAAGACAAATGCTGGTCAATTGTTATTCCAAGCGTTTTGCATTCGTAAACTTGTTTAATTGGTTTATTTTCAATGATAATATTTGGGGGAGCATTTAAAGTACTTTTTATCTTTGGTTTTGAGCCAATCAACATAAATTCAGTTTTAGCTACATTTAAGCTAAGTTTATTGGCCATCAACCATTTTTTAAGGTTTTCTAAATCAGAATTTACTGCAATTTCAATATCAGCAATCTAGTCTCCAGAAGCTGTAAGATTTGTATCATCAGCAAAAAGCCGAGGTTTTGTATTATTAAGACAATGTGGTAGGTCATTAATATACAATAAAAATAATAGTGGTCCTAAGATAGAACCTTGAGGTACACCACATCTGATCGAACGTTCTGATGAGATAAATCCATTAATTTGGCACTTCTGGCTTCGATTTGTTAGATATGATTTTAGCAAGGAAAGAGCCTGTCCTTTTATTCCATAGAACTCCAACTTTTTCAATAGAATTTGATGATCAACTGTATCAAATGCTTTTTTTAAGTCAATGAAAACTACTAGGTTAAACATTTTTCTGTCTAAATTCACATACCAGTCATTTGTACAGTCCAGTAATGCTGTAGCTGTAGAGTGAGATTTCCGAAAACCAAATTGGGAATTACTTAGCAGTCTAAATTCAGTTAAATAATTGTACAGTTGATCATACAGAATTGGTTCCATGATCTTGCTTATGGCAGGCAAAACTGAAATTGGCCGGAAGTTTCCTGGTATGTTTCGATGGCCATTTTTATACAGAGGAGTTACTCTAGCCATTTTCCATTCATTAGGGACCAGTCATTATTAATGCCGGGTAGGGGGCCGGAAGATATTTTTCTGAACACAAAATATTTTTCGTGGCCCCTTATTTTTTAACAAGATATTTTTATGACCCCCCCCATTATTAGGCAATATATTTCATAGCCCCCCCCCCAAAAAAAAAACAACAACAAAATACCTTATTCTTTTATTATTTATAATATAAGACTTATATTAATAATAGTGAAACTCAATGCTATTAGTATAGAATTGTCTCTGAATTCAATCACTCACAGTTGTCACCATTTTTTGTTTTCAACTCATATTTGTTTACTTGCAGCTGTAAATGAATAATATAAATTACTATTTAATTTATTAAAGTAAAAGCTGAATTGATTATATGATATGTGAACTGTAGTCCACATGTGACAGTCAACTATTTATAATATTAATATTAAATTTGTACCTCTCTAAAAAAGTTCATCGTGTATTTGTAAATAATAATATTTAATAAAAGGAAAAGTCTGACAATTTTTGATAACAGCTATAAATATATATACAGTATATTAAAATAAAAAGGTAGAGTTATTCTTACCAATATATGAAGAAAGTCTCCAATTCCCAGCAATCCTACCACTTCTTGTTGACACAAATAAACTTTCTGTCTGGCTCTCAACATCAGATGGTTCATGGTCCTCATCCTTTTCATCTTCAAGATCACTTGTGCAGTTAATGATCTTATATTAAAGAAACAAAGAGAATAGACAAAAAATATGTAAATTACTTCTGCATTTATGCCTAGAGTCAGGAAGGGACTGCAGATGACTGGAATATCTACAACAGTACACTTAATAGTATGTACATCAAGCATGCATATTGTCTAAATTATTAATCTATGTACACATGTAAGACTATCATCTTACACATATATGTATTATAGCAATAACGAACTCACCTCATCCATATCATCATCTGATAACTCAGAATCATTCCCCACATCCATCTCTTTACCTTCATGGTCCACAATGTTGTGCTCTAATACATGTAAACCTAATTTGTGCCTTCACATGTCTTGAAAAAAAACCTCGATCTTTGCTGTCTTTTTTAGTTTCAAACACCCCATCATGTTGTGCTTAAGAAAGTATTTATTGAGGGTTTCTACAAGCAGATTCTTAATGCTTCCATCCTCAACTTTGCCCAACCAGTTGATGTCATCAAAACTCTGCTTTTTCTCCATTTCTCTTCTGATTCTACTTTCTCTTTTTCGCACCTCTTTGGTGATGTGTTTATAAATCAGGTCATCAAGAGCAACTTTCACAGTACTTTCATCAACAATGTACCTTTCTGCAAAACTATAGTTATTGTGGAAGGGTCTTCATTATTCACCGCACCCTGTTGGAACAATTGATTTAACTGGATCCTTGGATTGAAGTCGTCCACTGATCTAGGGACCCCATCTATCTTATTAGGTGTATCTTTGACATGAAAGTACTTACAGTTATTAGAGGTGGGATCAGGAGGCATCGACTCTGGTATGCGTTGGCAAACAGCATCAACCCACCCAGATACAGGACAGTTTGAACACAATGAGTCATTGTTGTCTTCACAAGCAAATTTCACAATCTCAAAGTACTTATTACCTGTCCGAACATGATTCTTTGAAAAACTCTCTAACTTTGAGAAGTAGTTGTGACCTGGGACAGTCGAGTTATTTTTTTCTCTCAATGAAATCTGTCAGATAGGGCTTATCCCAGTAGAATAATTTGTCTGCTGTACTGAAAGCAGAAAACTGGACAGCAAATATCAATTCAAGCTGCATTTTTAAATGCCGAGGACAAGTACCCTCCTGACAATTTAAGTTCTAGTGATGAAGAAAGTGACTATTAAAACATAACTTTAATATATACAATAATACTTCCTTCATTACTGTTTTTATTTTATATTCTTTGCAATTTTTAATATAGTGCACATTATTTTGATAGACCTCTTGATATTTTTGTGGCCCCCCCTTCCATGCCCAAAATATTTTCATGGCCCCCCCTTCATTGCTCAAAAATTTTTCGTGGCCCCTCACAATATCTTCCGGCCCCCTACCCGGCATTAATAATGACTGGTCCCTTAGGGAAAGAGGATAGAGTAATAGCCTGATTAAAAATATATGTTAGTGAATCTGCAATAGCAGGTGCAGCTATCTTGATAATTTTACATGAAATCTTATCAATGCCAGTGGCTTTATTGCTGGATAGTCCATGCAAGAGGTGGTAAGTATCATTTACACTAATAAGTTTGAATGCAGCAAATTCTGATTTAGCTTTTTCGACATATGTCTCAAAATTGTAATTGGACATGCCGATTTTGCTTGCTAAATCAGGGCCAATATTGGAAAAGTATTCATTGAAGCCTTCCGCAATATCTTTTGGATTGTTTAAAATATTTCCACCCAAATTGAGTTCAGTCACTACTGGTTGTTTGTTTTGTTTGCCCAGTAAATTGTTTATTGATTTCCAAGCATTTTTTGGATTACATTTTAGACCAGCAATTTTCGTGGAATAGTAACTTTTTTTAGCATTTCTTAATTCAATATTTACCTGATTTCTAGTCTTTCTGTAATTTGACCAATCAATTTCTAATTTGCTAATAATGGCTTTTCTTTTTAGTTTATCTCTTGTATGTATGAGGTTTTTGATTTTGCTCATAATCCAAGGAACTTTCTTGGACCTATGTTTTTTTCTTTGAAGTGGTGCATGTTTATTTAACACTTCTAGGAAAAGTTCTTTCCAAATTTCCCACATAGTATTTGGATCATGACCAAAAAAGTAAACATATTCCCAATGTAGATTTAGAAGTTCATCTACAAAATTTTTCTCATTAATTTTTCATGTTCCTTATTTCAGTAACATTTTCTTCCTTTTGAAAGACTCCAATTTTTCTGATGGCAAATACCAAACTGTGGTCACTGATTCCAGTGTGGATAACACCAGAATCAGAAATTTTCTCAGGTGTATTTGTAACAATATGGTCAACAAGACGCCCGCTAGTCGTTAACTTGGGCTACTTAATCACTGGACAAATTAGGGAGATATGGCGTGGATATTGCTTGCAGATGTTGGGCGGGGGTATGGGTATGCAATGGCGAATGCTTACCTCGGCTTTGCAGCCCGAGGAATGAGGAAGAAAAATCAGGCGTCTACACGCAGGCTACCCCCCCAATGCAGAACGCCTGACTCGCAGACGAAATTTAATGTAAACACTAAACACGGGCTTTATGATATTTTGTCTGATATCTGTTTGATTGAAGGTCTTCGTGTGTCAAAATTTATATAAAAACAACGGAAAGGTATAGGAAACATATATCTGTTACGAAATTACATCGGTTTAACGAACATAAAAGCATTACATCATCGGGTAAACAACGAATAGATCTTGAAGCCATGTCCTTTGATTTTAGAGGCGAGTCTCTCTTTAATCGCTAATACGCATTTTCTTATATAACATCTGATCTTCACATTTTAAGTAGACGAAACCTACAGCGTTCGATTCGCCAGATTCAAGTGATCATTTCGATATAGAATTGATTTAAATCAGACAAAAACACAACATTTCATAATGATAAATATTACGGAGTTTCGCGGGATAAATGTTAACACAGCATAATAATATTTCCCTGTCCTTCGGCTGTCCATTTTGTCATCATGATTGATCTCTCATCTGTGTTTCTTTCATTTTGGAGAGAATCTTTGCAATGGTTTGCAGGTCTCGGTAAACTTTTCCAACTGCTATTCATTGTCAATAAAATGAAAGTCCGAAATCGCTTCAATTTCGACTATATGTTGTTGTTGACGTTTCGTCCACGGTTCTGCGAGTTCTTTCAATCTCTCATCTGTGTTTCTCTCAGTCATCCAGTTATCTTGGAGAGAAT
Organism: Chrysogorgia sp. JL179-B06; assembly: GCA_035772405.1. NCBI lineage: Eukaryota > Metazoa > Cnidaria > Anthozoa > Scleralcyonacea > Chrysogorgiidae > Chrysogorgia > Chrysogorgia sp. JL179-B06. Next base: position 862,504 of record JAYKKM010000281.1, on the reverse strand, counting down.
CTTTGCATTAATTTGCGGGTTTACAGGTCTCGTAAATGCTTTTCAGACTGCGATTCATTGACAATAAAACGGGCCGAAATCGCTTTAATTCGCTATTTATACGCCCACGCAATAATTACATTCTCTCGACGTATAAAACGACGATGAACATGACGAACACAGAAATCAAGCTGGATTTAAGACTTGTGCTCACCACAGGTGGCCCAAGTAATGAGGCTGGAGGTTGTCATTGTTATTCGCGTAGGTTAGTTTCTTAGTTGACAAATCAAAAAGTTTCTTTTCTTTTGACATGTCACAATTTAGATCACCTAATATATACATTTCTTTGTTTTCATCATCAATTTGTTTGATTAACTTTTCCAAATGATCAAAGAATTCTGATGATGCATTAGGTGGTCTGTAAACTGTTGTAACAATAAAGGGTCGATTGTGTGGCTTAGTAATTTCTATACAAACAGCCTCTAATTCAGAAGGAATTAGATCAAATCTTACATTGTAATTGATGGAGCTACGTAAATATATACAAACTCCACCTCCATTTCGTGACCTGTCTTTTCTAATAATATCATAACCTTCTATGTGAATTAAGTTATCAGTAATACTCGAATCAAGCCGCGTCTCATTAAATGCGATTAGATCAACGCATTTGTTAGTCATTGACTCCCTGTTGTGTATCGTTAAATGTAACCTAATACCTGCTATATAACATACTGTATAGCACATGGCAGCAATGCAAATATCAGTCATCAGATATACTTTTCTCATTTTCACAGTATAAAGCGAGAGTATTATAGAGTATATTTATGCAAATTTCTGATCGCATTTAATACTATGGAAATCGACAGGAAAGAGCATCAGTATATCACAAATATAGACGTTTTTAGTTGGGCTATAGAGAGAAAAGTATTTGATACTCAATATATTCATATTGTGATTCAACATTCTGTCAAGTCGGGCGAACAAACTATAAGCGGTCTGCCCTCTGTTATTTTTGGAATTGGTGGTTGCGAATAAAAATATATACAAACCAGAGTATACAAACAAACTAAGATTGTATTATATAAATACACTTACCGTAGTATCATCACTGTTACTTTCCTGTGCTCTTCGATTGTTCAAACACAGATTCTGTTCGGAATTCTCACCGTGGCATGCGCTCGTACAATAGTGGTTTAGACTTTTGCACGGACAATATTTTCTTCCTTTTTCCCGAAGGCAATTACCACGACACGAACAAACACTGTCACATTTGTAGCATCAAAGTTTTTGATTAGCGCTTCATCTTCGTGCGGAAAATTATCTTGAACGTAAGCCATCCCTCTGCACACATCTTGAGTTGGAAGAAATGCAAGAGCATCAAGCATACCACAGTGCACACGGAACTCTTCACTATCGCGGTAGAAATTGTTGTTTTTTTCGTTTCTTCATTTTACAATTTTTTAGCGGTGTCATTTTTTCCGCATAAGTCATTATTCCGGTGCCATTTTTTCCGGTGCCATTATTACCGATTACCGTACCGGACACACAATGGACACACTACGTCATAGACATAAAGGTTGTTTTCTCAAGATTCAGAAGCTTTACAAGAACAAAAACCCTGGCATTTTTTGACATGATACGCATCGTCGAATTGAGCGAATTCTGACCGAGAGGCGAATTACAAAACCAAACAGCTTCCACTTGTGGGTTGAATCTGGATTGAGACGACCAATTTTTTACAGTTTCCACAGGGCATCTTGGAGACTCGCGGACTTTTACATTTATCAATATATGTAAGTCCGATAATGTGCATGTATACATTCTTTTGAGACCACATTAAATATCTTTTATACTCCATAAAACTAGATATAAGACTTGAAAAAAACTTTTAAACTGAATTTGAAGACTTGTAACATGAAAAACTCAAAGTTGGAAATTGATATTAAGGTGGCTCTCTATAGTTTCAACATGTACGCGTATAGTTTCAACATGTTATTCACCGATTATATATTTTTCCTATCATAAATCATCCCAAAATAAACCCTTTCTCAATATGCCGAACAGAGGTCTTCTAAACAAATAGAAGCCCATGCTTATTTTTGGAGTTTACATATAAAAAATCTAGTCTAGCTTTGTTCACGTTAAATTTACATATAATCCCGACGAGTTTATAACTTCTCTGCTCTTATCACCGAGATTCTGCCACTGTTGGTGTGGCAATGAAACACGTCCATTAAACATGTGGTTTTTCCTCAAGATGTGATTTGGATTGAGGTGGTAGTACGTAGCTTGGTAGTCTTGAGTGTAGGTTAAGTTACCATGCCATGGTCTTCACCCTTCACACACTTGTCAAAGTGCCTTACGACCACATTCTTTGGCTCACGTCTGTAGCATTCTGCGAAATCTTGCCCGCAACCATAACACTTCTTCCCTCGATTATTAAGAGTCACCAACTCATAAGGGTATGGAGAATCAATGGAATGCCATTGGTTCATTCCTTGGTTTGAAGCACTGGGCGTTTGACGTTGATGCAACTGACTGGAAACTGGTGATTGTGCTGTTGCCGTTGGCACTATCTGCGGATACTGAACATTGCAGGTAAATTAAATCAAAAGAAATAGTAAGCCAGCGTTAAAATATATATCTCAAACTCATTAATAATTCATAAGCCGAAAACAAAGGAAATCAGTGCCGAGACGGTGGTTTGGATATCGCAGGAAGAAATTACATAAATTAAGCCAACTTTCAGCTCGATTTTCTCTTAAATACTGATTTGTTTGAGATGTAATATGAAACACTCGGAAGAGTGATTCATCAGGATATCCAAACACCTCGAAGTTTGTTAAAAAACCTCGGCTTCGCCTCGGTTTTCAACAAACGTCTCGGTGTTTGGATATCCTGATGAAACACACTTCCTCGTGTTTCATATATTACTTAAAAAACAATATTTGAAAACGGACGCAGTGATCAGCTAAAAGCAATGTTTCCACAGCAGTATTTAAACATGGAAAGTTAATTATACGTACGTCATTATTCGCTATCATGCTACGCCTTTAGCCGAGTCATCGTTATGCTATTGCATATATACGCCACCTATATAATCTATATTACAGCATCATACAGCATCTATATATTAAACAATGATATTTTTCTTAACTTGCAGCCTTAACTCCTCAATTTGAAAACCAAGCAAAGGCACATGTAGAAACAGAGAACACAACAGGAATAACAGAAAGTGGTAAATATTGATCATGTACTGTGCTGTACTGTGCTGTGCTGTACTGTAACTGCACTGCTCTGGCAGCTCTGCTCTGCTCTGCTCTACTATACTTGTAGTCTTGTACAGTTGTACTGTACTGGTACATACCAATTTCTCAAGAATCTTGGTAATCAATTTGATAAATTACATTAAATTTTATGCTAGTATTTTCGATGGATACTTATAACGTATTCCATATAAGGTCATATCGGACGGGACTGGGAAGAGCAAATACATTGCCCTAACGAGCAAATCCAGTCTCCAAGTTAATTGAATTGTAACCGACCCCAAAACAGCAAAGGTCCTAACCCTCCCACAAAGCTATAGAATATATTCTTTTAAAGTTAAATTATCTATTTACAACATACACACAGCTTATCCTGATAGCTAACTTAGTTCTCTTTGAAAGTGGATAATCGAACATGCCCAAAAATATAATTTTCGTATTACGGATACCATCTTGTAAACGAACTTTCGGCTGTCTTCGACAAACGTTTTCTTGAGAAATAATCAACTCCCAAAGCTACAATATATATTAAAACAAAGGTAAATTATCTGTTTACAATATGCGTACAGCTTATCCGGCAAGCGAACGGAGTTTTCTTAAAAAGAGCGGATAATCGAAGTGGGCTGGTACGAGGGCAATGTATTTGCTCGTCAGGGGAACGTATTTGCTCTTCCCAGTTCCGTCCGATATGACCTTATATGGAATACGTACTATAAGTCCATATGGTATTTTCCGATAGGGTTGAAATTAAAAAGAGGCCATTTGCAACTCCACAATCAAGTGGAGGCAAAACAAGTGAAACAGGGAGATAAAAATGACGATAATGATGTTGATAAGTTTGACATTGGAAACTATGTGAATAATGCCCAAGATATCAATGATGACTTGAGGTTTCAATTGCTAGAAAACCACTGGAAACCTCCAAGATCTTATATCTTTCCTTCTCGCCAATATGGAACGAAAAAGGTTTACGTCACGTAAATTTTTGCCTAAATGGTTTGAAAGATGGCCCTGGCTGTCCTACTCCAAGAAGTTTGACGGTGCATTCTGCGTTCCTTGTGTTCTTCATGGCCATCAGAGCGGACACAACGGTATGAAGCTGCTAAAGTTATACAAAGAGCCTCTGGTAAGCATGATAAAAAATCTCCTTTTCATAAAGTGTCACTTATGCGTGCCACCACGAGGCTAATGATTGCAGCAACAAAGAGCAAATGGCACTCGTCATTCGTAAAATTGACGAGCAAGATGAGATTAACGAACGATTTGTAAGATTCGTCCACTGCGATAATGGGCTGACAGGAAACAGCCTTGCAAACAAAATTTTGACATCGATTAAGGACATAGGTTTGCCATTGAAAAACTGTCGTCGTCAAGGCTATGATGGCGCCAGTGCTATGTCTAGCACAACCAAGGGGGTTAGCGGAAATATTTCCAGGGAAAATCCAAATGCACTTTATGTTCACTGTGCAAGTCATCGCCTCAACCTATGCGTTGAAAAATCCTGCAAAGTAGCATTTATATCTAATGCTTTAGATAATGCGAGATTTCAACCATTCAGCGAATCGTTCTAGCTTTTTAGGTGAAAAGCTTTCCAAATATGGTCTAAAGAAGAGAAAGCTTGCCAATCGTCACTTACATGCTGGGTTGCTCGAATCAGCAGTTTAGATGGCCTTATTGATGGGCACGAGGCTATTGTTGAAGCTCTTGAGGAGATGAAGCTTAATGCTGATAAGAAATGGAATCCACCCACACCTGGTAAGGCAGCTTCTTTTTTTGCTGTAGTAGTATCCTCATTCGAGTTTATTGTAACCCTGGCCATAACAACCGGAGTTATGGACTATACGATGCCACTAACAAGACGACTTCAAGAAAGAAAGATCGATGTCTTAAATTCATTGGAGCAGATCAATTTACTGAAGGAAACAATTCACAGTCTTCGAGAAAACGTTGACCAGCTTGGCAGAAAAATTAATGTCGCTGAAAGCACTCCCAGGACATGCAAGATCCAAATTCATAGGTGCAAGTTCACCAAGCGCATTTTACAAGCGTGCCATCACAATCCCATTACTAGACCACATAGCCACGGAGATGGACAGCCGTTTTTCTACAGAGAATTGCAAGGTTATGAATGGTCTGTATATTATTCCCATGGTCTGTATATTATTCCCAGTGTATTTGCACAATGCTCTGGCGTATGCTGGAAGAGTACATTTCTGGAATTCGCGAAAGCCTACGAAGACGACTTACCCGATTATCGAAGTATTGCTTCTGAGATTCATTTATGGGAAAACCTTAGAATTCGCACGAACGAACAAGACCAGAATGAGGTTCAACGACATTTTGGATGATGGCAAAGAAGAAAACAACTCCAATTAGGATGACTCTAAAACTGGAAATGACAACCATGAACGCGGTGATGACGATTAGAAGCTCACTGTAGCAAAATTTAACTTACTCATCGTATTTAAAGTATAGTACGAATGTTCAATGTTGGATTCATCAACTATCGGATATTCAGATAGGCGTTCCAATAGGACGTAAAACGATGCCCTCGCCCAGTTCCTATATGCAGCAAATATTAAGGTTTATAAGTCAAGAAATGTGAACTTTGTCATAGTTTACATTGTTCAACTTATATTACGTTACTGGTTACTCGATTGCTGTCTAGCAAATTAGAATTAATATAATTATGTTTTATTCTGTTTGGATTAAGTTTTATTTTGTTTGAATTTGTAAACCATTAATTTCTGGACCTTGTAGAAATTAGAAAATACGTACAAATATAGTGGAAATCAATTCTCCACTCTCCAGGACGACTTTAGAGATCGTTGTCAAATACAGCAAATGCGTTTTCAGGCACCGTAATTTCCAAAAAATTTCAGGGGGAGGTTGCCCCCGGGCAGTCCCTTAACCGGAGTGTTCCTGCGGTGCACACCACGCCACCTAATTGAGCATCGGTCAGATTTTTTTTAAAGTGCACTGTTCATGGCGCGAAAACAAGCGTTTGTTATCACATGTAAAAAAAATGGTTTCAACGCAAAATAGCGGCTGGATTCGATGCAAAATGGCGGCTGAAATTTATTTTACTAATAAACTAGTCGATCTTTCTTTGGCTAATAAATTGACCGTAACCCAAAAGCGTACTTGGAAACCGCATGTGCACTAGTTACTTGCTTGCGTATTGTTACTCAGTTTCTGCTTGATGCAATCAATATTTTGTGTCTGCAGTTTTCCCACCACCCTGGAAGTTTGTAAACTCGAAAAACGCGTCTTAAATATCTACAAATCTACCATCCAGAAAGACTCTAAATCTATCGGAAATAAGCAGGAAATGCCATTTTAAGACCTTAATTTTCAAAAATGTTCCGCCCTAGATAGGGTGCGCCCTGCTTAATTGGTGAGCACCGAGAGCCAGTTTGAACGACCATCACTGTGGTCTTGTTCGTTGTACTGTGTGCCAGAAATACATCAAACCCGAAAACCACCAATGTTATATTCAACCCGTCGGCCAAAAAATCAACAGCCAGTTCAAGAAAACCAACCCAACGATTTCCTCGACGACGACGTCGAAGACTATTACGATCAGAACCCGATGTTCTTCGACTTCGAGTGCACCCAAGACAATGGCCAACACATTCCCAACCTCTGTGTAGTCCAAAATGAAAGCGGCGATGAGAAAGTGTTTTCCGGTCCAAACACAAAAGACGAGTTCTGCGAATGGCTCTTCCAACGCCAAAATGCCAACACGACCTTCATCGTCCACAATTTTCAAGCGTACGACGGTTACTTCATTCTACAGTACCTGTACAAGAATAGCGTCATCCCCGAAGTGATAACACGTAGTGCAAAGATCTTATCCTCTGTGGCAGAACTGAACATCAAATTTATAGACTCTTTATACTTTATTCCCATGAGACTGCCCAATTTCCCCAAGACCTTTGGTATTACAGAATTGGAAAAGGGCTTCTTCCCGCACTTCTTTAACCGCATCGAAAACCAGAGTTATGTTGAACCTCTACCCGATGCCATTTTCTACGACCCTGAATGCACGAACTCAAGCAATCGCGCAAAGTTCTACACCTGGTACAATGACCTCAGTAGCCAGAACTATGTGTTTGACTTTCAGGCTGAAATTCTGCGCTGCCGTCAATCTGATGTCGACATTCTCCGCCGGTGCTGCCTCGAATTCCGCGAGCTGTTCCGTTCCGTAACTGATGTGGACCCATTCGTGCAATGCCTTACCATCGCCTCAGCCTGTAATTTGGTGTTCCGGAAGACGTTCTTAAGAGAAAACTCCATCGCTATCATCCCACCGTGTGGTTACACCCCCGAAAACAAACAGTCGGAGAACAACGTATTGGAAAATATCTCGTCGTTGGTTTCAATGCCGAATCAAACACCGTGTGGGAGATTCAAGGCTGTCTTTGGCATAGATGTCCTTGATGTTATGCTCGAGACACTGTCAATCCTGTCAACCATTTAACCATGCAAGACCTGCATCAGAGAACCCTGGAAAAGATCCAGTTTTTGAAAGAAAACGGCTATAATTTCATCGAGATTTGGACCTGTGATATTGATCGACAATTGGCCATCGATCCTGAGATGAAGACCTTCTTCGAGAACTTCGAGGTCTCTGAACCTTTGGAACCACGTCAAGCCTTCTTTGGTGGACGAACCAACGCAACACGCCTCTACTACGAAACGCAGTCTGATGAGAAGTTCAATTTGGACTTCTGTAGTCTGTACCCATGGTGCAACAAATATGGCGAGTATCCACTTGGTCACTCATCCAGAGATCATTACCGAGAACTTTGATCAGATTGATGAGTACTTTGGTATGGTTAAGTGTAGCGTCCTTCCTCTGCATCAACTGTACCACACTGTCCTTCCCTACCATACCCAAGGAAAATTAATGTTTCCGTTATGTCGCACCTGTGCAGACACCCTTCAACAAGAACCCTGCTGCCATTCGGACGCTGACCGAGTTCGACGTGGGTCACTCTGGAACTCCCAAAAGCATTACAGATGGGCTAACAACTGAAGAAAATCGATGAAGTGTGGCACTTCCCAGGACACACCGACGGTTTGTTTTAAGGATTACGTGGATTAAACAAAAGGCAAGTGGTTTTCCGGCAGATTGTGACACCAATGAGAAAAAGGCTGAATACATCGCAGAGTATGCTGTCAAAGAGCATTCGACTGGATCCGAATCACATAGTGAATAATCTTGGTCTCGGCATTGGCAAAGCTCATACTGAATTCCTTTTGGGGTAAGTAATTTGAAGGTTTAAATGTTATTTTAACTAAAAAAGTGACTGTTCTCTCTTTTCTTTATTTCTTTGTTAGGTAAATTCGCACAGCACCCCAATATAACTCAGGTGAAAGTCATTTCGGATCCGGTCGAATATTTTGACTTGCTCTCCAGTGACATGGTGAACGTGACAGATGCCAATTTCATCAACGACGAATTGATTGAGGTTCACTTCGAGAACATCGACGAGTTTGTCGAGGCCAACGGAAAGACCAATGTGGTCAAGCTCTATGGAGACCTGGAACAACTGTACTTCTTTGTTGTACTTCTTTCTTAGATTTAATTGGAACCGCCTACTGGTTCCTACCTAGCTGAGCTGACAGAGAAACTTGACGGAGGTCATATCACTACCTTTGTGTCTGGTGGCCCAAAGAATTACGCTTAGCAGATGCACACAGGTAAAACGATGTGTAAGGTTTGAGGGATTACCCTCAATTATAGAACCCAGCAAACTGTTAAGGCCCTGGGGCGAGGGTGCTAATCTCGACGGAATTTTTTCCCACGCTTTTTTATGCAAGGGGAAGTGAAAGTAGCCTTTATGTCGGAATATATATATATTTGTATGTATGGTAAACGATCCTTTATTGTTGCCGTGGTAACAAAGGAAAATTGTTAGAGAGGGATAATTTGGCAGTAGAAGGGGTTAAGTTAGGATTATTAGGGTTAGGAATTGTGATTGGGACGTACGTACTATAAACGGCTTTTTGGTGGTTACATTTGCCGTTTAAATTTATATGACGTCAGCGCGACAAACGTACCTTTACGCCGCCGCCTCCCCCCCCCGAAAACCGAAAGCGTTTTGGGGGGTTTTCGGAGCGGGCGACTATAATTTAAGCATCAAATTATACAGACTTTATCAGCTGATTTCAAGCAGTAATTGTAGACTGCAGTGTCGACGGGCAAGAACAGACACAAATAAAGGTAAATAAATTAATAATTTCTCAAATAATGGATAATAATAGTACACTGCGAGTCTGTGTTGAGTAATTAATTTGCCTTTTATGCATAGTTTTTTTGGTTAGGGTTTAGTAATTTGGCTAGATTTAGGGTTAGGTTTAGGGTTTTGATGATATTAGGTTAGCATTTCGTCGTACGGCATGCAAATTTTGAAATCATTTACATATTCAGATCTTTAGAAATATATTGTTTTCAAAATATTAAAATTAGCATAGCATGCTACGACCAGCTTCGCCACTGTGTTTTACTAACTTCTCAAGTGCCATTATAACTCGTTAATCACACAAGACAAAGTTTTTTATTCCTTTTATAAAATAACACCATTAAATTAACACTAAAAGCCCATGAAAAATGCAGATTTAACTGTTATAAGCGGCGTTGCTATGTGCGTTGCTAGGAAACATGTTAGCGATTTTAGCGATGAAAATGTATTCAACGTTGCAGTTAAAACATTCTCTTGTGTTAGTACGTTGATTAGTCTTGTATCCAGGTATTCTTTGACTTCCTTTTGTGATTTACACTACGTCAAAAACGACAAAATCTACGCGAGGAACACATCAGCTCAACCTCGTACCCAGGGTCTTATCTCCGCTCCCCGCCCCCCGCACGCTGCAATAAGACATTGGTTGCGGCTGGTCACGTGCCCCCTAAAAAGTGGGGGGTTTTTAATTAGCGTTTAGAAAATTACTTAGGGAGGAGTGGCAAAGATGAATAGAGCACAACACTAAAAACATCAGAACAAAAACTTCCGTGAAGGTCTAAATTTTAATTTGTATAACACTGCGTGAAGTTAAAATTCTTATAGACTATTGCAATACGCGTATGCACGTCTGTAACATAAGGAGTGATTAATATCAAATTTCGTTCCAACAAAGGTTGACATAAACAAGCGCTTCAACCGCATTTACGCTTTGTTTACTCAAGTCTTTAAAATAATATTACAACAAAGAACGTTTTAATTAGCAGTCTAAAGTTCTGATTGATACGTTGATTTAAAAAATATTTCCCAAGAAATAATCAGTGTAAAGTAAAGTTAATGCTGAAATAATAATAACATTCAATATAAGATTCATAATAATAAAATATTAACGCTTGAAACTTTCATAACTGAAACCTGCGCATAATCTCGAAATTAGTTAATATATTAATCTGAGGGAATACAAAGGTAGGACGATAAAACAAGCTGTTGAATGAGTCCAACTTCTTTCTTGATATTTCATTTTTAAATGGCTGGTTTCTTGCGACAAATAATCAAAGCCCCCGGAGTGGCAACGATGTTTCATATCCCGTTGCTACTTGAACAACATCAAGAACTCCCAGTCTCAAAAATAATTTCTCCAGGCAAATAGTGTTAAACTATAGAACATTTCATTACACACTGGGAACGATATCGAAATGGAGACTTATTAACACCTACATTTTGTCGACTCGTGGCGCGCTTGATACGTTAGACTTTCTCAAAGCCCGTTTCGCTCGCCCGTCTTTAATACCAAAACTCGAAATAAACCGGTGTAAACAAACCCAAACCACTAAACTCGTTTTAACCGAACCAAGAGGCGGACTTGGAGCAAGTCTAGTGATACGTGTAAATAGTTGTGATCTTTATCCCCTCCCACGGTGTCAAAAATGTTGTGTTGACACGTGACCAGCCGCAACCAGGGTCTTAGCGTGCGGAGGGGCGGGGAGCGGAGATAAGAGCCTGGGTACGAGGTTGACATCAGCTTAGCTTATGCTTTAATATTGACTTATAATGACACGGTTTTTGATCTCAATCAGACAGCGTGTTGTCGCTCATTTACTTCCGATTATTTTATAATACTAGATATATTGCATGGATGTCAGCTCAACCAACAAGCAGGTGAAGTGCACCCTTGATCAATGTGGTGATAATGTGATATAATTTACTGTAATGCATTGCATCAATGACAATGTTGTGCTTTTAATTTTTGTATGGGCATAAAGGTTGTATAATTGAGTTGTGTAAACATGCATTGTACAGGTTTATAGACCTACACATGTTATGCCTGGCCTCCACTTAGTGTTTGTGGGGAAACACTTTTGTCCTTGGAATAGAACTGCATATGCAATGCTGGTTTTATATATATTTAAGCTACTCTTGTTGAAGTGCTTTCTGAAGGATATATAAAGTAGATTTTATTAACATAGATTTTATTACATTTCTTACAAACAAACAATCAAATGTAAAATTAATATAATATGTGTGATCACTCGAACTAAAAGTATTACCTTCATCAACAAATCTGGCAACGCACTAATTGGGCATGCACCACAAGAGCATTTATATGTGCATTTTTTTAAATTGGGGCAATAAAATATGATTCTGGACATATAAATTAAACAGCTTTATTCCCATGGAACTGAACCTTAGAGACTTTTTTTGAATATCATCATCTTGTAATCTGTTATAAATAGGGCTTCACTTTTGTAACTATAATGTGTCATTTTGATAAAGGAGCCAGGGTCCCGATACATTAAAAACTAAGCAAATGTGTTCAGAGTTTTTTTTGAAGGTGCGGTATATAATGTTTATAAACCTGAACAGAAGAAGATATATGCCGTTGTAGAATTTGTTTACATGCCCTGGGATTATACAACTTACTTCCAAAGGGGTTTTGAGTGGGAGAGATCATAAACGGTATAGAAAAATGTTTCAAAATGCATAACAGGCAAACTGTTGGCACTTTTTTACTCAAGTTTTTGCTTAATAATAATAGTAACAAATAATGTTGTAACTTAATAATAGTAACAAATATTAACTAGAATTTATAATAATGTGAAAAATGATGCCCTGTATTATATATAGCAAAACCTGCTAGACACGTTATGTAGCAGCCTCAAAATGAGTAATTGTCAGTAGTGAGATACTTTTTGTACGCTTTGAGTTTTGAGTGCTTTGATTGACATTTTCAGTAAGTTATTATACAGTGTGACATCACAGTGAGGATCCGGCCTTTACATATCAAACAAATCTTAATCATTGCAGGTTGATATAATTGCACCCAAAAAAGTAAACACTTTGAGTTATTTAGTTATTTAGTTTGATGTCTAATTATGAAACAATGAAATTCAGAACAATACAAGCTTGATAGTTTAAAGGCTCTCAAGAGATAGGCAAATCAATGGGTTATCGATTTTTAAGTAAAATAACTAAGGACTACACTATTACGGCGGGCGAGGGGTTGTTGCGTACACGTATTTCTAGTTTTAATGTAATGGCAAACATGGTGAAAGTTGTAGGTCCAGAAACCGTAACTGTAAATATACCTTTTAAAATTATGCAGGACAGAACAGAAAAAATGTATCAACCAGGAGCGAGAATAAGGACTATAGGATTGTGTACAATAAACGTGCGATTGTTAATAATTTTGATACGTTGCCATATGGCTTTTAAATAATATTTTTATGAGTGTTTATAAATAATAGGGATTTTGTGTGATTGTAAATAGGGAATTGAAATTATATCTTTTTTATTAACACTATTGAATGTTTAATCTGGTATTAATTGTGAGGATAGGAGACGTAAGGTTAGGGATTGACAGGAAGGGGTAAAACAGTGTGTAAAATACGTGGGATTTCCCTCAATTATAGAACTCAGCAATACGTTAATTTTAATGCCATGGCAAACATGGTTAAAGGTGTAGGGCCAGCAGAGACCATAACTCTAGATATTCCCCTTTAAAATTCTGTGATCGTAAAAATAAAAGTGTGTTAACGAGGAACGAGAATAAAGATTACAGGGTTGCATATAATAAGCATATGATTGAAAATAATTTTGATACTTTGCCTTATGGATTTTAACTTTGTGTGTGTGTGCAGCGGTCGAAATTAAGAAAATGTTATAGTTGCCCAAACTGCAATTTCAGGTTGCCTACAAAAGATTTAGGTTGCCCACTTATGGTCGACACTTTCTTTGTGCATCTTTATGCTAGTGACGGATCGTTCATTATTTATAGCATAGGGGGTGTGGGATATTCTTATAAGTAAACAGATGGTTTTGAGGGATATTAGTGATTAAATGTCCCCGAAAGCCGAGGGAGGGTTTTGTGACTTCCACAAAACCCTCCCGAGGCTTGAGGGGTCATTTAATCAGTAATGGCCCTCAAAACCATGTGTTTAGTTTGTAATCACATTGTCACCGAGGAAATAAACAAGACCATGGATGCTTTTGTTTTGTAAAATCTCTTTATCGAATTCGTTCAGTGAATCTGGGTATAAATTTGGTTTGAAAATACAGTATTTTTTTATTCGAAATGAATGATGGCTCTTCGCTTTTCCTTTGTGAACGACAAGGAAGTTTCGAAAGTAAGAGAAGATCGACTGCCTTTCGCCACAAAACGACATACAAGTTGGAGTAGCAACGTATGGGCACAATGGGCAGATGCAAGGAATAAGGAGTTCGGTGATTTTAGACAAGAGAATGAACAATTCACTCGTGTACCAAGTATCGACGACGTGACTGTCAAAGAACTGAACTATTCGCTGAGTAAACTTGCAGTCGAAGTAAGAAAAAGGGATGGTGGAGATTATCGACACGAAGTTCTGTACAGCTTGTTTTGTAGACTCAATCGACTTACTAGAGAAAAATACCCAGCGCTTTCTCTGTTCCATTCACCAGAATTGAAAAGTTTTCAGGAAACGCTGGATGGGCGATTGAAAGAGCTACACCAACAGCTATTTAAAAACCAAGCAGACGCGATTTCTATTATTGACGAGAATGAAATGTGGAAACAGGGGATACTAGGGACACATAATCCTGATACAGTTATTAACAGTCTCGTGTTTCTGACTGGGAAATTGTTTGTTCTAAGAGGAGGGAAAGAGCAAAGAAATTTGTCGCACGACCAATTTGAGTTTGAACGACATGATGATGGTTCGATGAAAGTGACATTTAAGGAGAAAGTATCAAAGACTAACCAGGGAGGTTTAAAGAGAAGAATGGAGGCAAAGGTGGTGAAACACATCGAAGATCCGTTAGATGAGAGGTCGTTTACTTTTATCTACTCGTTCTATGTAAGCAAATGGTTAGTAAATTATGAATACAAGCAGTGAGTCGATTTGTGTTTATTATTACATCAAATTTAAAATTTCAATGTTCTATTTTATAGCGCTGATAACATTCTTGTCGCAGCGTTTTATCTCAAACCAAAGAGAAAGTGGAATTATGGCAATGAAATTTGGTTTGAGAAGACTGCAATTGGCCATAACATGTTAAATACTCGCTTTAAGAAAATGTGTGGACTTAAAATGTGTGGCTTAGTTGGAAACTTAACGAATCATTCCGGTCGTGCGACAGCAGTAACTCGAATGTACGAGGCAGGATTACCTGAGAAGGGGATAATGAAGAGAAGTGGCCATCGATCCATTGACGAGGTGAGAGCATATCAAAGAGAACACCCAAATGACAAGATTGCCGTATCGAATGTTTTATCGAGTTCAAAGAGTGTAGTAGCTTGTTCTGTTGAGAAAAATGTAGTTGTTAGTTCGTCGAGTTGTAGTAACAGCGTTCAACTAAATAAGGATCAGGATAGTGATGATTTGTTGTTAATGAAAGCGTGTGAAGATTATGAAAAGAGTGTTTCGAATATTCATTTAGGTGGAATATTTCAGGGAGCTAGTCTTCAAGATGTCAGGATCAATATTAATATTAATAAGTGAAACAAACACTTGAAAATTTGTGTGTAAATGAATTTGTTCTTTGAAGCATATTATTAATAAATAGTAGTGAGGGATGTTTACTCTAAATGTCCATCATCCAGTATTGATGAGGGAAATACGACAGTAAACGTCCCTGTTAAAACAAAAGAAACCGAGGTGACTATGTTATTATGTAGGTTTTTACTGTATACTATGAATAATGATTACAAAACGGTGATTCTGGAGGGGTTGCCCAATGATTAACACCATTATCCTTCATCCACTTTTGGTGGAGTTGCTAGTGTGGTTGGGGTCATCGTATTGGCAATGAAGGGCAGCAAGTTTCTTTCCAAAAAAATTTGGTAGCCAAGGCTCTCCATGTATCCTGTGAACACACAAACCTGTGTGGCACCACAATGGGATATTACCCACCCAACATGGACCTATAAGAAAGAATACAAATCGAAACATTGTTGGACCCAGCATTTGCATTCATCCTACAATATAAAACCTTTACTTTAATAGCCTCAGGGTTCCACATTCATTTTTATCTAAAGTTGTTTTGCTGTCTGTTTATAGTGTCAGCAACTGAGAAATCATATGAGAACAATCAGTTATCAGTGCAAACATATTAACATTGGATTAATATGGCATTTGCAGCTAGTAACAATGCTGATAAAAGTTGAATGTTGGTTTTTTCGCATGCATTTAGTAAAAACCAAGAGTCAAGAGTGAGATTACTTGATAAATGTTTCTTCCCTTGAGAAATTTTAATACATGAGCAGCCACTAAAATAATCGTTTTTGGAAAATTTGGGATGCAGCCCTCGGTTCAAAGCAGGAACAATCAAGCATATGATACTGTATGTTTTAAATTATTACATAAAATAATAAACATTTAACTTACTTTCAGAGGATGTTTTGGACGACCTTTGCGTTTCGGTAAACTTCCACCCTTTCGAAAACAGTATCTTGTGTACTGCTGTATTTCAACACTAGTCTCGTCAGTGAAGATGGCATCTTCAAACGTGTCCTTGTCTCTTAATGCCTTTAAGCAAAAGCAGATCCGCTTTGTTTTGTTCGGTTCCCGAATCAGTTGACAATATCGTGCCCTCTCGTGTTTCCATCCAATTTTTCGTCGGACACTTACATCTCGCTCCTCAAGCGGACGGTTCTGTAACTCGCTCAGTTGCTCGTTGATGAAGTATTCATCATTGACACTTAAAATGGGATTCCTTCCACTGCGTTGGGCATCGGCTGTACTACCAGTTCGATTGTATCGAGCGATAAACTGTCCTACAGCCAACCGCGATGTTTTGATTCCTTCTTCTTCCTCCAAAATTTGTGTGATTTTGATAATCGAAACGCCAGAAGATTTTAACGATACAATTCGATTTCTGCCGAATTGAAAAAGCTTTCCCATTCTGATCTGTGTGATCACAAGATTCGAGTGATAGAGCAGGAGAGAACAATCAGAACATAACTACTCGGATAACCTTCGCAACGAAATCGAATCACCGAACGCAATGCGAGCTCTGCGTCCAGCGAGTACAGCGTTCAGCAGGACGGACGCAAATCAGACGCGATTTTTGATAGGTTATTTCTTAGCAGTACTGTAAGTAAAAAATGGTTTACTTCCACATAGTGAATGATTGGCATTGGAAAAGCTGCAATTAATTTCAAACTTGATTCACTTTTATACATCAGTAGAATGATATGTAAATGTGGGAAATGGTTAAAGAAATACCTAAACGGTTTTCCGTGTTTGGATACTCTGATCCAAACATTTGGGATGTTGCTCGACATAAAAAAAATACGAACCGCTAGGCTTAGTTTTTTTAGCTTTTGGAAAGTCGAGCAACATCCCAAGTGTTGGATCAGAGTATCCAAACATGGAAAACCATTAGGTATTTTTTTAGAAAATAACCACAGAGAAATATGGTGACATCCCACTAGTCCGAAGGTCCAGTATGAATACCAATACGATCATATCAATATAAATATAAATTAACAATATAAAGAAATTAATTGTTCTATTATTGGCAATTTCCCATCTTCAAAGCGATTATTGATCAGGATTTCAGTTAGACTTGTTATATTATTGATTGTTTATCCTTTGAATATGAAGTCTGTGCACAACCATGTATGAAGTTATAGACTGTAAAAAGTAATTTGTAAAATGTACGAGATACTCTCTCCTCCACAATGGTTTTACGCGGGTCCAGATAAAACGAAAACCGCTAAGGCGGAGGAACGCGCAAGTGCGGTTTATGCCTTAAACGCACGCGAAGCTTCTGTAGAAGAGAGGGTAAAAGATACCACATTCTGTACTGATTATGTTATTGATTTATCAATGTTAACTTTGACCTCTTAATTTGTTCTAATTACTACTTTACAAACACTCAACATCACTACACCCTTCCTGCTAACAATAAAGTTAGTCTAAAAACTGTGGGAATTATAATTATTGTATTGTCAGTATTATTGTTATAAAGATCATGTTAAATTAATTTTCAATTACTGAACCTTTTGACTAGTGAACTTTCGGACTAGTGGACCTTCGGACTAGTGAACCTTAACCAGAAATATTGTTGTGATTTATATTTAGCTGATGACTTGATCTGATTAAGTAATTATGTAAAGTAACACCTCTAAGGTGTGGCTTCTAATTTAGCAATAAGTAGGTTGGAATATCTGTATATTATTATTCATTAGAACAGACTGCAAGAGCAAGTTGATAAAACTGTATTTGTAAACTGGGATTTGTTAATAAGAGTTGAGACACAATATTGGCGACGAGGATATGACTACTGGTTTAGATCTATCGGGAATTTCCCAGTTTAACCCGTATGATGAACCTTCATCGACAGGTCAAAGATGGAAATAATGGCTAAAAATATTCCAGCGATTTATCGTGGCTATGGACATCAAAGACGAAACTAGAAAGCGCAGTCTATTATTATATCTCGCTGGGCGAGAGGTGTATGTCGCTTGAGGTTGATGGTGCAAGAGGAAGAGGAAGGCCAAGGATGACATGGAGCCAGGTAGTGGAGAGGGATATGAGAGAGAGTGGGCTGAAGAGCGAAGATGCTAATGATCGAGGAAAGTGGAGGAAACTGTCGTGGGGAACCACCGGCCAACCCCTGCGTAAGCGGGGAAAAGGGCCTTAAAACGTCTGTTGTTTGTTGTTTTGCTGGGCCTGCCGTGGACACTTTTTGAGACACTACCCGTGGACATTTTTGAGACACTACCCGACACTGGTGAAGAAAACGACCATGCAACCGCCGTGAAAAAGTTGACGGACTATTTCGCGCCCAAGAAGAATGTACTTTACGAGACGCATGTTTTTCGACAAGCAATTCAATGCGCCGGGGAAACGCTTGATCAATACTATACTCGTTTGTATCAACTGTCTAAAACGTGTGAATTCGCCGATGCAGCCGCCGAAATCAAAATTCAGTTGATGGAACATTGCTCCTCCAGTCGTCTACGAGGCAAAGCGCTCCATGAGGACATTTCTCTTGATGAATTACTTAAATATGGCCGAAGTTTAGAAGCGTCGGATTCTCAACGACAAGCAATTGAAGCCGCTAACCGTGATTCTCGCGAACGAGTGCATGCAATCGGTCGCAAGCCTAATGGAGGTCGTTCAAGCACCGCTGCGAAATCCTGTTACTATTGTGGTGGTTCTTATCCTCATGAAGATGGACCAAAGTCGTGCCCAGCCGTGGGAAAAACATGTCGTGGTTGCGGGAAACTAGGTCATTTTCAGAGCGTGTGCAAGTCTACGCAGAATCACAATAAAACTAACCCATCAGGCTCAACCTCACGTCATCGTGGCCGTGCAGTCAATAATCTTCGAGACAAACACGAGTCGCAGAAAGCGATTGCCGGTGCTAGTGGATATAACAGTACCGTTTCTGTTGGATCTTCGTACTATGCTTCCTCGGATAGTGACAGTTCCAATGAACATGCCTTCGCCGTGCATTCCAACCATTCGAAACCTATTCCATCGGGGACTAGGAAACATACAGTTCACCAAGACAACAACTCACGATCTACGCCTTTTTCTACAGTCAAAATTGGCAAAGCAAAGGTCAAGGTTGATTCCGGTGCGTCAGTCAACATCCTCTCACGTCAAGATTATGGGGTTGTTCAACAACAAGCCTCAGTGATTTTAAAGCTGACTAAAACAAAAATACGCGCATTTGGCTCAACTACATCGGTTCCTTTACGTGGCAAATTCGAAGCGGTAATCGAATCAAAGAAGTGTATGACTGTTGCCACTTTCTATGTCACGAAAGACAACACTGGTTCCCTGTTAAGCTGTGCTACTTCCTCCGAGCTTGGCCTTCTTCAGCTAAACCTGAACGTAATTGGATCTTCAAGCCCTCCAGTGTCTTCTGTGCCTAAAGAAGATAAAAGCCACCTGAACATTCCACAACCGTCAAATGTCAAACTACCACATTCCAATATTGCGCACGATCAGCTCGAGGCAGATTTACGTCGAAACTATCCGCAAGTCTTTGATGGCATTGGCAAACTCAAAGACTATGAACAAACGTTCCACATTGACAACCAAGTTCCACCTGTTTCGCAAGTTTATCGTCGCACACCGTTTCATTTGCGCAAACAATTGGATACATGGATTGACGATTGTATTGCCAAAGACATTATCGAGCCAGTCAAAGATGAAAGCACCGATTGGGTAAGCGGATTAGTTGTCGCGCCAAAAACCTCGCAACCCCTCGGAAGTGTGTGTTTGTGGTGATTACCGTCAAGTCAACACTGCAATAAAACGCGAACGTCATCCCATTCCAACCATCGACGAGCTCCTCGAAGACCTCAATAGCGCAAAGAAGTTCAGTAAACTCGACCTTCGCGCTGGTTATCATCAAATCCCCCTCACACAAGCCGCTCGATCTATTACGACCTTTACCACGCACCGAGGGCTGTTTCGCTATAAGCGCCTCCCATTCGGAATCAACTCCGCCAGCGAAGTATTTCAAAACGCCATTCAGAATGCGTTACGTGGGCTCGAAGGTACCCGCAACATCGCTGACGATATCATTTTATGGGGAAGAACGGACAAAGAACATGATGAACGATTGATTTTCTCGTTTGCAAGAAAAAGGATTAACCGTTAATCCAGACAAGTGCCTCTTCCGACAAGAATCTTTGTGGTTCTATGGCTATATTCTTACCAAAGATGGCCTACAAGCCGATACAAAGAAGATCGCAGCCATACAACACACACAAGTTCCTGAAAACGTTCAGCAGCTTCGCAGTTTTCTTGGTCTTGCAAATTATTGTGCAAGATTTTTGCGTGACTTTGCGACTATAACAATGCCATTACGTCAATTAACACAAAAGGGTGTCAAGTGGTGTTGGACATCCGATCACCAAACATCATTCGAGAAAGTGAAAACAGCGATTGCTGAAGATTGCATTATGGCTTATTATAACCCCCAATCACGAAACGCAGCTTACGGTCGATGCCAGCCCATATGGTCTTGGTGCCATCCTTTCAAACATTGATCCAGATGGTAAAGTTCGGAATGTCGCCTTCGCCAGTCGTTCACTCACTCCAACGGAGCAGTGTTATTCGCAAACTGAACGCGAAGATTTGGCTCTAGTTTGGGGTTGCAAACGGTTTCACATGTATCTCATCGGCACGACATTCCAACTACTTACCGATCACAAAGCTCTCGAGATGCTCTTCTCACCTACGTCAAAACCACCAGCCAGGATTGAAAGATGGGTTCTTCGCCTCCAGCAGTATGATTTCAAAGTCCAGTATCGAACAGGTGAAGGAAATCCTGCTGATATTTTGTCACGCATGCCTTTGCCAACCCGTCACACGAGAGAGAACGTAGCTGACCAGTATGTGAACTTTGTTGCATCGCATGCTGTACCAAACGCTATGACACTAGCTGACATCGAAGCCGAAAGTGCGAAAGATCCCGAGATACGCGCAGTCGTCGAAGCTTTCCAGAAGGATAAATGGTCGAAGAGTGACGTGATCAAACTATTCTACAAGCTACGCCATGAATTATCAGTTACGGCAAACGGCGTCCTACTCCGCGAGAAACGCATCGTGATGCCTTCCACACTTCGAATGAAAACCCTGCAGCTGGCACATCAAGGTCATCAAGGCGTGGTGAAAACTAAACAGCTCATCCGAACCAAAGTCTGGTGGCCAAATATTGATAAAGAGGTGGAAAATCTGGTCAACACATGTCTCGCATGTCAAGCAATGGCGACAGCTACGGCACCAACGCCACAACATATCACAGAAACCCCTACAAAACCATGGAGCCATCTCCATATGGATTTCTGTGGTCCGTTTCCAACAGGGGAAATGTTGTTCGTCCTCATCGACTCGTACTCGAAGTTTCCCGAAGTTGACATCCTTAAATCGACAACAGCATCCATGGTAATATCCAAAATGGAAAGGATATTTGCCACCCATGGAATGCCTGATGAGATAACCTCCGACAATGGTCCTCCGTTTCAAAGTCATGAACTGAACGCTTATTTTGAATCCAACGGAATCAAGCATCATCGAGTAACTCCGCTTTGGCCTCAAGCAAATGGGCAGGTGGAGTCCTTCATGAAACCTTTGAATAAAGCTATTCGAGCTGCCAAACTACAAGGAGAAGATTGACACAGAGCTATCTACAAGTTTCTGCTTACCTATCGTTCAACACCGCACACAACAACTGGTATAGCTCCAGCAGAACTGTTGTTTCATCGCATTATCCGTAGTGGCATACCTACAGTTACTCAGAAAGTGGAGAGCAAAACAGCGGATTCGACAGACACACATCGAAAGGTGGAAGAAAGGTGCAAAGAAAACAAACGAAAAACAAAAGTGTATGTTGACAAGAAAAGACGAGCGAAAACACCGAATGTCATAGTTGGTGACACAGTTCTTGTCCAACAAGCCAAGAAGAACAAGTTTTCGACTTTTTACGACCCAAGACCATACCAAGTGGTAATAATAAGTGGTTCTTCAGTCACAGCTGAAAGAGTTGGTAAGCGAATTACGAGGCATATTTCCCACTTCAAAAGGTTTGATGGAACTACCAACAACGATCGCGATTACACAGGCGAGAGTACAGATGACGAAGATGAGAAGCCCCAACGAGATTGTCAACCAAACGTTCAGCAACGATATCTGCAAAGAAGTCGAAGACGACCTGATTTCTTCGGAAACGGAACGGTACATTTTGATGCTAATTAAAATTGAACATTATATAAACAAACTATTTCGATAGTATACCACATTAAGAATAACTATACACTTTTTGTTTCATTATATACAGTGGCGTGGTGGCCGGGGGGGCCATGGCCCCCCCAGCGATGATTTCAAGAGGGCGCCGAAATGCTGATGCGTGGGGCGCCGAAATCCTCAGGAAAGGATTTACATAGAAAAATCAGATTGCAATGTTTTAAAAGGTTATAAGATATTGAACCAACCAAGGTGAAAACACAGGATAGAGCAGTAGCAAACTGTATAATATTATACTATATGGAAATAGTGACCGAAATACGGCAAATTGCCAGCGCTTGTGGCAAGATGGTATAACGGGTGTAGGGTGTTGACAGCGAAAATGAAGACGCTGGAAAGAATGCGCTTAAGGTTACTAATCCTTTATTACTCAAGTTCTTTCGCACGAAGGAAAGACGCACGATTTACTGTGAAATTCGTAATCATTAGGTTAATAATTGGTACAAATTAGGTTCTTGATGGTTCTAACTGCCGCGATTATATATATACGTAGTACATAGATCGTCTACTTTAATCTGGATATCAAATTCGGCGAAAAGAAAGCTGTATATGAGTCAATAGGAATCACTGTCATTCAGATTTCAGAACGCGCGATGCGGTCATCTTAAATCTTGAAAGGTAAGAAAACTTTACTGTGTACATACATTTATATTCTAAATGTTGGTATTACTTCTAATAGTGAACATTATTGTTTGTATATCACCTGTGACTCTCAACTCGGTGATTTATATATTAAAATGAAAAAAAGAAAAACATGATTATTATAAATTCAATATTTACCGCATAATCACAATTATATTGTTTTCAATTATATTTATATGTAACTTACAATTTGCAAATATTGATTATTGATATCTAAGTAAGTATAAAGTTTACTAAGTTACAACAAATAATCTACACTAGGGTTTAGGGCCCTAGGCGAAAAATGCGGAGGCGGACTATTTCCTGTGATCTGATTGGATCATTGGAATTGGATAGCGGAAAATGGAATTGCTACTTTTTGCCGGCGAGATTTTGCGATACAGTTTTAATTCGTAATATAATTAAATAAATTATTCAACTTCTAGCACGCCACCATGTTTGGGAACCGAAAACGTAAAAAATCAGGTGCGGAAAATAAAAAGACAAGCAAAGCCAAAAAGGAAGAAAATGTAAGACTGGGATCGTTCATGACAAACTATTTCGCAACATCAAGCGAAACGTCTACAAAAAATGATACTTCCATTGGCGACCATGGGCTTCAAAATGCTACAAATATAGACCATGAGGTGGAAGTTGCTGGGGCCGATAAGCCAAATATAAACAAAGAAGTATCGGGGGAAGATACAGCCCACCCAACAACTGATAGCGCATGTGACCACGATAAAAACAACAAGGGAGAAGGCCTTGAAGAATCTTTTGCATCTAGCGAGGAGACACCTTCCGATTGTGATTATTCGGCCCATGAAGGAGTCATGGACGAACTTAATGATGACAGCAGTGTCAGCGCATGTAAAGATATCTTTACTGATATTGAAGCCGGACGTAAAGTTCTGAAAGAGGCTTTGGATACAACTGCACCGCCACCGATTGCCCTAAATCCAGGCGAGGAGGACATAGCCATAAAGCACACGCTCCCAAGAAACCCAGCACTCATAATTGATGAAGAAAATGCGACCTTTGATCCCGCTTCACTTGTCCACGCGAAGCTTAGCATGGAAGATAAAGAAAAGTTCATAAAAATGAATCCTTGTCAGCCTCCAGAATACGTATTATCCGTGAGAAAAAAAGAAATTGGAAAACGTAATCGGTATTGCTCGCAGGGAGTGTTCTTTCGCGAAGGTCAAACAAAGCGAAAATGGCTTTCCTACTCACTAAGTAAAGATTGCTTATATTGTATTCCATGTCTTCTATTCTCAGATGAATGTTTGAGAGGTGAAAATATGCGATTCAATCAAGGAAATGCTTTTACCAATGCCGGGTATTCTAACTGGAAGAAGCAATACAGTGGAATAACAAAGCACGAAACACCAGAAAGCCATGTTAATGCCAAGATAGCTCAAGTCGTTTTCTTACAAGGACGATCAATCAGTCACTGTTTGGAGCAACAAGAAAAATACGAAGATTTGATCAGGAAGAAAAAAGTCAATGCAAACCGCAATGTGATGAAACGCATTGTTGACACGGTCGTGTTCCTAGGAAAGCAGGGACTTGCTTTCAGAGGTCACCGGGAGTCGCTTGATCCAGCTGAAGCGAATAAAGGAAATTTTTTGGAGGCACTGGATTACTTGTCAACATACGACGTTACAATTGACAACCATTTAGAAAAGGTGAGAAAGCAACAAATTTCGTCGAAGATAAGGAATAGCGGGAAAATAGGCGCAAAAGGACGGGGCTCCAAACTAACTTTCCTCAGCAATGATACCCAGAATAATGTCATAAACATTATTGGTAAAGAAATCTCTTCCGAAATTGTGAAAGAGATAAGTAATTGCAGAGCATGGGCATTAATAGCGGACACCACACCTGACATCCGACATCACGAGCAACTTAGTATTTGTGTAAGGATTGTTAATGCCATCGGTAAATGTTCAGAGCACTTGTTGTCGTGCAAAAGAGCTTCTGGCACAACAGCATTGGAACTTTACGATCTAATTACAGCAACACTGGCTTCAAAATCCGTGTCGTTTGAAAAGCTGGTGGCACAAACATACGACGGTGCCTCAAATATGAGTGGCTGCTACAACGGCTTGCAAGCGCTATTCAAGGAAAAAGTTGGAGACCATGTTGTTTTTGTCCACTGTTATGCCCACACACTCAACCTTGTTTTGTCTGACTCGGCAGGTATTGCTGTTCAAGTGATAAGCCTTTTCAACAACCTTGAGGCCTTGTACGTTCTCTTCAGCAAGTCACAAATAATCCATGGCTTGTTTGAGGCTGCTCAACTAGAAGAGAACTTAAAAGTGTTTTCTCTTAAAAGACTGAACACTGTTCGCTGGAATTCACGCGAGTTCTGTCTGAAGGTCGTTCTCTCTCTCGCTACGAATGCATTTTAACTGTCTTGGAAACTGTTTCAACGGATATCTCTTTTGAAGGAAATCCCCGGAATACTGCAGCTGGATTATTAACGCAACTCCAAACAAAGCAATTTCTGGCTACCGCCTACCTTTTCCGTGAAATATTTGCAGTCACTGGCCCGTTAAGCCGATATTTACAAAGCGTGAACGTAGATTTCGGGAAAGCTCTTGGTATGGTGAACAGTGCAGTTGGTCAGCTCAACAAAATGCGTGACGAACCGGAGCGAATCATCACATGCGTGGAGCAAGAACACGACTCTGAAAGTGTAGTTTGGCAACAAACAAGGTATAGACGCCGAAGAAGGATGGATGGTGAAAATGCAGAAGACGAACCTGCCAAAACACCAAAAGATCACTGGAAACGCGCCACATTTTATGTTGCCGTCGACACCGTCTTGAATTCAATGAAGAATCGATTTGAAAAGAACCAGCCACTGCTCAAAGCATTTTCCTTGTTTGCCCCAAATCGCTTCCCAGACCTTCTGAAGAATTTCAAAACCGCTCACGATCTTCAAGCATCCCTGAACATCTTTTGCGAAACCTACAATTTAGATGTATTTAGATGTGCGGACGAACTTTTTAATTTCGCTCGGTCTTTCAAGAGATTAAATTGTACAGCTGCCGCTGGAGGAGAAGAGGAGGATGATGACATGAGTCACATGACACCAGATGTCTCAGATCGGTCAGACGGCGAAGGGAGTGACAGCGACGCCAATGATGGCACGAAAAAGAAAACTACGAAGAACATTCCATCCTTCACTGAAGCTCTCGAAGTTCTTTGTCACCCAGAATACAGTTTGGTTGATGCATACCCAACACTCTGTCAAGTTTATGCTATTGCTGTGGCCATCCCAGTAAGCTCGTCGACCGCGGAGCGCTCATTTTCTGCACTAAAGAGGGTGAAGACACGTATTCGATCCTCTATGGTTCAGGAAAGACTTGAATCTTTACTTTCTATGGCGATCGAACGTAACATTTTGCTTTCACTCGATAAAGAACGTCTCGTCAATTTGTATGCTGGGATTTCTTCCAAACTGTCGAAAGCTCTACTTTAGAATCATAGAATTATGTTAACGTTTTTGACTTAACTTTTACTGAGTGTCTAAAGCTCTTCTATATAATTATATTAACGTGACTTAACTTGAACTTAAAGGGGGGGGGGGGGGGCGTAAATATTGATATTGGCTTGAGGGGCGCAAATTTTATCACTGGCCCCACCAGAAATTTTAGAGCCACCACGCCACTGATTATATATATATATTAGGTTAGACATTATATTCAATGGTAAGGGGGAGATGTTGTGATTTATATTTAGCTGATGACTTGATCTGATTAAGTAATTATGTAAAGTAACACCTCTAAGGTGTGGCTTCTAATTTAGCAATAAGTAGGTTGGAATATCTGTATATTATTATTCATTAGAACATAGACTGCAAGAGCAAGTTGATAAAACTGTATTTGTAAACTGGGATTTGTTAATAAGAGTTGAGACGCAATAAATATCACTAAAGTTATTAATATAATTAGATCAACATTGCAATTCTGCCCCAAAACCATCAACTACCAATTAGAGGTCTTTCATGTTCGTCTAAGCTAATCGGTCAATCATGGATGGTTTTCTATTATGATTTATGATGCTAGCAACAGCCAAAAATAAGTTTGAAGTGCTATAAAAACATCAGGAAAATATGCTTAGAAAGATGATGGATTTAATCACAGAAATATACCGTTTAAATTTGTTGGATTGCTGCAGATGTAAAGTGATGTTGTGAGTTTGCCTAGCATTCATATTATTATACAACACAGAATCTTTTTTGTGGTTTTCTCTCACTGTCGAAGTGCTGTTCGGTGATTTTTTGTTTTCGTGAATATCCTGCCTGATGAGAGGTAATCTATAAAAGTGTTGTCTTTTTGGGTTTTATTGAAACTTTCAATGAGGTAAACGTCGCCTCACAAATTATATGGGAATTCTCATTCGCTTTTAGTGTTTCCTTGTCAACTTTAAAAACTTATAATTTCGGCCTATTTTTATAAAATCTTGTGAAAATTAACAGGGAAGATGCTATATTTTATTTATAGTAATTGTGCATATGTATAGAATGTTAATAAATATTTAAAAACGATGATGGGCCGCCATGATTGAATACTCTTATCCAAACACACTTATTGACCAGTTGTTGTGTACATCGCGAATTGTTACAAAAACACGTAAGTTTGATCACATTACACCTGTTCTTAAACAATTAAAATGGATTCCTGTAAGTGATGTATTGTACCTTCGAGAAGCTGTAATGACATATAAATGTATTAATAACATAGGTCCAAATTACCTCTGTTCAAAAGTAATGTCTTGTCAACTAAAAAAGCGCCCTTACACTTTACGTAATGAGGGTTATTTACGCCCTCCTAAGTTCAGGACGACCACTGGTCAACGCGCATTTATCTATCGTGCATGTAAGATATGGAACTCTATTGAAGAATCACTGAAACAATGTCCAAACGTTTCACTTTTTAAAAACAAACTAAAGAATACGCTAGTTAATAGATTTATCTTGACTTGAACATACTATTTTATTACAATCTGTATCTAGAATAGAGTTATTGTAATTTTCTGTACAAGGTCTTGTATAGGCCACCTGTAAATTATCGCTGAAAAGCCCTTTTTGGGATGTGTTAATAAATCTCTACTACTACTACTACATCTTATTTTATAATTACTATTCTGGAATTCATCAATAATTAAATAATTCAGCAATTTAACCAATAACAACAAACATTTGAGCAGAGAGTACCATTTGGATGGGTAAAACACCATTAAAACATTAAATAAGTAATTATTAAATATAAGTAAAGCCTCTTAACTTACTTCTGACACCAAAGTCAATGCAGGATATTCTTTCAAAATATCAGCAATGGCTGTTGGCTCTAAGAGCACGCTCTTCCTTCGAAATGTCCATCAGTTCCTTGACGACCCCCATATTTCTATTTGTAGGCTTTGCCATTTCCTTTTTCATTATTTTCGCATGCTCCTTGCATGTCTCTCCTTCTGGCAATTTGGGATCCTGCCAACATCCAACTTTCTCACTTTTTTTGGCTTCACATTATCTTTTGCTTATTGTGTCATTGGTCGCTTCACTGCTGTTACTTTTGTTTTACGGATATTTTTAAAGTGATGCTTCATAGCCCACAAATCCTATAAATACAAAGCTCACAATAAAACACATTGGCCTGCAGTGTAATTACAAGTTGCAACGTCTACATTCACCGGAAGGTAGGTTTACACACAGCGATTTGTCAGGCCGATTTCTGGTTTGAAGGCATGTTATTGGGTAACAAAGGACAGTCGGAAGAATGCGAAAAGTCAGGCAGTGGGCTAAGCATTTCGCTCAGTTTTTCTTGCTTAACATGCCTCTAAATCAGAAACATTTTTATTGCACTATGTTAATTTAATTGCTCTTACAAATCTGCCATTTCATGGCGTCACGTTTTTTAATAACAGAAGATAGGAGCACGCATTCTATGCTGTAAACGTACTTTTTGCAAGACAAATAAACTAAAGTAAACTGGTCAATAATATCAATGACAAGTACTTACTATTCCACTCCCCATCTTGACCTCTAAGAATGGGTATTTTTTTATGATCCTCAAGGCCACATGCTCTCTTTCCAATTTTATTGGAAAGTGTATATGCTCTGATGGATGAGCAAATATCCCTAGTGAATTCGTTTCGATTACTGCTCAAGATCTTCTTGCCTTCTAGATCTGCATGCACACCTGGAGAAAACTGGAAAAAAATCCAATTTCAGTTGGTGTACATATAACATATGTACTTCTAGTATGTATTCCATATAAGGAAGTGGCCTACAAACAAATACAAGGCATTGACGAGCAAATAGATTGCCCTCGTACCAGCCTGGATGTGGGATTTTTTCATGCGTCTAACAGTCAATTTCTAATACAACATGCTTAGTCTGTCTCGCTATTCTACAAATCTAGCTCTCCAAATAGGGAAGTAGATGAAGTGGGGCGCTAGGGTTGGTATGAAAACACAACCGGGGGGGGGTTAGAAAACTCATTAGGTGGCGTTTGGGACCTTTGTTGTTTTGGGGTCGGTTACAATCCAATTAACTAGGAAGCTTGTATGAGGGTGCAACATGTTTTCTTCACTGAGTTTTTCAATTAAATGGTTTTTCACTGTGTCAGTTGTCCCTGTGTGATAAATTTCCACCATTCGGTTCTGGGGTATAGTGGTGCCATGGTAAAATTTATCCTTTAGATGAATTTCAAATAACCGAAATATTAGTCCACAGTGTTTTCAGGTTTGACAGTAGATCAATGTTCATTGTGTTTCAACTCCTTTCTCCATGACTTCATAGAGTAGGCCATTAAAAGCCACTTTTCAGACATAGATTGGAGACACTGGCTCAGTGGCTCCTCGATCAGATGAAAGGGTCGTGGAGCCACAGGGTGCATAAAAATTACTTTACACTAATAAAAGTGTTAGCAATAGGGTGATAGTTAGGCGGGGGTTAGGATCTTTGTTGTTTTTGGGTTAGCGATTATTTGTTAAATTGTAGACATCATACATTCACAGCTATGGGTTATATAGGAGTGTAGTGGAGCCATGAAGCCTTTATATTGGCATATAGCTTGAAAAATTTAATTTGAAATGCATATTTTGGTTTCAACTTATGCCTATAAATATGCTATCACCATGCAGCGATTTTGTTGAGTCAAAGAGCGCGGTAGAACGTTGCGTAATGTGGCAGCATGCGCAACATTGCAAACTAGACTAGGTACCAGTTGCCAAACTGCAATCTGTCAAGCGAGAATCGGCGAACGTGCGGTATAAATAACCTCGTCTGCATGGTTTTGTGGCTGAAATAAGATGACTCCAGAATATACACAAATCTAAACAACACTATCCATACCAGGATAAGGATACTCAAGCAGTGATAGCACACGGCATACATGTTTTGACATTATAAACTCTGTACTAGATAAGTAATGCATGAGTCAATTCCAATCTTAACCCCCCGGGAAAGGACCCGGGTATTTGATTTTTTAAGACAGTGCTAATTTCCGGCCACGGAAATAATTGGACAAACCTCCTTACGACAGGTACGCGGCAAACGCGCGAAGACAAACATCACAGGATCTGTCTTAGTGCCCCTTGGCAAAATAATCCTGCGTATGGCTATGACTATAACTATGGTACTGTATTTTCATTGATTATTTGCTCTGGAAGCACGCTACATTTATTTGCTCCACAGAGCGTCAAAACTTTGAAGTTGCCCACCCGATGAACCGTTTTAACGTGATGCTTTACTTGCATTAGATTGGACAGTCTGGACACACAAAAAGTTAAGCCTTTGAACATGGCATAATACAAACATTGCATGAAGTCTTGGAGAACACATCAAATAAAAATGTATACTGTATTGAAACATGAATCGCATATTGTTTATGCTATAAATTTCTAACTAAAATGACACTTTAAATGACACTAATTACACTTACCATTGACTGATACAATGAGCTTCATCAACTGCACCACCAACCAGATTTTCTAGGAACATTCTGGCAACTTGCTCAACCATCAACGACTTCAAAGGCGAAATTACCACGATTATTCTGCTACCTTTCGGTCAGAAATATTAGGAACAGCTTGGTAAATCAAAGACTTCGTACACGCTGTTGGTAGGTTGACATAGACATGTTTCCCTGAAAAGAAGTTCTCCAAAGCTTCTCTTTGTTCTGGATAAAGATCTTTGATATTGAACGTAAAATAAACGCTTCCTATTCTAGTTTTCATTCCAGATTTTAATCCAATCATGTCATAACTTAAATGCAATCAGGTTACAAATCAATCAATAAACGTTACTTATTTCAGTGTAAGTGTTACGTCACAGAACACAATTAATTTCGCGGTTTAACAGACCGTAATTTCCGGTGTTAGAAATTTCGGGCTGTAAGCAGGCTAGTCACCAGGAGCTAAAGTTCACAAATCATGCATCAATGACAATCTTTGCCATGAAGGAAACACTACAATTCCGCTGTTTGAACGATCCACTAGAACGTTCTCAATTGACGATATTGTCAAAGCTGTCTTTATCAAGGTGAATAGCAAAAAGATATGCACTCAACAGCCAATGAGAGTAACTTACAATGGTAACTTTTTTATAAGTACCAAAGAAGTTCACACCAAAGATATTGTAGCAAATGGAAATGGTGTTTTCCTTAACATTGGTCAACCAACTGTGACAATTTCCGTGAGCGATAATACATCAGTTGAGATCTTAGCAAGATCGAAACAAGCTGAAACAGCCAAACCAGTTTCATGTTCATTGTGTAGACTACCAACATAGCAAGAAAAAAACGTTTTTCAGAAGAATTTACAACATTCCTAACAAAGAAGGCCATATTGTTAATGATATTGTTGTGTTACAACAATGTATGTGTGGGATGGAGAGAAGCCCGCACCTCGTGGCAATGCAAAATCCACTGCAACACCGTTCACAGCTAAACAAGCTAATGTGCGAAAATATTGCAATACAATCTTGGGAGGATTTCACCACAATCTTCTGCGAATTTAACTTAGCATTGATAACAATCAATTTTCCAAAATCAATTGGTAAATTTCAAATATCTTCGTTTTCACTTTCACTGATTTAAAATCATCTGATTCAGATTGCGATTCCAGTTGAGGAGCTTTTCACTTCTGGAACCTTTTCCATGCTTGTGTTGAGTTTCTGGTTGCTTCAGGAAGAGCATTTGGAACGTTTATCGCTGTCCACAAGGCTGTCACCGGTGAAAATGTCTGGCCATTGTTTCTCTTGGGCAAAGTATGATCCCTTGCCGCTCGTAATTTACAGACCTCCAAATAGTAAAATTGATTGGATGAAACCACGGATGACAAACAGATGTCAAAAATTGTGCTATGATATACAATCAATCAGACAAATCTTTAAGGGATGAAATTTCTCTTGTAAGATTTAAGAACAAAATAAGTCAATTTGTTTTTAAGGTTCTTTAGAACTAACTTTAAGTTTGATAAGATTTTATTCATTGACATTTTTCTATTTCATAGTTTCTTATTTTTCCAAATTTTATTGTATTTTACTTAAACACAGGTCCTTCATTGATACCAGAATCTTAGTTTTCTGAAGTTAACCTGTATAATTATAAATAATTATTATTATTCATTCAATGTTTAATACATTCCACTCGGTCCAAAGATGGATTCCTGGGAACAAAATTCGCACAATTTTTCCTGCGAAAATTGTGGCCTAAAGATGGAAGAAAATTTGCATGAATTGTTAAAACACCTATGGGAAGCATCCATGCTGTATGGTGCTGTATAATGATCATTCAACTACTGTTGATGGAATCAATGCTAATAACCAACCGGTAGCGGCAAATTGCTACCACTCGACCACAAATGCAACAAGTACAACATCTATCTGATCAGGGATTGAATTGTCTACTGCGATTGGTATTCGGATTGGAAGTGCAGTCGGCCGTGCTTGATCAATGATAACAAGTTCGGCATCCAACCACCAACCAACCCACAAACAAACGACAGAAAAAGGAGGCAGGTGAAAAAGGCGTTCGAATTTGTTTTAATTACTAATGAATGTAGTAAATTGTTTCGTACTCAAGCTTTATGTAAACTCAGAAAGATGTTTCTCAGAAAAATGTTTGAACTAAAAATGTTTCTGAGCTAGTTGTTTTAATAGCCCCAGACGGGAATGGAACGCGCAACCTTCATGATATCCGGTTAGATGCTCTCACCAGCTGGTGTACTCTGAATGGTCTTATATGTAATCCAAGTAAAACCGATTGACGTTTTATGCATTGTGAACCAATGCCAGAAATGTGATAATCCAAACGGCTACAGTTGCACGTGATCTCGGTGTTGCTGTCGATAGACATATAACATTTAAAGGGGAACTCCAGTAGTTACACAAGTTGGGTTTAAATAAAAGTTCTTACCTTTATTAGATTATTCATGAAATATCTCGGTCTAAATAGTTATAGTAAAGGAGAAATTGCTCGCCAAGTTCGTGATTTTTTCGAATTTGGACGCCATGTTGTTGTTTTCCGTGCAGACGCGGATTTGTCAGCGCCCTCACTTTGTGACGTCAGTGCGTGCTTCTGAGCTGTTGCTGTTCTTGCAAGTAGTGTTTTGAATTCGTCGAGCGATGATTTATCGGATTCAAGCGCTCTTCAGGTGAGAGTTTAGACGAATTTCATAGAGATATTTTACAAGTGGACGTAATCCTGGGCTATCAGTTTGAACAGCGACGAGATTCTAACAGTGGTGAATCTGCTGACATTGAAGGACAAGAAAATATGTCGATCGACGAAGAACAGCCGATTGTTCGTTTGGGTAATCTAGACTGGTAAGTTTATATTGGTGCATTTAATTTTCTTGTTCTTAAATTGTATCATTCCTAGCTAAATAATTTGTTATTGTTGGGTGTTTATGCGAACATTGTCAGACAATGGATAGAGAGGAAGAATGCCTTTGTTGCCATGAAATTCAACAGGTCACCAATAAAAACGAAGAGGTTTTTGAACAGGTAAAATCAACCATGCCATATAGTTGTATAACAGATAACCCAGGTTTTCATACAGTCTGTTTAGATCAATGGGTTTTACAGGCTGCTTGGTTTCAGTATAGACAGCAGTACGGAAATAAGGCATACGAAGGTCCTCAACACAAAATCTATAGGCAAACTGCATACCGCCAGCTGGTGCGATGGTGTTGGGGAATTGTTGGAAAAGAGATACGAGTTGTTTTCCCATCTTGTGCTGTAAGCTGCATCCGAGCACACTTTCCACCACCAGGCAATGAAGACGACTTTGAGTTTTTTGGATTTCGCTTTGCTGATGAATGACTTATTGTTGCAGTATTCGGAATGTCAGGTATTTGATAATTAGCATTTACAATTAAACTCCCAGATCACCAAAACAGCTAGCCTGTTGTCACTACTGTTTATTGCTCATTCTGGTTTTATGTTTATCAATAACATACTGTTTTGGTGGTGTAGGAGTTGGTGCTATTCAGTTGGCTTGAGCAGTTGACTTGTATGCAAATTTTTTGCCTTTCTTGCATAAAATAACATCGTTCATCATCCCTTCAACATAGGTATTTGACTTTGGGGTTTTAATCTCCTTGGCTACCCAATTCTTTCTTTGTTTGGCACAAACAACCCTGTACATTTTCTCACCTTCATTAACTCCCTGTTTTACTTTTGCCTCTGTTTACATTAGCATTGTGATCCAAGATGGCTAGCTGAGTTCGAGTTACCATTCGATTATAACAAAAGTGCTCTCGTTTTGGAACATATTTTGTCATAAGGGAATGGTAAGACTCAAGCTCACCAGTGTGATGGAACTCAGTGAGTTTAGCTATATCCTTCAGCAGCTTCTTATTTGTCACGGTTTCCTCCAAAGCCACATGAGCAGGAGATCCAACTTCAAGCCATTCAGTGTTCTTTTGATCTCTTTACTGATTGCCGTATGTCCACATTTTTTAACCACCTTGTGGTCAGAAGAGGCCCCCAGCAGTGCTTGCCAGTGATGTGGTTTAACAATGACAACCATTTCTCCCTCAGTATATCAGCATTCTGGTTGCATGTTGCTGCAGACCACCACAAATGATTTGATGATGTTACCTCTATCACTTGCACTACACTGAATTCAATTATCAAGTTTGATTTTTCATCCATGAGTGTGTAAGTGCCATATTTTGCGGAATGCCCAGGACTATCGCACCGCCCATCACACTATAATCTGACTTTTCCTCCAACTTTGTTGCACTACTGGGAATAACATCGTTTTCTGGATGATATAATAATGCGATAAGAAAACAAATTGAAGGATAAGGTGGTCCAGGTGAAATATAAGCCTTGAAAATGTTTACAAAAAATGAAAAAGGGACTGGCTAGAATTTAGCAGAGTTGCAGAGGCACAATATTAGTTTAATACCCTTTCTTGCATAAAGCATGAAAAATCATGTTCCCTTTAAAATATATCTACCCTTTTCACCCAAACTCCCTCTGGCTCTGCTAAATTTTAACCTGACCATAAATAGATGTTGTAAAAGTAAAAGGTTAAAATAAAACAGGCATGTTTATTTGGCACTTGTAAATATATATCCAGTAATTCTCATTTTGCTAATGTTGCAAAAATCCTTAAAATTTATGAATTATGTACTACACGATGGATTTGTATATTCAAAAGCATATAGTGTTCTATGTACATAAAATATATATGAATACCATAAAATAATCTCCAAACCTTTTTTGCTCGATTTTCTATTTGTTTCATCGGCCCATTTGGCAACCTGTGCTAAGTTATATCCGTTCCTTTGGTCTTTCGATTACCATTTATACACAAACGCAGCATTTTGCTTTTAATTTTGTTATGAAATTATAATACAGTATGTATTTGTATTTCCCGCAATAAAAAGGGTTTACACAACAAGCACGCACTGACGTCACAAAGTGATGGCGCTGACAAATCCGCGTCTGCACGTAAAAGAACAACATGGCGTCCAAATTTTAAAAAATCACGAACTTTGGCGAGCAATTTCTCCTTTACTATAACTATTTGAACCGAGATATTTCAGGAATAATCTAAAAAAGGTAAGATATTTTATTTAAACCTAACTTGTGTTGCGAGTGGAGTTCCCCTTTAAAAAGAAAAGATGGAGCAAGTACAACCTTTCACAGTTTTCCAGCAGCAAAAAAATACAAAGAACAGAGGGACCTTTGAATCAAGGCATGCTGTCATGGAGATGGATTCGTATGCACGAAGGACAGCTACTACATATGCAGCTTTAATTTGATTGGTCGATGCGGTCCAACCAAAGAAAACCCTAACCTGATAGCAGCAACAGCTAGTAAAGTAAAGTAAAGGTAAGTTATAGTTTTTATTTGTATATTATTTGAAACGCATATTTAAAACGGATGTTTTGTGGCTTGTATTCTAATACTCATTTTATTCTATTTAAATAATGTGGCATTGTTGAATAGAAAGAGAAAATAACTGGTAGTTAGTTCGACACATGGCGCGAAAATGCTGCTGAATCATATTGATGCTTCAAAATCAAAACACCACAATGACCAAAATCGTTGATTTTGGTGACCATATTAAAGATAAACTTTTCCAACCATTGAGGAAGAAGTTACTGATAATTTGAGTTCTGCTTTACAAACAACCAGCCAGAATGATGGTGAAAGGGAGACCAGTTTTACTTCAGATAAACTATGCCTCTTACTAAAGTAACTTGGGTAAGAACATACCCAGCTTACCATCTCATTTCAACTTTGAGATGGTAATTGTATTTTTTGGTTAATGTTATTTAGACAAGCATTGGATTTTGGCATTTGAGCTCATTTTCTGACAAACAGTTAAAAAGCAAGAGCAAGATCAGGGCCTTGTTTATTGAGACTGTTGAAGATAAAATTTTAGTAATATTTACACTTTTGGTGATCTTTTTGGTATTGCACCTGGGAGTGTGAACAGGATGTTCATAATATACTTGTCATCCCATAACTCTGGTTTGAAAAATACCTGGGTACGTCTATTCTTGGAAAATCGTGAAATGTAGAAACATGATGATAAAATATTCATACTGTATTAAAAGAAAAAATAGGCATTCACAGCGTGGCTCTCTGGCACAGTATACTTATATTAACATACTGTTTTGTAGCTATTGTACCATGGTTTCAACTGTTAAGGGTATACTATGAAAAGTAGACTCAATTGAACGTTAACTTGATGCTAACCTGGTTTGTGGTTCCCCACACATAGAAGAATGAACTCAATATTGGATAAAAGCAGGATATTTCTCTGCAAAAGAAAATATTTGAAATATTTTAGTTCTTGTGTACAAACAAAAGAGCCAAGTAAGCCATCATAATATAGTGGAGCTGCTCTTTTTAAGAATTGAAATTTTTAATGTGTAATTTTGGAAAGAATGTATTCAAATACATTTTCTTTTTTACAAGGTGTTGGAGGTATTTTTCTTTGTACAATTTTACACATTCTTGTTGTCTAACTTCAGATGTATTCTGTTAAAGTATAATAATTGCAAAGACACATACTAAACCGGAATTATATTAAACGGAATCATTAATTTTAATTATCATCTAATGTATCACTTACTCTAGCAACAAACGACAATTTTATCATTAAGTATATGCTTGGGTAACAATCCATATATGCGTGTATCATAGATTGCCATGCCATTCACTCTGATAAACTTAGGTTCACTTTTCTCAATCACACATGCTCCAGGCTCATCTTCCACTGTTTCTGTTAGATTAATTTCTAATACAAAAACAATATATGAAGATGAGTAATCTAATGACTATATAACATTGAATTTTACAGGAAACACATGTTATACAGCGTCACAGGATAAACACTGAAAATGTCATTTTCAGACAGAAATTCTACTAGCTGTGCTACTATAACCAAGGCTTGATTTTTTCAGTTTGTATTTCATCCCTTGTTCCTCTAACATTTATGCCTTAAATTGCATTTGGTATTATAGTCTGTGGAACACTGGTGAAGAAAAGATCTCCTAGACATTAAACGGTGAAATATTAGGTTATAGTAATATTGTCAACATAGCATTACTTATACAGAACCTGTTAACTGGTGTAGCTTTTGTAGCTTTGCACACAAGGATTTCACGAAGTTGCTGTCAAATAGCACAGGTACTGCAAATACACCTTGTTCAGTCCAAACAACCAAATCACATGAGGTGACATTGCAGACAAACATTTGTAGATGTACTTGGAAATCGTGCTGGGAACTATCACTCAAAGAAAAAGTATCCCCACATCTTTTACCACCAATTTTAGGTGTTAAAAAGGCCTCTTTAGGATGAAGATGACAATGTTTCCAAGGACATTTGTATTCCACTACAATCTTCAGGCAGTCTTCAGCACATTCACAAGTGCGGATGTTATCCACACTGGCACCAAGGTATTGGCTTATTCTGGGAAATTAAAAACCCTTTAATAGCTAAGCTTGGTGTATTTTTGCATTCTATTCTATAATAGTTTATTCTTGCTGTGTTCTCATGCTTCAAGCCCCAATCCCTTGGATTTTGTGGCTGGTCAGGAGGTGTGGAATGTTGACAAATGGACACTTTGGATTCACAATTTCTTTAACTAACTCTGTCACATTTTTCTTTGCACCTTTTTCCAGGCTACATTGTGCCCCGTAAACTCTCAGCTTTTGAAGCTGTAATAAAGCCTGCGTTCTGCTCATACCAACCTTTGCTCTGCCACTGCTTGATCGTAGATATAATGTTGACTCTTTCCACCTCTTCGTCTGTGAGAAATAAGTCAGCAAGTATCTGCTTCGAATTAACAATCACATCGTACTTCCTGTGGTACTCCAGTAGCTTCTGTTTCAAAATGCCAACAATAAATTCAATACAATTAAAATAACACAATATAAAACAAAAATAAATATAAAAATAATTAGAATAAATAAAATAGAAAAAAGAAACAGAATGAATAGATAAATAAACAATAAGCAAAAGTTGGTTACCTCCAGATTCATTATTTTCTGCTTGTTCAGGTTTTTTGGAATTATTTTGTGAATATAACTTGACTAACAAAGGGTTTGCAGCCTTCGTTTCTGCAGAATCCAAAGACTTCATAAAGGTTTGTAGAGATTCCTTTGCCAGGACTTCTATCCTCTTCATGTCGACATCAATATGTTCGCAATAAAACATGCTCGTGCTTTTTTCCTAGGGGTGGTTCACGTTTTTACGAATTTGCAGATTCTTCACTTCACACGGTTCGCTGTCGGCCTCTTACCCACTGACATGGCCCTCTGGTCACACTTTCACCACAGTTGTGTAGTAGATCTGGAGGGAGTACATAGCAGTAGCAATATGCTTATAGCATCCATCCTGACCTCCCTTACACATGCATCTTGCTTTCAAAACGCTCCCACGGTTTACGCCTCTTCTAAATAAACCAAACTCAAAGGTCGTAAAACATTTTCCCTTCATCTCTTTTTTCAATGTTTTTGTCAGTAAGGATTCAACATATCCTTCAAACAGGACGGTACTTGAATGATTTGTATAATGCTATTCCTTGTTTTATATCAAGTAAATATATGTTATTTACCTGCTGGGAGGGCCAGATAGATAGTCTGGTTAGGTACGTTTTTTCTGGTTAGATAGTCTGGTTAGGTACATTATTTATTTACTATAAAAGGTAAAAGACTTGCGTTACTTTAGTTCTGCAAAACTGCATTATTTGGATAAGGAAAGAAAAACAATCCAAAATACTTTAGTTTTTGTATAATACAGTTATTTCCAGCTTAGTTGAATCAAATTCTGTATTAGTTTTCCATTTTCCAGTTAATAATGAAGCAAAAATCACAATAACATTTTTTAGGATTGCGTAAAATTCTGCCCAGTGCTGCAGCCAATCAGGTTGCAGGAAAGGCTAGGATTCCATCTGCTCACGATACAAAAAAAATTTAATATATCATACAAACCAAATGGCGGCGAATCGATGAAATTATTCATGAGCACATGAGACCCAGAAAATTAATTTTCAATTTCCATATCATGAATTATTATTTTGTCACCATTCTCATTGCCTTCATGCTTTTCAAAATTGGGATTAATAGGAAGTATAATTTTTTCTACAGCATTGGCTATGTTCACGAAAGCAGGCTTAAGGTATCAACTCACGGTAACACCACATTCTTTTAGGTACTCTTTCAGCTCAGCCATGGTTGTGTCGTTGATTGCTTTACCTCGAGCAGGATTTGGCATCATGGTGTATTATGCTAAAATAAAATTTTTGAATTTCATGCCTCCAAAACTAAAATTTAGGTAAGTTGTTCTTGGTATTGTTTGTATGTGTTCTGAGATTGTTTGTGTGAAACATCCAGGTTTTTTTGCATAATTTGGTTTATCTTAAAGATTTATTTGATATATACTCGGCCCAGTCCGCAACACACTCCCCATATGTACAACCCTGTATTGGGATACATATGCCAAACTTTGAAAACTAATATACAAATCTGAAACAGCTGAAACAAAAAGGGTCATTAGAAAAACTAATACATCACAATCAAGGTTTTAAGTTTCTGAGGCCATTAAGAGGCTCACCTCCATATTGAGAAAAGGATATTTGAAATGATAAGACAGTTGGGCCCTGCCTCATTATTTTGTATTTTCTCTTGTGCAGAAACACAATGGACTCATCTTCTTAGAATACTTAGTAAACTTGTTAATAACAAAGAATACACTGACAGTGAGCTAGAGAATTTTAATTGGAGGAAAAGTGCCTCATTCACATGTGCTAGACGTTTTTACTATCACATTAATCAATTTTATACAAAAGTTTCTCATGAGTAGTCTTGCACCTCTAAGAAAAATTGCAGACTGGTTTTATGGAGTTGAGTATCAACGAAGGGGCTCACCTCATATTCATATGTTAATATTGCTAGAAGATGCTCCAATATTTGGTGTTGACAATAATGATTGCGCATTGTGGGGATGCTTTCGACACTTGCAGTTTGGATAACTTTAACTGATGTTATCATAACTCGCTCCACTTCCCCATTGGCTTGCGGCCATAGCGGCGTGATCCACTGGTGCTTGAACCCAAGGTGTTCTGCAAATCTCTTGAACTCGGAACTATTGAATTATCTTCAGCAAAAACGGAAATGTTCATTTCTTTGTTGGAGAGTTGCTTGAATGATGACTTGTGTACTGCTATGAGACGATCTCTAAGGTCGTTCTCACTGATTTCCTTGTTGACCATCTCATTTATTTCAGAAGCAATACTTCCCAGGTCCTGTGTTGTGTTTACTTCTTGTAGTGTGTTTAATTCTTGTGTTTTGGTTATCAAACAAAAGGAAGCAAATAGACCTGTCTATTGACCAATAAGATAGCTTGAAACAAGGGGTTTGGTTTTGGCCACTGTAGTGGCCTATGGGCGTTTGGCCAGAGATTTCCTTGTCGTATGTGACCAGTCAATTCACGGTTTGGCGGAAACAGAACAGGCTGCACCTACTTCTCCTGCTGCCGTTTCAACTATTGGTTGGTTTTGACAGGAGCAGTAAGCCAAAAAGGATCATTTTCTTCTCTTGTTTCTTTACTGATTTGCGGCTCAATACCTTCAATGACTGCATCAATTGGATCACAGATGAGAACAGTGAAATCCGCAGTTTCCTTCTCGGCTTGGACGCCTTGTTTGACTGA
Organism: Chrysogorgia sp. JL179-B06; assembly: GCA_035772405.1. Taxonomy (NCBI): domain Eukaryota; kingdom Metazoa; phylum Cnidaria; class Anthozoa; order Scleralcyonacea; family Chrysogorgiidae; genus Chrysogorgia; species Chrysogorgia sp. JL179-B06. Next base: position 820,723 of record JAYKKM010000281.1, on the reverse strand, counting down.
TGATGACATGGTTCTTTAATGGATTTGTGTCATGGTACCTTCAACAATGATTGGATCAATTGGATTGTAGACAAGAACAGTGGTATCTGTAACATCCTTCTGCGGTGGGCGTGTTGTTCCACCGATGATGTTGTTCTTTCACCGGACACATTTATTTATTTTTATTTTCCGATACAGCCACCCCTCAACAGTGAGGATTTTTGGCCGGTGTGGTCAGTAGCTAAGTTGTTATAAGCTTAGAAATCATGCGTTTAAATTATTCAGTATTCGTGGCATGCAAGAATACGTTCTCTGGAAGAGCGTTCCATTGTTCAATGGTTCTTGGATAAAAAGATAGTCTATGGGCTTCAGTTTTACAGGCAATTTGTTTGAAAGAGTGATCCTTGTTGTGTCTACTTTTCCTCGTAGGTTGTTGTAAGTTTTCACACGTATTTACTACAACAAGGCCCTTTACGATCTTGTATAATAATGTTACGCGTGCGATGGCTCTCCTTTTCTCCAATGTATCCCAACCGAGTTTATCAATCATAGCTGTCACGCTTTCTTGGGGTTGATACCGAGACATTACCCAACGGGCTGCGCGCCTTTGCACCATTTCTACCCTGTGGTAACCGTTACTCTCAACACCTTTCCTTGGGTCCCATATAGTTGAACAGTACTCCATCTTAGGTCTAAGGATGGTCTTGTATGCTTTCTCTTTAAGGGTCGGTGATCTTACCTTGAGATTTCTCTTTAGGAAACCAAGAGTCTTGTTACCTTTAGCCGTAATGTTCGAAATATGAGTGTTCCATTTTAAATCTTTAGTCAAATGCACACCAAGGTACTTTGAGCTGGTGACTGTTCTTAACAGCACTCCATGAAGAACATAGTCATAATGTATGTCTTGTCTCTTCCGACTTATCCGGAGAACCTCGTACTTCTCGAGGTTGAAACTCATCTGCCAGTCATGTTCCCATTCTTCTAATCTCTGCAGGTCTGCTTGTAGTTTAAGGGAGTCTTCTTTCGAGTTGATAGCCAGAAGTAGGGCTGTGTCGTCTGCAAATAGGTGGACATTTGAGAGGACATACTCTGGTAAGTCATTTATAAAAATGAGGAATAGTGCTGGACCGATCACTGAACCTTGGGGGACGCCAGACAACACTGGTAGATATGGTGACTGTGCACTGTCAACAACAACACATTGCTGTCTGTTTTGAAGAAAGTCCTGTATCCACATATGAGTATCTCCACTTATGCCATAATACTCGAGTTTTGACAACAGTTTACTATGTGAAACTTTGTCAAAAGCCTTTGAAAAGTCCAACACAACAAGATCAGTCTGTGTGCGAGCTGCAAGATTTGAATGTAGCGTGGTAGTTAGCTCAAGAAGCTAGGTTTCGCAGGACCTACCAGATCTAAATCCATGCTGTAGGTTATGTAAGATGTTAAAATGTTCAAGGTGATGCATTACGTTACTGGTAATTATGTGTTCCATAATCTTGCTGCATATACATGTGAGTGATATGGGTCGATAATTTACAGCGCAGTCTTTATCGCCTTTCTTGAACACAGGAGTGATCCTAGCCAGCTTCCAGTCATCTGGAACTTGGTGGGCTTTAAGGGACGCAACAAACATTTCCTTCAGTATGTGCGCAATTATAGTTGCCAGTTGTTTTAGGACCATAGGTTGGATGTTGTCAGGCCCTGCGGCTTTATGAGGGCTTAGATTTTCCAAGAGTTTTACTATTCCAGGTTCTGTGATGTTTATTTCGGGCATAATTGGGTGTGGGCTGCTAGTATGAAATGGCCGGGTGGAATCTGTACTACCGTCTGTGAAGGCAGAGAAAAACGTTGAATTCAAAAGAGATGCTTTTGCAGCAGCATCAGAAACAAGCAGGCCATTACTTTTTAAGGATGGTATGCCAGTGGAGTCAGCCTTTGCGTGTTTGAATAAAGACCAGAAACGTTTATTCGATCCGTAAACTGCCTCAGGTGTGTCATCGGTGGGGGTTATCACCTCTTCCACATACTTCCAATACGCTACTCGTAAACTTTTTTGGACTTCACGCTTAAGGGTCTTATACCTGGGATCTTTTTTGCGATGGAGTTTGTCTCGCTTTCTCATTAATCGTCTCAGTTTGCAGTCTACATAAGAAGACAGAAGTATGGCCAGTAGCTGGTGATGAAACAGTTGTTCCAGGGCTTGACAGATACTTGTATAAATTATTTTCCTTATAACCACGACGCATTTGGCAACATGACAGGTCCAATTCGATATTAAACAGTTACCTTGCTTGAAACCGAGAGCGCACATTTTACAGGCAATAGAAACACTAGGATTGCTACCTTCATTTAGAGTAACAGTAACTTCGAACTGCTTGTGCTCTTTCAATGCTCTTAGCTGTTGAATTTTCTGCGAACGTTGCCACTTAGCATCGAATATTTCCCAATATGACAGTTAGGTCGTATTGATGACCGTCTTCTGGATCATCAGACTTGGTCCTTTTCGTTTCGGGTCGTACAATATCTCCGATGGGCTTCTTGCTGGCAAGATGGGTCTTGGGAGATAAATCCCAAATAGCATGATGAAGTGATTCATTTGTGTTCTGTGTAGCACATCTTTCACATCTAGTTAGAACTTTCTCATCTCCCAGTCAATAAAAAACTGGTTTGATGACATTGACAATGGCTGGATGGCTAAATTAGTACCATGATTGGCCATATCTCTTTGGTAACTGCACCAAGAGTCTGAACCAGTTGGACAAACCCTTATCTGTGCTGGAGTAGTGATGCAAAATAGCTTGTGTTGCTTGGCATTACCCTTGTTTTTTCTTATGCATAAACCATAAAAAAAATTTGTATGGCATCCATATGGGCTATAGTTAGTCTGCCCACACCACTTGTGCCCATCCCATCAGAAACTTTCCAACCTGAGAAAAATAAATACATGCTTTATAAAAATTCCATAATTAACATAAAGCTAGTTCCAATATGGTATTTATTTATTTATTTATTATTAAGCTTCGCCAGAACATTTAACAAGTACATATACAAAAAACAATCAGTACATAAATACATACAAATAGGCTGCGATACCACAACAGCATTTGCCAATTACTGTGGACCCTTATTAATATATATTGCAGTGATGCAATATATTGCAGTGATGCAATACAATGCAGTTATGGCTAAACAAAACATTCGTTTAGTTACATGAACAATACAATCTTCTTTTGGAACATAAACAGTGGGACCATATGGCTTGGTGACACATCTTGCTGTAGCAGCTGAAATCCCCATCACCAATGAAGCGAACCGATTGTTGTGCTTTTCAATTGAACATGAATAAAGCTTCAACACACCAGATGATTCCATTGACTACAATGAAAAAATCCATTTAATAGATGTACAATTCTGGTTTGCAGCTGCACAACACAATTGTTATATAGCTTATTTCCTCGAATAATCCCCTCCTCCCTATCAACCCCCTGTAAAAACGTATTTTCTATTTATAACTACAAAATCGGTTTACAAAATAAAACATCGATTATAAGTAATTAGAGAAGTTTAAGTGATAAGTTTATCATTTCTTGATTGATATGCCTATAAAGAAGTGTGGTAATTTTAATTTAAAATAACGATCGTGCTCGTAAAATAACGATCGATTTAAAATAACGGTCGATTGCTCTCAAGAGAAAACTGTTCACTGTTCGAACACGACGCTAGTCCGGCCAGAAGCGATGCCCCCAGTTTACAATGTCCATAATGTGTCCTCACCATATTTCATCATCTGGAATATTGCATCCACAGAACCATTGTTCTTCAAAGGTTTGTTGCTCATAAGTTGAACAATGTATATGGAACCATTGCAAGTAACAATCCCACTGCACTCACTTAATACCTTTAGCACTACTTTCTTCTTTATGGTACTGACAAATATGTTCAGCTGCACAAAGTCCACTATATGTGCAGAGAATGTATTAAAAGCTACAAAACAAACAGTCATCGGTTTGTATACTCATTTGCAATTTCATTTCACCATGCATTATGCAACATTAAAGCAACAAAGGTACAATACACTACACACTGCAAGTAGGAGCTTTTAAATTATATAAGACTGATCATTTATACACCTTTGCTGACTACAAAAATAGAAATACGTGCAGTTAATTACCTTCACCGTTTATACACTTCATCAGAGGAACAATGTGATTAGGTTGGCTTGCGTTTCTATTAAAAGAACACCAAAGCATGCAGATGACATTTGCATCACGACACTCATTTGAGGATTTATTTCGCCATTGTAAATATCACAACCGGGAGCATTACAGACTTGTACAATTCTTCGCTTCAATTCCCCTGTCCTTAAAAGGACTGGTAGATATCCTTCAAGTATAGGCAAATAGATGCTTTGCTATAAACAGTAAGTATAAAAATACACTGAACACGAGCGTGAAGAAAATTGATATGCATATCATGGTGTGATTAGTAAGATCCATGGCCAGACAAAACCTTTGAAAGATGTACAAATAAACTACTTTTAAAACGTGTGATATAATAAGAAAACAGGATAAAAGTGAGATAATAACATGTTGACTCATACTACATGTATTACAAAGTCTTGTTGGTGTCGTTGATCTGACGAAATCGAGATATGATATCAAATACAGTTTTTCCTGTTGATGTTGAGTTTTGTGACTTGCAAGATGTTTATTTGCAAATTATTAAGATAAGTGTATAATATTTCTCAATTAATTAATTTGATTTTGGTCGCCTCTACAAATACAAAGTAGACAATGCGCTAGATTGGTTACCATTCCTGGTATTGTCTTACCAACGGATATAAATGTTTATTGCAAAGTAATACTGCACAATATATCCGCAATCCCGCCACAAGTACTAAACACAATAGCTATAGCTAGACAAACTAATAATGTTCACATTGTGTACAAAAATCGAGTACACCGGGGTATCTACCATCCACTGTCGTTTTCATAACCTCCTGTTGGTAAACCAAACGGAACTTTTCCTCGTCAGACATCCCTTCTATCTATTTATTATTTCTTCATCTGTTATGGTATAAAGAAATAAATCCATGTCCTTGCAATTCACACACTAAAATAGACATCATTAAACGCAACAATTTACAATAGGACTATATTGAACAATAGAAACAAATCAACGATACTTATTATTTAGTAATTTTAGCATAGGAGCTCAAAATGTTTAAGAGGTATCGTTGATGACGGTAAAGCGGGAGTTAATTATCTCCTCATAGAAATTCAAAGAGCAAATGATCTAACAGACTTGTATAAATTCATATACCCCTAAATCTTATGCATGAACGGCATATGTATGGTACATGATAGATTACAACGCGGAAAGCGTAATTTAAATAGGCAAAAAAACCCAGAACCAGCTGACAATTTCAAATAATATAAAATGAAACATATTCCGAAAAATAAAGACATCCTGCGAACTCTAGATATGAGTCAATAACAAGACGAGATTATTGAAAAATTTTATTAAAAAAGGTAGCCTAGGTCTATATATACTGATAGATAAGGTGTGATGACATCATCCACAAAGAAGAAAAGGAAACCTATTTATATTAGATGTTAATTAATTACTTGTCATTGTGACAATAAGGTGTGACATTGTAATGACGTGGAAACAAAGACAGGAAAAACACGAGGAAACTAAGTGACAAGTGTAATATTGAAATTAAGTAAATAGTGTCAATTCTTTGCTAGTCTTAAGACCAGAGTTCAAGTCTGGTTTATTAAACTTAATGTGTAAAGCTTCTATAATTAAGAGTTTATTGGTATTAATGGGAATTATTAGAGTAAAGGATTTTATAGTTGTTAAAGATGAGATTTTTCATGGAAGAGGATAAGTTAAAAGAAAAAGTAGCGTCATCCAGTCGGTCATATAGGTTGTTTAAGTTGACAAGGAATTGTGCATGTTCACATTGCAGAAAGTGCTGGGCAACCGCAGTGGTATTGTGTTGAGTAGCATGTTCGGAAAGACTTTATGAAGGGAACGATCAGTTTTTCCTATATAGGTTTTGTTACAACCAGGGCAAGCAATTTGATAGACTACATGGCTAGACAGCTCAGGAATTTTGTCTTTGTTGGAAGGAAAATGCGAGAGATTTTAGTGTTGTAAATAACTATGAATTTAACCGGATTCTTAAGATAGCGCCGGACTTTGGAAATGCATGATTTTAACCACGTCTGCCGAGATAAGGAATACGAATCCAAACTTTAAGTAAATTATTATCATCAAATGAATCTGGAATAGGACAAGGAACATTGTATTTGCGTTAAAGTTTATTAATTAGAAAGTTTTTGAGACTGTTGGGTTAACCCATCAAAAAGTTTCTTAGTATTACAGATTTTAAACGGACAGTGGAAAAGCGATTTAATCCACGCCGTTTTTCGTGGAAAAGGTTCTAAACTGGAGAAGTGAGTATATTGACCGGTATGCGTGTGTTTATGATAAACATGGGTTGCCATCTAACGAAATTTTTATATCAAGGAAGGGAATAATTCCATCAGGAAACGTGTCTACTGTGAATTGCTACTGTCACACCTTATGTATCAGTATATATGTAGTCTGATGATTTTGTAATAAAATCGAAATATCACTTTTTCAATAATCTCGTCTTGTTATTGACTCATATCTTGTTCTCAGGATGTCTTTATTTTTCGGAATATGTCTCATTTTATATTAAATAAGTAACTTAATACTTTTAGGATAGGCATTGAATATATCTATTGTCTCGCTGTTTACAACATCTTCAGAGACTGATTTACAAAGTAGCAGAATGCCTAGATATGCAGTTAAGAGTCATAAATTACATACATAGGGGAATAAAAAGAAAAACAATAAAATAAATGTGGTAAGTGAGACTAAGCCGAGTACAAATTTGAATGTTCGTGATCTAACGCCATCTATAAAGGCCAACATTGTTTCTGTACCTCGTTTTCTTTTATAACTTATCATCTTTCACTCCTACTTTAGTCTCACCACATGTATTGTCTGTCTTTTAATTTATTCGTTTATGCATGTAATTAATAACTCTATCTACAATCAGTGACAAAAAAACCTGGGACACATCAAATGAATCGATTTTTTTACCAAAATGTTACCCCTTGAACTCCCCTTCCCCCTTTTCAATGTTGTACTAATCGGTTGAGAAACAAACAGCAATGGTACGATGAAATATAAATGTGTTTTTCTTTATCCAACATTGAATAGGGGGCGAGGGGGAGTAATGAATATTTTCAGTGAAGTGTCCCAATAATAATGTCACTGATTGTCTGAAAAATACACGTTGAAGATTTTATAATTTGTTTTGGAAATAGTTATCAAAATGGCATTAGTTTTCGTTATATAGGAGCAAACACACTAGGAATTTTGACTAAAACAATTGCCGATATGCATATACTGCAAGTTGACAGCGAAAATTTGGCTTTAAAACCTCTCGTATTGTTCTGGGAATGAAATAGTAAACAAGCCTGTTATCGCTTGTGCACGTCCGTGCGTAACTACAGTACGCGAAAAACTGATCAACACTATTTTTACTTCGCATAGTAGCACAAATTAAAGATCACTACACTCATGAACTAACACTTTTGTCAAGCATTTGCAAAGTTACTAAGGCTTCCTGCAGGGCATAAAGTTTCACATTACATGGCGATTGCATTCGCAAGTTACTTTTTCCTTGCGAATTATATACCTTACGATTAATGATATTCAAACAAGACGCCCGCTAGGCGTTAACTTGGGCCACTTAATCACTGGATAAATTAGGGAGATATGGCGTGGATTTGGGCGGGGGGTATGGGTATGCATTGGCGAAAGCTTACCTCGGCTTTGCAGCCCGAGGAATGAGGAAGAAAAATCAGGCGTCTACACGCAGGCTACCCCCTCCCCAATGCAGAACGCCTGACATGCAGACGAAGTTTAATGTAAACACTAAACACGGGCAATGCTATTTTTTCTAATATCTGTTCGATTGAAGGTCTTCGTGTGTCAAAATTTATATAAAAACAACGGAAAGGTATACGAAACATATCTGTTACGAAATTACATCGGTTTAACGAACATAAAAGCATTAAATCATCGGGTAAACAACAAATAGATCTTGAAGCCATGTCCTTTGATTTTAGAGGCGAGTCTCGCTTTAATCGCTAATACGCATTTTCTTATATAACATCTGATCTTCACATTTTAAGTAGACGAAACCTACAGCGTTCGATTCGCCAGATTCAAGTGATCATTTCGATATAGAATTGATGTAAATCGGATAAAAACACAACATTTCATGATTAATATTACGGAGTTTCATGGGATAAATGTCAACACAGTATAATAATATTTCCCTGCCCTTCGGCTGTCCTTTCCGTCTTCATGATTTGATCTCTCATCTGTGTTTCTTTCATCTACATTTTAAGTAGACGAAACCTACTGCGTTCGATTCGCCAAATTCAAGTGATCATTTCGATATAGAATTGATTTAAATCAGACAAAAACACAACATTTCATAATGATAAATATTACGGAGTTTCGCGGGATAAATGTCAACACAGCATAATAATATTTCCCTGTCCTTCGGCTGTCCATTCTGTCTTCATGATTGATCTCTCATCTGTGTTTCTTTCATCTTGGAGAGAATCTTTGCAATGGTTTGCAGGTTTACAGGTCTCGGTAAACTTTCCAACTGCGATTCATTGTCAATAAAACGAAAGTCCGAAATCGCTTTGCCTTGCAATGACTATCTCTGTTATGTTGACGTTTCGTTCACGGTACTCTCTTTAATCTCGGGAGTATCTATTTGGCGCGGGTCGCGGGTATGTGGCGCGGGTCGCGGGTAAATGTCGCGGGTCGCGGGTAATTTGGCGCGGGTAATTTGGCGCGGGTAATTATTCCGGGCGGGTATTGTTAACTTTCTCTCTTTGCGCTCTTGCTTTCGTTGAGTCAACATCGCCACGAGTTTTTCAGGAATATCGTATCCTAAGCAATCCTTATTCAGTTTTGGCTCTTTCTTTGACGGAAGTCTTTCTATTTGGACCTTAAGGTATGATGTGTATTATAAAATTTTGCATTATTCATACTGATCATACCTATATAATTTATAATTTTTAGTATGATTTAAATATTAAAATGATATGTAAATATTTTATGTAGATGACTAGTGCGGGAAGTAAAAGACTTTCTTGCTTGTTGGAGGCCACCAAAAGAGGTTTGGCGTTGCGATACGATCCACATGGATCCGCAAATCGCTGCTTCTATAGATGTCTAGCGAAATTTTTGGGCTTAAGCGAAGATGATGTCGTCGACATGTTGGAGAAATTCATGATTGAAAATCAAGTTATCCCCATTGAGAATGAGGTGAGTGTTTGCTGTTTAACTATTATTATACGTGTTTTTTTAATATTTCTTTAAATATTTGTCCCAATTTTATTGATTTACAGCGTGGGGAAGTTGTCGAAACAGACTTGAACAACTTTTTCTCCGATGATGATTTTCCTTCGTGTGGGAATAAGCGACCAGTATCTTGGCATGATACTGTGAAAGCCTTGCGGGATGAGATGACCACGCACGCAGTTATTACTGCGTCTGCGCTGTTGTTTCGTTTGGATATTATGATCTTGGATTGGGAAGCGGTAAGTACAGTAGTCTATAAAGACTAAAGTATGGTTTAATAAAAATATTTTTTACGCCGTTGATATTATTCCGACAAAATTATCCCTACTAATCCGAACCCCGACGGCTAAAAAAGACCATAACCCCAAATATCCCTAAAAACCCTAAATATCCTTAGGAATTGCTGGGCAAATATACACTTCCTTTTCTTAATATATGCTAGGGATATTTAAAGTAAAATTGGGGGTATTTAGGGGTATTTAGGGTTAGGGGGTACCATGTTTACATCGCCATGTGCAAGGGAGAACAATTTTCTGTCAAATTCCCTACCCTACCCTTAGGCCTAGGAAGGTACTGTAATTGTACAGTAGGTCAAATCTTTTAAAAACATGGCCCCAGGGAACACACTGAGGCAAATTTCAGTTAATTTATAATAGCCTGAGTATCAGGCCCTGAAGGAGGACTGAGTATCAGGCCTTGGAGGTGGAGGGACGATATTGGGTTGAGGGACGGGAAAGGGAGGGCCTGACACAATTAAGCACACCTTGTTACTTGTGTTGCGAGTCCGGATTCTGGATGCGGTATATAATTGGACAAGAAGATAAAACTGGATTTGCAATATTGATTGACAAGTACCTCACAACAATTTTTATTTGCAATATATTTTGCGCATTTGCTATCATGATGTACGAGGTTTCATTGCACACTGTACTTTTTCGTCAGCAAGTTTATCGAAAAGTACAAACAACAATTTGATTGTTTAAAGTGATTCCTGTTCTGCAAAGTCTACACAACGACAAGCAAATATGATTTTCTTACTGTACAGTAAACGGAAAACCGAGCAGTAAACAACTGCAATGCTACTTAAACGGTTGCAACTTGATTGTATTGAACTTGTCAATCAATATCACAATGTTGCATAATGCAATATTGCATTGTAATATTGCAAAGTCGCATGCAAGAGAACTCCGGTTTGACTGTAGTACAAATATTTCATTATATGGGTTTCCCTTTAGAAACTGACAACAACTAAACCTGCACAACAGCTGCCTGCAAACCAAATGTACTTGGCATATACAGGAGATCATTACATGCTTTTAAAGGGACAACTAAAACCTGTAAGTGCATAATATTATATACTTCCTTTTACTTAAGGATTTTTATTTAGAAAGTTTATGAGACAATTCATGTGTTGCTTTTAGGTGACTGAACAGCCTAGGTCAAACACAGTGGTTATATCTTCAGATTCTGATGTTAGCATTTTATCTCCACCAAAAAAGAGAAGACAAAATGTATGTAGTTTGTTGTGACATGTTAATTTTGGTAAAACTCTGGTAAAACTTTATTGAATACTGGATTGTACAGTACAACCTTCCGGTTACAGTAGTTGCAGAATAGATATTTTATCTGTCGAATGGGCTTGTGTGTTTAATGATGTACATACAGTACCAATCAGCCGCTCGTATTTTATCTATATTGAATGTCTACAGGTATGTAAGTATTTTGAACACACAATTTACACTTTACAGATGTTATCGTGTTACTGTACATATTCATGTTTTAAACTTGTTCCTTTTAATAATATTTAAGGTCAAAAGGGAAAAGAAGACCATACCAATTATTTCAGATTGGAACTCGCCAGATGAAGAGGATTTTAATCCTGGAATTAGTATATTTAAAGGAATAAAGTATGATTTGAGTGAAAATGATCGTACCAAGGAAGAGAAACAGGTACATAAATACATGTAATTTATTATATCAATAATATATATTTATATACACTAAGTAAATATTGAAGTTACTGCAACATAATTTTCTTGCAACTATAGACGTGTCTCGATTTAACCAGTGATGTATCTAGTGGGAATGAGCAGGAACCTGATATATCGTCAATCAAGAAAAATGATGAAAATAAATTACCAAAGGTACTGTAATTGCAGTAACAGTAATATTATATGTCATTATAAGCATCAGGATTCAGGATGTACTGTACATATGACCACAGAAGGCACAGATGCAGCTTTTTGGTTCGACTCTTCTATAATGATATTGCAGCACAGTAAGCATGATGCATACTCATTCTTATAGGACACTGTCACAGCACAGACAAAACAGTGTGGTCATGAATGGTTGGAATCATTGAAAAGGTACATGTTATGAAATGTGATTGATTTTGCACCACAGTGTAAATCGTCTATTTAAAAAAACGTGTTTTGTCCAAATTTGATAAAATGTTCAGTGTTCAAATTCGAACAGCAAAGAAAACATCAGCCATGTTTTCATGTTTCATGCACATGGTCACATGGCGTGGCCATGCATGACAGGTTGACTTTTCCACGTTGAACCCACAATAGCTATAGATAGAACCAACCCTAATGCAAAAAAGACCCTAACTCGAGACTGAACCCTAACCCCAAACCTCCCTCTCCGCCCGTGGAAAAGTCATTCTCATGTGTGACAAAAGTGGAGGTCAGAAATCAGTAATCCAACAAATAGAAAAAGCGTGGCCTAAACTAGTTTTGAAACGTCTTTGTCGCTATAGCAATCACAATGACACACATCCCCATCTTTCCTATTGTCAATGTGTCATTCCATACAAAAAATTAGTTTCGATCATCTGAAAGAATATCTATTTTCACGATTTTGGTTCTCAAACTTGTGTTTTCAAAAAAGTATATCAGTAGTTGTATTATGTAGACTGGAGTACATGTAAGTTAAAATTTTGAAAATCATGTCAATAATATACTGTATACTATTGCACTTGCAAGGGACACTCAAATTACATTGGGAGTTGGGACTCTTTCACGATCACTTGCACTACTGCTGCTAATTAGTATATTGTCATTGTTATAGATGTGTTGCAAGTGATTCAAGTGACTCGAGTGATAGTGAAACAAAATATGTTCCAGCAAGAAAGCAGAGAAAAATTGGGCCACTTCTTTGGAGGAAAAATAAGATAGAAAAAGTAGAAAGAGTGCCGGCAGCTATAAATGGTTTTGAAGGTCTATGAAATTCAAAAGCCTGAGTCTGGGAGTTATTTTTCCGTATTAAGAGATGGCCGATCATGGAAAAAAGACTCTGAGACACAATGGAAAGGGTATAACAAAGTGAGGTATTCAAATTGTCGTGGTTCATTTGAATGTCAAAATGCACAATGTGACTTTAAAAAAGAGTATGGTGTAACTAACAGGAGCCAATTTGACAAAAAAAGTAGTGATTGCCTTATATGTGGTGAAACAGGGACTTATGTTCCTTGTTCAGCTAGGAAGTATATTGCGCATCGAGCAAGAAGCATCCATGTCTACCATTATGGAGATCACACATGTCCATTTAAACCAGTACTGGATCAGAAATCAGAAGATGTCCACCGCAAAGTTTGTGAAAACCCTGCTGCCACCCCTTCACAAATACAAAGCAGTATTATATTGTCCAAAGTGAGGGAGCACAGTGATTGGTCTGTGGTGGAGCAAGCTGCTGAATCAGTCTTGAACAGAAAACGGATTTCAAATGAGAAGGAAAAGATAAAGAGACAGAATGAGCCTATTGGCCAACACTTTGAAGCAGTAGCTCATTTCAAACAATATACTGACACGCGGGATCCTTTCTATATACATACCTTGAACTTTAAGGGACACGATCCCAGTAAACAGTCATTTGTGTTTAAAATGAGTAAACTAAAGGCCACATTCGCTTTGAATATGGACAGAGCAGGTGAACATCCTTTAGGACAGGAGTTTTGCTACTTTGATGGTAAAGTTAAGAGATGCAGTGGATTTGTTTCCCTTACTGCCAGTGTCTACCATCCAGTACTACGAAAACTTATCGCACTGGCAACCATGGAATGTGAAGGGGAAAACACCACAACAGTGGCCTTAGTTTGGAAACATTTTAACGATGTTCTCAGAAAGGAAAGTGGAAATGCACAATATTTTTTCAATCCACATGGATGGCTTACAGATATGGCTGGGGCTAATATGCAAGGACTGAAAGAAGTTTTTGGCTCATCCATCTCAGACAGGATCAAGACCTGTGAATTTCACTTTAAGGAATGTCGAAATAGACAAGCCCGCAAGCTGGATGAAACAACAGCAAGGATTTTCAAAAATCTGTGTAATACCCTTCTGGAAGCTGAGAGTCCAGTTGGTTATGAAAAAGCCCACGAGAACATGGAATATTTCATCTCAGAAGTCGATACAAGATCATTTTTGAAATCTTGGTTTGACTGGTGGCACAAACGAAGAAACATGATCTTCCGTGCATTTTTATCTGGTAGTTTGCAGGGTGGTTCTAAAATGAATCAAGCAGAAACCATCCATGCAAGCTGGGTAAAAAGAGATACAATGAACATGTCATTACTAAATGCAGCACAGGCCGATGTTAGAGACAATATTCAGCTTGAAGTTGAATATAAGGCATTCTTAAATGGAACTGCACAAGCTGGAAGAGGACCTTCCATACAAGCACGGCAAAGAAAGGATGCTTCAGCCCAGTTCTCTAGAGCCAGAGCGCTTGGTGTTGAGTTAACCAGGGATGACATAACAGATGAAGAACGAATTACCGCCTACAACAGTGCATGCAGCATAAGTGGCAATGCCAACCCAAACGATAGACACAATGCCAGTGTCTCAGCAGGACCCCGGCGTTCATCGGGTGAAAGAGGTACACGATTCAGGTCATCACGTAGCAAGGTTTTCATAAATCGACTTGCCATGGCAAAAAAAGAAAAGAACAGCATTAAAGTTGTTGATTCACAAACAGAAAGAAACACTTCACTGAGTCACAAATACAGTATAGTAACAAGCTCATCAGCAAGTTATTGTGTCAGCATTGGTCAAAAACATTCATGTAAATGTCCAGATTTTGCACAACACAATGAAAAGCAACTGTGCAAACATATTATATGGGTTTTACTCTTTATTTGCCAATTGCCAGAGACTAGTGAGCTCCTCCATCAAATACTTTTAACGGAATCTGAAATTTCAGAAATTTTAGGGAACACTCCAGCTGTCCCAGATGAATTTAAATACGTCCTGAGCTCTAACCGACAGAGCAGAAAAGAATATGTGAACATGCTTTTGGAAAATGATCCACGTAATGGTAAGCCAAAGGTATGGGTTCTAGCCAGAAAAGAGAAAAAAAGAGGACCAGCCCCACGATGTAGAGGGTGCAGAAAGGAACAGTTAGATGGAGAATTATTTGTTTCTGTTACAGGCTTGTATGTGCCATATGAACAGAATGTTGTGATGGAGACGATATTCTATTTTTGCCCCAGTGTCCAATGTGTCAGAAGAATCCCACCGTGGATCAACCTTAAACCACCCACTGGTATTATAAGTGACAATGGCTCAGTAACGCAAGCCGAAATTCAAAAGCTGAGGGAAACAGGGCTACCAATTGTTTTATAAACACGTGTACTGTATCAGCATGGTAAATGAAAACATATGCGCCAGCATGTACCAATGTATAGGACATATAAACATAAATGATATAATTATCATTCATCAATTTGTTTTGTTCAGTTGCATCTTGCATCTATTGTTTTGTTAAGAATTGTTCCTAGCATTTGAAAAAAGACTGGGCTTCAGCCAGCTAATATCCTACTGTACATAGTTAATATAAAATAAAGAAACTTGTTATTTGGGCATATTGTATAATTATATTAAATTTGCTGCACATGCATTGTGTGATTAATAATAATCCTAACCTGCTATTGGGTCATTCCAGAAAAGATCCACACCCCTCTCACAGAGGAAATGGTTTGCCGGATGGGTTACAATTAACATCATTAACTACAGTATAATCTATAATTGTTCTGGGATGTCCGAAGAGGGTCGGGGGGGGGGGACCTATTTGGTATTTCCTCCGTGTTTTCTGGAATGACCCATTACCAGTACAATACATGCTACAGTATATACTATTTCACGCCCCTGGCTGCAAGACAGGATAATGGGTCATTCCAGAAAATATCCACACTCCTCCCATGGAGGAAATTCCAAATAGATCCTCCCTCTTCAGACATCCTAGGACAAATATAGTCGATATGATGTTAATTGTACCCCCTCCCTCCGGCAAACATTTCATCTTTTCTGTGTGTGTGTTAGTATAATGTATTTGTTGTAATAAGTGATATAATAAGCGTATCACAGGCTGTGATATAGTAATATGTAAATGTTATAGTTATATATGTAATGTATTACGTATGTTTGTTAATTCTTAGGGTAAGACACCATGACTAGGGCTGAACATCCCTGTTGTGTCTTGCCTTGTGTATGTAAACACGAAAACAAATTAAATTAAATACAACATGACACTCTACATAAATATGCAATAAAGGCTATAAAGCATGTTATTTGTAAATTTCATATCGGTAGTAACTTACAATTTGTGAGGCCTTTTTATCAGTACAGTATACAATGGTAAATATTTTATGACCAGACATGAGATATACATATATTATATACTTAATAATAATGAATGGACCAATTACTTACAGTTTAAACTTTAAATATTATTCAGAGTAATATTAAATAAGATTTCGTGTCCCTCGCTGTACAGTATAATAGTATATCGTCTTTTATAGTTTTATATAATATTTACATATGCGTTTACGGTTTATGAAATAGAAATATTTGTATAAAAAACATATTGAAAGTTGTATATTTGCTTGTAATAATTTTCAAGGAAACTGTAAACCTGGTCATGTATATTGTAAGTTATATATTCAAAATGACGGCCGCTTCTTCTCAAAAATATATTTGTATTAATAGTAAGTTAACTTATATTAAATAACTCACGTTAAACGTTCTGTGGCACGTTACAGATTAATATATTTAACATACCGTACGTCTATCGTACATTTCTTTCCAATTAATAATCCTCGTTTGCTATTTCCGAGCATTATGGTTGTCCGACTTGTCATTATTACCATTGACTCTCTCCTCCGCAGAGGTTTGCGTGGACTATTAAAGAGAGAAAACCGCAGCGCGGAGGAGAGAGAACCATTGAAGGATTTGAAGCTAAAAAGTAAAGATGGCCGCCTTTATATAATTACAAAATTGTAAAGCCCGGAAAACAATACCCGGAATAATTACCCGCGCCAAATTCCCGCGCCATTTACCCGCGACCCGCGACATTTACCCGAGACCCGCGCCACATACCCGCGACCCGCGCCAAATAGATACTCCCTTTAATCTCTCATCTGTGTTTCTCTCAGTCATCCAGTTATCTTGGAGAGAATCTTTGCATTAATTTGCAGGTTTACAGGTCTCGTAAATGCTTTTCAGACTGCGATTCATTGACAATAAAACTGGCCGAAATCGCTTTAATTCGCTATTTATACGCCCACGCAATAATTACATTCTTCTCGACGTATAAAACGACGATGACGACGAACATGACGAACACAGAAATCATGCTGGAGTTAAGACTTGTGCTCACCACAGGTGGCCCAAGTAATAATACTTAATTCACACAAGTAACCACAAGTAACCACAAGTAACCACGAACTTCTAAAAATATAGAATGATAATCTATTTATTTTAATTTGCCATGGATACTTGTGGTTACTTGTACTAACTTCTAAAATATAGAACTTTTGATATGGTTACTTGAGTAAAATCGTTTCCAAAGAACAATATCAGTATCATATATTGTTTACTTTGCTATTTGATCTTTTTTACTGCCCTTTAATCGGGGATGAACTTTCCTAGCGAGAGAAATATGCCGCTCATAGGGCATTTCCTGTTATTGTGCCTGCGAGCGTTTAGTTTAGAAATTGAGAACTTTCTATATAAACGATTTCAATGACTTTAAATGGCCATATAAACCTTGAGCGATTCTCTCAAACGCAGCTCTACTGATTCTGTGCGCAATGAAGAATGTTCATACTGGTTGTTCATTACCACTAGTATTGTAATATAAAAAATTCAACAGGAAATATAACGCAAGTGATGTATAACATGCGCAAGCTGTTTGTGAAAGCAGGGCCGCCGAGAGGTTTTGTGGGGCCCGGGGCAAAACATTGATTGGGGCCCCTGATGATGTCATAGTGATGACGTCATGGCAGTAAATCTTTATTGATATAGTTCATAAAGTATTAAAGTTTGTGGATACAACCATGTATAATTTATAATTGCTTTATTATAGCTAAGCTTTCGTCCTGTTTAACTCAGGACTTCCTCAGAGTCAGAGCTTGCGAAAACTTTATGAACTACATCATCAATATTCGCCATGCAAAGCAGCTATAAAACCATTAAAATCTTTATTGTCCACAATCTAGAAAATCTTTTTTCTGGCTTTTTCAGCCGCAAAACTGTCAATTAAATCTTCAAAGTTGAGACATCTTGCCAAACGATGCTCTATGTGTCGTACCATAAGATTTGCGATCCTTTCTTGTGTCATTGTTGATCGCAGTCTGGATTTTATCAAAGCAAGTTTGCTGAACGAACGTTCTCCTGAACTGATACAGGGATAGACAAAAAAATCCGAAGGCAAATGCAAATCTGTGGATATAAGGACTCGATCTTCTTCTCAAATATGTAATTCAACAAAGCTATAGCTTTGTTTTTCTTAGCTACTGCTTTAACACCAAGATCTTGAACAAATTTGGCATAATGACGAAGCTCCTCCTCCAGGTCTTCTTCGATAACATCATTGGGATAGCTCTCAGCAAGTCGTTTGGCTTGCTCGTTGACAATTTCATTGGATGGATTCACAGGAGGGTTGACAATAAACTCAAACATATCTGCAAGTTTCTCAACAGCTTCGAATCTTTCCGAAAGCTGTAGCAAAAGAGTTTCTAATGCTTTGTAGAAAACGTTAACTTTAAACGCTTCTTCTTGAGTGGAATGAACATGCTCTTCTGCTTCATTTGGATTTCTCCTCGTTGTCTTTCTGGAACGTTTCTCTTGCAATGTTGTCGTCTGGTCCAGTGCAGATGAAACAAGCTTTGCCTCTTCAAGCAGATTTTCCCACGAATCTCGAAGGGTCTGGACATCTTGGTGTAAGGATCCAAGATACTTGGCCTCTTCAGCGATAGAAATATCTGCAAACTGCAGTATCTTGTTGACATCGTCGATGCACTGGAGTGTCTTGAACCAAAAGGTCGCCATGAGAATGTATTCAAATGAATTCATCCACATCAGCAGACATTCAGAATCACTATAAGCTTCAGCTGTTAAATCAAGCTCAGTTTGCAATTTTGAAAGGGCCTCCAGCATCTTCTTGTGATTCTTCACCAGTGGTCTAACTGCGTCAATTCTTGCACTCCATCTGGTTTTTGACAGGCTGTGCAATAAAACTCCCGTAGTATCTTTCAGAATCTTCCAACGAGCTGGACTTGCAGAAAATAGATTATACAGCTTTTGGACATTGCCAAAAAAGAGCTTGATTTCTGGTGCCACCTCAACTGCATGCACACCACACAAGTTCAAACTGTGGGCACTGCATGGAGCATAAAAGGCTTGGGGATTTTTTTCCAAAAACAAAGCTTGCACTCCCTTGTAGCATCCTGACATATTAGAGGCATTATCATAACCCTGCCCTCTACACCTGTCAATGTTGATCTTGTGTTCTTTAAGGATGCTGAATATAACCTCACAGATGTCTTCTCCTTTCTTCTTCTCAAAATCTTTGATCGTTAGAAATCTCTCCACCACTTCCCAATTGCCGTTCTTGAGAACAGCATATCGTAAAACAAAGGTGAGTTGCTCTGTATGTGAAACATCTGGTGTTCCGTCCACTATCAGACCATAATAGTAGGACTGTTCTATTTCAAATATAATCTTATTCATAATCTTCTTTGCACAGAGACTTAGGAACTCATTTTGACTTTGCCATGACAAATAATGGGCTTGCATGCGCTCTCCCCTTTCTTGATACTTCTTAACTGTGTCCAAATGCTCTTTGATGGTTGGATTGTAAGAACTGACGAGCTCTAGAGTTCCAAGAAACAAACCGTTGTCCAAATCCCCCACAGTAGAACTGGAGCTTCTGAATGGAAGATTTCTCTCAGCCAAAAACAGCGTCACCTCAAGCAGACATCTCAGAATTTCCCGCCATCTCTCCTTCTCTGCACTCAACGCTTGTTGTTGAAGAGCGTCAATTCCACGCTTATTCTCCGCGGACACGAGAAAATCTCTCCATATCATGTAGTTGGAGATATGCATTTGACTTCTTTCATGTGTGTGTGTTTTCTCGTACAGTTTTCGCCAGTTGTCCTTACAACCTAATTCAGGATGACTGAATTCAGAAAATGCCGAAGAGGGTGGTTTAGTGCTGAAAAGGCAACAACAGAAGCAGTAAAGACATTTCCCTATTTCGCTTCATACCAACCAGTCCCTCAACTGTTTCGCCATTGGGCATTCTCTTAGAAAATATACTCATCGGAAAAGATCTGTTCTTGGTGTCCTTTGGTAAGTCCTTAGGGATTGGTTGAGGTGCCATAACAGCTAGGGCGTCCCTCTCTTCACTAGAAAGCTTTTTCCACGTCGCGACATCATTACTGACTGTAGCTGAGGCAGATTCAATAGTGTCATGACTCTCATCAACAGTCACAGTTACTGATTTTTCTACATCTGATGATTTATATGATGAGGATCTTGATGGCTCAATGGAAGATTGTTCGTGATATTGCAGATCAGCTGCAGTCATTGTCGATTCTTCTAATCTCTCAACGTTGGTTGGACTATTCTGAGTACTACTAATTGGGCTAAGTTCACCCTCGCTTGGCTTTGGATGATTCACGTTCTCCTCCTGCATAGGCAATTTATTTACTTCACAAGGCTTTCCTGTGTGATTTAGAACATCCTGTATTTCTGGTACTAAGTTTTCAGCAGACGTTTTCGATTTTCCCCAATTAAATTCTTCCAATGTTCGTCTCCCTTTTGCTTCATTCTGGAATCAAATTTCTTTTTGCTTCTTTTTGGAATAACCGGATGGATACTTTCTCTTCATTGTCTCACAACGCTGCTCTTATTTATCATCCGGAATTCTGAATCACTCTCTATTTAAACAGAAAAGTGTTGTTCTTACTTCTTATGTGTGATGTACTGATCCAGAAACAGATACGATTTTTCAGTTTATCGTGACAAGAGAAACATATTTTATTTTAACACTGAATATAAACTTTTTTAGTTGTTGGATTTTAAAATATATATATATATTATATATACTGTAAAACCTAACGCTAGATATACTGACAAAGTTTTGTGATACCAATTAGTCGCATTTTTTAAAAAGAGAATGAAGATTGATATGGATTGAAAAGCATACTTACAGCAAGTCCTACTCCTAGCCGCCATCTTGATAAATGACAGACTCGCCCCAGTCTCCTCTCAAATGATCCAATTCCTCCGTCCCGATCAATATCCGTACCGAGTCGATCTTTTTTTTGAGTAAAAATAACGTGAGTTTGTATTTAAGCGATTTGAGTTAAATATTAATAATTAAACCTCGTAATATTCTGAGAAGGCTTTTGACCAAAAGAATCACAGTTTAAACGAGAAAGAAAAATAATTAACATTCTGTATATTTCAAACCCTTTCATGCGCAACTTTGCGAGACCTCTTCGCTTGACGAGTAAAATCGTGTGGCGTTAGACTTAGACAGGGTGAAAAGATAAAGTTTTTCCACAACGATGCGAGAGAAAGGGTTAAATTTATGTGGGATTTTAGGGGGCCCCTCTCACTTGGGGGCCTGGGGCACAGTGCCCCCTGCCCCCCTCTCGGCGGCCCTGTGTGAAAGGATTGGCATAAACGGCATATCGTTCACCCGAGGAATATTACGTGACTGAAATTCAACCACATTCCATATTATTAATAGCTTTTTGTAGCAGTTTGTCATAGAAAATAGATTTTATCATTTCGAATGCCCATGTGGCATTCTAATATGAAACGAATAACTTTGTATTTGGGCCGCATTTTGCAGGCGCACGTGCTTTAACTAACATGTCATCATGAAGGTTTCATATTTCAGCTTAATTGCATCGAAGAAACAAAGTTCAGGGAAAGACAACAAACATTCTGCTTTAAAATAATGTTAGCACATCTAGTTAATGTCCCAAACCGAAAAACTTTATTTTTTATTGACAATTGTAATGTAATAATACGGAATTTGTATGCCATTGATGAAGTTTTTTAATCAGACAATCAGTGACAAAAAAACCTGGGACACATCAAATGAATCGATTTTTTACCAAAATGTTTTAACTTTACCCCTTGAACCCCCCTCCCCACTTTTCAATGTTGTACTAATCGGTTGAGAAACAAACAGCAATGGTACAATGAAATAGAAATGTGTTTTTCTTTATCCAACATTGAATAGGGGGCGAGGGGGAGTAATGAATATTTTCAGTGAAGTGTCCCAATAATAATGTCACTGATTGTAGGTATTCTGCTACTTTGTAAATCAGTCTCTGAATATGTTGTGATGTAAACAACGAAACGTTAGATCTGTTACATATTTGTTTATTATCAAATTCATGTGTGGTATATTCAATGCCTATCCTATCACTCAACGCACCTAATTAAAATAATTTCTTGGCAACTTGGTCTTTTAAAGAGGATAAGACATTACCTAACTGTGTTTTCGGCGGAACAGATTTACAAGTGCATGGTTCTTCCCCGGTTGGATTACTGCGACTTCATATGGAAGAGCATCGCAACCTCACAGGTGGAAAAGATGGAGAAACTTCAATCCCGAGCGGCAAAACTGGTGCTAAGACAAGATTCCAGTGAGGGACTCTCTGAACAATTGAAATGGTTCCATTGGCGGCTTGCTGTAAAATGCACACGTTATTTTTACCTTTAAATGTATTAAATGTAAAGTTCCTATACTTTTTAACAATTACTTCCAAGTATCAAACCATTCTTATGGTACCAGAGGAAATGGATATAATCTAATTCTTCCTCCGGTAAAAACAGAAATAGCTAGGAAATCTGGTTTTTTTAATGGTGCTCGAGAATTTAATTTATTACCTAAGGAACTGAAATCGGACCCGCAATCATTGGATGTGTTCAAAACTAAGGTTAAAAGACATTTTTTAGGTAACTTCATCAGTCGATCTTCATTTTAGTACTGTACCATAGTTCTTATCTTTTATTGTTAATAGTAATAATATTTAATTATTTTGTATGTTTAATTTATAGTTCATTGTTTGTAATTATCCGTAAATCCATTGTTCAGGACACCCATTGATACCAGCTTTTGCTGACGGGTTCTTTATCCTGATTAAATATTAGATGAATGAATGAGTGAATATCCAAAAATTAAGCTGCGCTTTTACTCTTATTAATAAAGCTATGATACACATAGATAGTTTCTATTAATGACTGTTATAGTTACATTTTTAATGTAATAATCTTCATCCGCACACCCATGTCACCATGTGCAACAATGGCCAGTTTGAGAAGACTATGGTCATCTTCTGTCCCTGTCAATATTAGCGACCTCAAGCATCGAACGTTCGAGCCGCGGACGCCAATTATGGACGTGGGAGCCTGGGTCGAAAACGCGGTTCGTCGCACCAAAATTAAACGTTAAGTATTGCTCTTAACAACGACACTCAATATTTTCGATTAATTTTATGTTTGAGTTATTAATAGATGCCTGGTTTCCAAGAGATAAGGGACCTGGCCCAACCTCGTACCCAGGGTCTTACCTCCGCTCCCCCGAACGACCGTTCCCCCCCCCCCCCCCGCTGCGGAAAGACCCTGGTATGGGCTGGTCACGTGCATCCCATATTCTGGGAGGTTTTTGAACAGCATCACTGGGGAGGGGATGGAAAGTATGTATTGGCTTGAGAGTGAGACAATAACAACGCACCTGGATTTTATCAGTGGATTTTACCTGGACTAGATAACATGTCAAAACAGTTTAACACGCCGAAAAAAATATACAGCGGGGGAATTCCAAGTTCGTGCTGCCGTTTATGCCTGAAAATATGCGATGTAACGCACTGTAAAAATATATTTCTAGCTAGTTTTAAGGCTTTTAAACAGTTGATAGCAGAGTATACAAGGTAGGAAAAGTCGTCGTAGTCTTGTATTATCGTCAAGCGGAAAAGAGGTAAGTTTCATTTAACATTTATCCTTCATCGAATCAAGAAGATTTGCGATTGATATACACGATATTTGTCATATCGATATGCTAGACTCGGCCCATAATGAAACGAAGCTATTTCTGATGCGCAAAAATGTTGCATATGTTTCATTTGCATTTTGCGCGACACCAAATCATATATTTATTTTAACTTTTGTTTGATTTTTAATAAAACATTCTACAAACTTTCAATATGTTGACAAATACGCATTTAATCTGCATTTCATTTGCTTCAGGCTTCCTTGTAATACTTTATAATATAATTCTATTTCGGCGTTTTTAAAATTATAGAATATCGACTCAGTTGAAATGGCAACCCATCAACCACAAGTGTCCACAAGTGTCCACAAGTGATTTGACTCGGATTGAGGTATCAGGAAATGAAATAAAATACTGTAAGCTGTTAATTAGATCGATACTGCAATTTGTTGCATTGACCTCGACTGTGTTTTGTTTATTTTAATAGCAACCATCATTTGGCGTTTTGCAAGACGATGCTATGGAGAACCCTATAGAAGGAGTCCTGGCCATTGTACAGACAGTGTTAAAACTTGTTTCACAAAGGGATACAAATTCTGTACTGATGAAAAGGGACTTCGATGGTTTGTCAAATGTCAACTTTGGTGAAATTCTTGAAGAAATGAAACGCATATGTCCCACAGTCTATAAAATTCTGTATGTTATGATGGAAATGGATTGCAATATTGAAAAAAATATCCCTACCTTGTCCTTGGTTTATGGCTTGATTATGTTCAGGCGATTTCATGAATTAAGCATGTTGCAAAGAGCAAATACTTTACTTCTAACTGATGGGGATGCCAATCAAGAGGTAAACTATTTTATTTGACCATCTATACTTCTATATTAAAAATATTGACCCTAGTCCTACTTAATTACCCACTCTTATGTACAGGTGTACTATAGGACTTTTTATACTCCTGGTTGGGTCTCAAGAGTTATCATTCGACACTCGTTTATCGCCACACTTTTCCTTTATATATGTAACAAATAGATTCCATTTTCGTTGTATGGTTGATGGCTCAGTTATAGATGCATAGTCACTTGTCAGAGGACATCTCAGCATCGTAAGAACATTAGTCATCTGTGCAACTATAACTGAACAAACTAACAAAGACAAAATGGAATATATTTATTGTAATATTAGATGGTTACTATACTTACTGAAAACCAACACTACAAAATTCTGCATTCTTTGTCTAATACAGTAACCTTTTCTGATAGGACATATATACCATGAAAATTCCAATAAAAAAGGGTTAAAATAATGTTCCTTCTATCAAAACTCTCCTCAACATCAATCATTTACTTTAACTTAGGTGCTCGATCGGTTAAACAAGTATGGGTTTTGTCTGTCATCCCAAATGAAATATCCATTATCGGATAACATTGGTGAACATTGCATGGATCATGCAGTAGAGCTAGTAAAAAGGCCACAAGTTTGTATTTGTCCTAGTTAATATTGATTGGACTATCAAAGTCCATGATATGAGATCTGAAATCCAGAATACAAGTGTTCATGGCCCTCAAAACAGTTTGCAGGTAATGCATCCCAATATTCCCTTGCCACATCAGATGTGAGAACACTTGTAACTCCAAGTGAAGAGGAAATGGATTGTACTAGGAAAAGATACAAGATTATCCTTGCAAGAATACTCTGTGAATTTCTGAAAGCATTCCATCATTTCAAGGATCTTGTACCTGGTCATACACCTTGTCTTTATGCAGAATAAATTAAATCAAAGTCGGTAGTTATTCCATTTCCTGTCTTAACGAAAGATGAAAAGAAATACTCAGTTGATAGATGTGCTAGATACAATGGAAACACTGTTTTAAAAATGTGTTAATACTGCTGTAGTGGATGTGGGAGAGCTTGGAGTAGACAGACGATACATGGACGATTGTCAAGCTCGTATCCTCAGAAAAATGATTTGAGTCCCAGACAGGAATCAAACCTGTAACCTTCTGATTGCCGGTGAGACACTCTAACTATTGAGCCACCGAGACTGAGGATACAAGCTTGACGACTGTCCATGTATCATCTGTCTACTCCAAGCTCTCCCACATTCACTACAGCAGTGTATACAATAACACATCCAAACATTACCGATATATAGTGACTGCCGCATGGTTCAATGGTTAGAGTGTCTCACCGACAATCAGAAGGTTACAGGTTTGACTCCTGTCCGGGACTCATTTTTCTGAGGATAATTAAAAATGTTGGTAGTGGAAAGGCAATAAAAAAGGATTGTTAGTATGATAGCTTTTAAAATATTATTTTATATCAATTTATAATTTGTTTATATTAGACTTAAATTTGAATACTTGCAGTTAATCTTCAAGATGATGTACAAGAATTCTCCTCGAGAAATTGGAACATTACGTTACTTCAGAGATAAACTTCAGAGAAGAAATGTCACATTGGATGTGAAGCATTTTGAAGACTGCGAGCAATTGTTTTTCAGTGTTGGTAGATGCTATACTGTTGAAGCTTTGTTAAATTTCTTTAACATGGAAACAGTAAATGACCAACCAAGCACGAACATACCACCTTACAATTTATTAGCTGTGGATGAGCACAAGAAACAATATTGGGATGAAGTATTGAGCAAGTTTATAGACGAACACTTGATTCCACCAGTGACAGTTGAAATGGAATCTATCAACGAAGGTCATTCAGAGAGCCAAATTAACAATGATGATTTGGTGGAAAATCATTCATTGCAGTTACTAAATTACTTTTTTGTGATTGCTGACTTCAAAGATGCCATTAAAGAAGGGAACGGACTGCGAATCAACCAATTACACAAGCAACTGTTACATCATTTCAAAACAGATGCAGGTTACAATTCATATGCAATTGAGATGTTTGTTAACATGAACCAGAATGACGTTTTGCTGTCTGAAGCTGAAGCATATCAATGTACTTGGGCTGCAACTGCAAATTGGACTGGTGGCAAGGGCAGGAATGTCGAAATTGATCTTCTCCAAGAGAATCGCAACAGGGATCTCAAGAAATTAATAAAGAGCATGGGAGCCAACAAGACAAACAAAGCAATTGAACGTGCCAGTAAAGCTGTTGGTGGGCTTCGTAAAATTGTTGAGAATTTTGACACACAATCATCTGTGCATTCCAAATCAACAGTTCACAGCCATGCATCTTCGTCTTCAGATGAATTGATCATATTGAAAGACTTGCGTCAACTACGACCATTCTCTACACAAGTAAATAGAAAGCACAATTCCTTTCCAAGTATTACCTCTGATCCATTACATAAACTTGACAATGAGGAATTTACAAAGTGGTTGAAACGTCACAAAAAGAATCTTTTGTACAATGCTCCCATTGAAGAGGATTAATTTGTACAATCTGGGCAATCACATACCAAACTGCAGTTGCTACAGCACAGGTGTCCAACAAGTTGTCCTGTTTCATTCGATTCTGCATCTAAACAACCCAAAATATATTTTCTCATGCAGCTGTTCTCCAAGTGACAATAGACTGATTTGTTCACTGATTCCTTTCCGGTTAATAGCAATGTTATGATTGTTGTAGTACAACACTGCATTTGAGGAAGATTTATCTGTGCCAGCTCTTCCTGTTTCTTGCATATATGCTCTAATGGAATGGGGTGGTCCAATGTGAATAATCTGCTGAATAGATGGTATATCCACTCCCATACCCATTGCAATGGTGGCAAACACAACTCTTAACTTAGAGGAATTAAATGCAAGTTCCTTTGGAATTTGTTCTTTCATGGCAGTAATTTGTGGTGAATGGAACTGTGCAAAAAGTCTGTTATCAGGAATTGGAGCTGCATCTTGTGGGTAATATTGTTCATTGCCCAGTGTTCTCTCAAAAAGTCGGTATGCAAATCCGCACCATTTTAAATTTAGGTAGATAATGGTTATAGGGTACTCAATTTTCTGTATGAGGAGATTTTCAGCAATCGGTTGCAGGATATTCTCATATGCCTCAAGGTCTGGACCAATTCTCAATACTTTCTTGTAGAAAATATTTGCCCTGTCAGGGCTTGCCACGACTTCCAACGGGTTTCTCATGTGCAATGTTTTCTTTATGATATCTCTGTCTTCCTTACATGCAGTGGCAGTGAGTGCTAAGACAGGAACTGATGGGAAAATTGCACACAGCATACCAAGTTCAGCAAAATCCGTTCTGAAATCATCTCCCCTAAGGAATAAAATAATACCAATTAAATTTCCAGCATCTTCGTGTCCACATACACAATGGACACAGACTACGTCAGACACATCGAGGTTATTTTCTTGGGATTCAGAAGCTTTACAAGAACAAAAACTCTAACCATAATCCAAATAAAAACTCTAGTCATAACCCTGAAATTTAGGAATACTACTGTAACCCTACTTTTAAACCAAATATTTCAATGGTGTAATATTGTCTGTGTGGTACACGAAGTAGCACCCAAATTTCCAACGGGAGAAAGCTAATACATGGGATTTTAGAAGAAAAGCACCTATTAAACACGTCATGACAATATAATTATTATTTATTATTAAAAACAAAACCCCACTCGACTTGATCTAGAAATAACTGGAAATATATATATATATATATATATATATATATATATATATATATATATAATATATATATATATATTCAGTTAAATACGTATATGGAAAAAGTGACTGCCCCAACCGGGAATCGAACCCTGGTCTCCGAATCAACGTTTCGGCGCTCTGACCTTTGAGCTAATGAGACACGGTCAGAACAGTCAGTGATTTCTCCATATACGTATTAATTCGCCGCTTTCACTTAAACACGAACAGGCAGACATCGCATCTAACCATAGCGTGGTGCAAGGCCTCTCGAGCGCACTTCCCAAAGTAGCGAAGCGATACACGACTTCTTGTATACAGAGGGCTTTAAGAATAATAATTGGATATGAGAGAGGATTTAAATATAGTCAAATACGTATATATATATATATATATATATATATAATTATATGGATATTACAAAGAAACTAAGCGAGTAAGCGACACTTACCACTCCAAAATACAGTGAGCTTGATATGGTTCAGTTTGAAGCAACATAAAACCTTCCTTAGATGATAAACATGCCTCTGGGTGGAGGAAGACAATGTCATACAAAGCGTCTTTGAGGCCAGGTGAATCGCTGTCACTAGTTGCTGATTCTTCTCGTTTAACTTTGAGCACGGCTGCTTTCAAATTCGTACACTCGTTTATTTTCTTTAACTGATCGTCAATCAGCGAATTCAGGGGCGAAACAACGAGGACGACAACTTTTGATTGCTTGAATTGAAAGTCGTTTCTTTTGGAGAGCAGTAAAGGTTGCTGTTGGTAAATAAGTGACTTCCCATATCCTGTAGGTGGTACAGCAACTGTATCTATTCCTTTATAAACAGCCTCCAGACAGATGACTTGCTTTGGCTTCAGATTTATGTTCGTATAAATACTGTTTTTGACAGCGAAATCCAGACTAGATAAAAACATGGCCGACGCGACAAGCAAATAATTGAGCGCAAAAAACCAGGCTGATACCCACCCTCCCTTAGTAAAAATATTTTACTTGAGCACGTGACCAGCCCATACCAGGGTCTTTCCGCAGGGGGGAGCGGAGGTAAGACCCTGGGTACGAGGTTGTCGATGATGTTGGAGCTATTCACTACAGTCAGCAGTTTCATTAAGAAATATATGCGTGAGGTAGTTGCGCAAATATAAAAATATGTTCTTCGTTGTAAGTGGAGCGCTATGGCATGGTTTAATCAAACTATAGTATGGTATTTTTCAGGGAGAAAAGGGTAATTTTCAAAATAAGGATAAAAGCCGAAACCCAATCCATTATTTGAGAGAATGGAGTGCACCGAGCCTACAGGACGAGGTGCAGTCCATTCTCTCAAATAATAGATTGAGTTGAGTAATGGACATTGACTGAGTAGAAGTATTCATGTGAAGTTGTTGAGTGCGAGTTTGTAAACAAATGGTGGAATCCAGTGAAGGCGATGAAGTATTATTTATAACTCAGTCGAGATGTTTAGTAGTAGAATGGTATTTTGAGTGGATTGTAAGTAAAATACATACATTGGAATTAAATTTAAAAAATTTTTAAAATAATGGACAGCGTCCATTATGAAAAATAATGGACACCTACAACAATAGGGTCACAACACAGCTGGGTTTTAATTAAAGATAAATTCCAGATTTCCAACCAAGACCACCTGTTAAAGATGGATTTCTGGGGGGGAAGGCAAAGACGCCATAAGTTTATTGAACATCTTGCGTAAACTATGCAACCTGTATAGTCATGTAATAAACATGCGATGATATGCCCACTGTCGGTCAGTCATTAACTGGTTGTTGTCTAAAACGTGTTTTACAATTGTATATTCTCTTCTTCCATAATCTTGCTCGACACGAACAGCAAACTGATGGGGCGATAATTTACTCTATCTTCTTCCGCCTCCTTTTTAAAAATCGGGGTTAAACGAGCACGTTTCCAACTATTATACATTTTTCTTCATGTATATTACACAAGGAAGCATACACAATTTCACAAATCAGCACATTACTTCGCTTATTTTCATGTGAATTTTCGATTAATAAATTGTCTCCTATTCCCCAAGAATTTATTGTGAGGCCAAAGTGGCAAATATTGGACAGATATACACATTTTTGAATAATTAAGTTTCTTGCCCTCTTCCTTGGTGCAGGTCCACGGAAATTGTTCATTTGCCACGGCATATGCGCAATGTTCATAAGTGGACGAAAGAAGCGGCTAAGAAGGCTCTTGGCAAATTTAATATAAGAAAAAAGAAGTTTCCAAGGAAAGGCGCGCAGATAAGCAGAAATACTACCAGCGCCGTCGTTGCCCCATCAGCAAGTGCCACTCCATCGTTTTTCGGCTGCCTGCTCATTTACAAAAAGTACATAAATTGAGCAAAACTGATCAGGCTTATTCCGAGGCTCTGGCAAGTGCTACATGTGTCCCAGATAAGAAACATAGCATGGTCCGTTGGAAGGAGGATTTCCTACAGAAAACGCCAGCTGCCACTGGGTTACGTGAATCAGACCATGCGGGTGAATCAAGTGAGGACAACGGGAGCTCGTTGCACGAAGATGAAAAAGAAGAACAACCATGTTCGGAAACTTCTGGTAGTTTCTTGGAGGAAAACACTACTCATAAATTTGCTGACCATCCTGTTCTCATAAAATTTGAACATTGGCTGTAATCACCAGATGGTGGCAAAAGAGATGAAAAAAACTGCCAAGCAACACAACGCCCAATTGTGGAACATGCCAATGGAGATTGATAATTCGGGTGACATCAATTCGCTTTTGGATATGAAGCTGGTTAGACACGTCTTTTTGAAAAGCTACGTAGAAAGCAAGAAATACGAGGCGGGACAACTAAATCGTACTTGATGAGTCTACGCCACTACTTTTCTTTCCTTCTTTCGGATAGGCCTAATGAAGTTGTCTTCAGTGTGGAGGATGTTACCGCTTCAAGAGAGAAGGTGCGTTTGTGGTCAACATCGTACAAGAGAGAGTCCTGTACCCGAAGGTGGCAAAAACTCGAAGAGGACACAAGAAATTTGTTAACCCCAGAGAACATTCAAACATTTGAGAAAAGTGAAGCAGCTCGGGAAGCTGTCAAGCTAATCGGCCAGTATTCCTACGCCTGTTACGCAAGCTGCGTACACTTTGGTGCGAGATTTTCTCTTCGTGCAAATATTTATTGATAATGCCAACAGACCTGGGGTCTTGTCGTTCATGACGATGAACGAATTCAATAAGATGTGGGAAGAAGGTGAGGAATATGTGGTAGCCGTAATGAAGCACAAGACCGTGCATGTTCATGCGCCGGCCTATATCGTGCTCAGTGAGAAATTAAAGGCTTGGGTGTCCATTTTCGTGCAAATGATGCGACCTCTGGTTACCACCTCGACAACTGGCCCTGTATTTTTGTTGTGGAATGCGCACAGTATGACGTCTGGGCAGATCAATAAAGCTGTGCAGTCTGTCTTTAAAAAAAGTAGAAGTTTCCGTCAAAGTGACATCGACGTCATTCCTAAAAGCGGCAGTGACGAAGGTACCTGAGAGCAATCCTGAGCTAAGTGAAAAGTTTGCAGGACTAATGGCGCACAATGAAGCCATGGCGAAAAAGTATTACCTTTTATCGGAGAAAACGAAAGCGTCGGTTGAAGCTTCGAGAAAACTAGGTAAACTTATGCGAAACCAGTATGCCTCGGAAAGCAGTGGTGTCGCAAGTGATGTTAACATCTTGGCTTTGGATAAGTCTGCATCTAAGAAAAGGATACTTTGGACCGATGACGAATTACAAAAGGTTCAAGAAAGCTTCAGTGAAGAGTTGAAGCTTAGAACGATTACACTTAACATTGTTCGTGCTAAGGTGGAGAAAAACGAACAGCTTCGTGGTATGTCGCCAAGAAGGATCTATGACCGGCTTAAGAAACAGTTAAAACATGCAACACAAGGCAATGAAGACGTTGGATGTGAACCACCAAAAGCTTGTGAATCTTTAAATGATCGCCTCGAAAGAATAGCCTCCAATTCCGGTGAACAAACTGAGCATAGTACTTGGTGCCCTATAAACGTTACCAAAACGCCACAGTTACAAAAATGCCCTATGGTTACAAAAGTGCCCTACAGGTGTATGTACCACAGAATACTACACAAATTTACATGTTCCATATCTTTTGTACAATACATATAATATGGCCTGTTAATATTTTTTAGTATAGTTTTTCACTGTATTTTTTCTTCCTGGGGGGTTTTGGGGCTAGATTTGGCAGACTTAATTTTTTTAATTGAACATTCTGTGGAAAAAACCCTAATGTACCACAGAATACCAGTGCAGAAAACACACAATAAGTAAGGAACGGTTTATCAAATTGTACCAGGATTTGGTGTGTAATGTTGTGTGCTAATACTGTTGGATGTAAAAAAATATGCTAACTTAAGTGAAAGGTAAATACTAAAATCACTACAGAATACCAGTTTTTTTATCAGTAATTTTGAAAAATTCAGTTTTCCAACAGTAAAACTGATTACTCAGCGTGATTTCTGTATAGTAATACTATTGTGTTGCATTGAAAAACATTAACTTTAGCTGTTTATTCTGTTAGCTAAGCTGCCTGATATCCAGGCTTAACAACTTAAACTGCAAAAAACCTTGGCCAAAATTCGGAAATAATCCTGGGGTCTGGGTACGAGTTTAGGCTGAATATCCAAGATGGCGCCGAAAATAAAATAATCAATACACAAAATCAAAAGTTTTCCGTACTAAAAGACATAAACAATGAATTTACCAAGTCAAAAGTTTTCCATACGAAAAACGATTATTTTCCATACGATTTTTAAAAGACAATGATGGGCTGGTAGACAGCATTCTGATGAAGTGTTTGAAACCAGAGGAGGTTGGACACTTCGCACGTGATTATCTTGACCAATCAAATAGCGCCTTTTCCCGTTCGACTGAGATAAACTGATCGAGTGGAAAATTCGCGTCGAGCTGTAGATGTTTGGATATAACACTATTTTTATTACTATTTTTGTCTTCAAAACTATTTTGAGGGATTGCTTTGTTGTTCTTCTTATCATATACACTGGATTTTTAATAGTAAGTACCTTTTTTCTACATTATTTTGATTGTTGAAATATGTCACTTGATGGACGCCATGCGCCAAAACGCCTTGGTGTTTACAATTTTCGAAGAAGAAAATATTTAAAATGCGTCGGTAAAAATCCCTAATTTTTGCATGAGTTAGATTACTTAATATTCTTTCGTTTTAAACCGATGACCCCCCTTGACCCCTCGCTCGTTTCGGAGTTATTCAATGTTGAATAGCATGTATATTTTGGAGTTTGATCAAAATGGCGCCTAATATTTTAACTGGACGAAGAACAACATTACTCATCGTTTTCGTACAAAATTTGAAAATTTCTTCTCAATTTGGACTTTATTTAGCATGAATACAAAGCTAGTTTCAGTATTAAAGATATTTAAAAACTTTAAACATATGTTGTTGTATTTTTTTGTTTTTTACAGATTATTTATTTATTTCAACTTCGGTTGTCATCGTGAGCTTGGGAGGATTCATATCAGCTGTGTAACATTTAAGAAATAGAAATAAGAAAATTACACTGGTGTACAATATTTACAACGTGAAGTTTAAAAGAATTTAAAATTTATGTAAATACATCATTCAGTCTATTCTATTTTGGGTTCTCTTAAACATATCAAGTGTTTATCAAGCTACATTTATGTAAATCGATGTTGTTACTATGCTATCACAAAATGTATATAATCTATTGATTAAATTGATTTACAATTATTATATACTTTAAATATGCATACAGGAAATATTCCATAATATTATTCAGTATTTTATCAATCAATTAAAAAAATTGTGTAATGTGTAAATATGTGTGCCCAAACCAGTATATTTTAACTAAGGCAGTGTAAAGAAACAACTGGCACAAATAAAGTCCTGGTGAGAACAAAATTCTCATCTGTACCTTGAAATTATGGCCTTATTATACATTGGTTGAAGTATTTTAGTCCATATTATTGGTCAAAAGCACTCATTTTTTTGTTTTATTTGATAGAACTATAGCAGCTATTGAAAAATAGTCACTTAACAATGCAATTCAAAAGGAATAAAACAATATTTTAATTGTATTTTTTGCATACTGTACACATGTGAACTATGAATCAGGGGATATTTATAGATACTGTAGCTCTGAGCTACACTAGTCTGTTGTTTTTTTATTTCAGGGTTAGGACTAGAGTTTTTATTTGGTTATATTGTATATGGTTAGGGTTTTTGTTCTTGTAAAGATTCTATGACAAAATATGTGTCTATTGTCTCTCTGGTACAAATATGATGCTCAATAGTGTCACATACTGTACATTACATCAAGTACCTTAATTACCTATTATCCTCGACTATCTACAATTTTATTATTTTCATAACTATTATAGTCCTAACCCACCTTATCAACTTTTATCATGGGAGGAAACTGGAAATCCCAGAGAAAATTCAATACTTTCAGCAAAATGCTGACAAGCTCTTCTCACCTGTGATCAAATTTCCAATACGGTGCAGGACTTCAACTCTTAACCTCAATGGTGAAAAGTCACAAACAACTGAAGCACCAAAGTTGCAACAACTTACATATAAATTTTTTTATTTACTAGTTCTATGATTTAACTGTACCTAGCAGATTTATAAGACAATACTAAGACCTGCAGATTCAATGACTAATATAAGCAAAGATGGTATATTACAACACTTTTTAATTTTTTATCTTAATAATCTTATAAATAAAAAGAAGTTAAAAAAAAAAAAAGTTTAATAGTTGTGAAGTATAATTAGAAGATGCAGGTATATAGACATAAATCAGTGGCAATATGTTCAACTGAATCACACCCTGTTCCATAGTCCATGTCTAAAGAATGACATTGCTGTCCTTTGGGTTAAGCAGCTCATATGTCAGAGTGTATAACCTCCACTTCTTTTCTTCATGAAGTACTTTATGTGCCTCTTCCAAGTAATCTTGGTATACTTTCTCATGACCAAGGCCCTTTCCTCTGTAAACATGTAAGATTTCATGTTATATTATTATAGTTGAACTTCCCTGAGCAACCACCTCTCTTATGTGACCACTGGTCCAAATTACCAAACAGTGTACATGTATTTTTCTCATTCAAATAATAAACCTCATTGACCACCTGTAAGCCACAAACTCCCAGTGGCGAAGTTGGCTATAGCAACTGGTCATGCTATGCAAATTTTGAAACTATTTACATATTCAGATCTTTAGAAATGTATTGTTTTCAAAATATGCAGATGTTTATGACCAGTTGCTATGGCCAGCTTTGCCACTGCCAACAGCTTTCACTGAGTAATTATATTGTGTACTGTTAGCCAAACCACAAAAGCTTTCTTATATATAATATCTACAAAATATCTTTCATATTTTAATTTTTTACCATTTTTATAGCTTATTCTTCTTTCTATTTTAAAACTTTGAACTGACTATAAACAAATATATTTAATAAATATAATGTAAATTAGGGGCCTTAATAAAAAGCCTGTTTAGGTTTCTAGTAGGCCCCTAGCCCTAGCAAATTATGATATCAAACAATGTAAATATAAATAAATAATATGGGCGAAATAAAATTAAATCCTAAAAAAATATTAATAATTACTGACAAATATCCTGTTATCTTCTGTTTGGGATTACACTGTGCATGGAAACAAAATTTACATAAATAATTAAACAAATATCTCACTGGTTTTACATAATTAAAAGATTATACCAACCTTAAAGGAACGGAGAGTTAATTGCCATCGATTTACTCAATATTCAACTTCTCAAACGACGAACTTGGTATTGTAAAAGAAAATTCAAAAGAAAAATCACAATGAAGGAAATCCCTGCTCTCACTGGTGAAAATTGCATCCTGAAATAATGACATCCTTGCGTATCAAAAGCGTCCATCTTGAGACTTGAGATGTTACCTTCGCAACGAGCAAAGCTCAAATGACAACCAACGTTCTAAAATCAGCGGGCGGACCGTGATCCTTTGCGCGCTACTGTCCAACCTCCTCTGGTTTGAAACCAAAGGTTGGTTCTGGCAACATTTTGGAAGAGACACTTAAGCATTTGCCAGTAGATGAAGCAACATTTGACATTTCAAATGTCATTGCAGGCCCTTTAGAAGTAATACCCAAGGGTGCAACACAGTTTTTAGTTCCGTGTTATGAAAATGTCAAGTCTCACGTTTGAACTTGTAAAGAAGATTGACCGGACATGTTTAGTTGCAGAGATCGGACGAATTTTATTAAAAACTCTTTGTTCAGTTTTTGTACATAATTTTTAAATAGTTGTATGATTGTTATGTTTTTTGTATGTTCCTTAAGTAAAATATATTAACTACAGGATCTTGAAAAACAATATACATACATGTACCACAGAATACCAGTCAAATGGTTATCCAATGTAATAAATAGAAACTCCCATTTGTCAAAGACATATACGGTAGTACTAATTTTTTGGTTGAGGGTTAATTAATGACATATTGATCGACATAAATTATGCCGGTTTGCAAATTTTACGGGTATTAAGAGGAAAAAAAGTATCAAAACATAGAATTTTATTTCTTGTTAATCCAGATTATTTTTAAGAATTTTTATGAAAATATCCATTTTTTGTTTTTATATGTTCGTTAAGACTAAAACTAATATATATATATTCACAAAAATAAAGTATATAGCATGTTTCCTCCAAATTTTAGAAATAAAAAGAGAAATAAAAAAACTGGTATTTTGTGGTACTGTGGTATTCTGTGGTACATACACCTGTACAAGGTTACAAAAATGCCCTATGAGGTTACAAAAATGCCCTGTCAAGGTTACAAAAATGCAGATCTCTCATATACACACACACATATATATATACACATATATATACAGCTAAATCAATAAAGGTTGTCCTCTGACAAAGCTAAAAGGTGAAAGCCAAGTGCGAAAAGTATGATGGGAATTACTCTGTAAATAGCTACGCAAACAGTACACCATTTTTTTATACTCCGAAGTTATTATTATTATTATGTTCGCAACGCTATTGCAAACAAAAAGAGGGATAATGTTTGTTTATACCTTTGGGAATCACTCCTTATTACTTAATGTTTTCTACATGTTTAAGCAGCCGGTAAACTAAACAAACCTGCATAATTAAACAGTCTGTTGGTAATTATCAAAGTACGCAAGTATTTTCAAAGTACGCAGAAACCGGTTAATTTTTTATATTTTCCAAGTGCAAATCAACTTCCTTAACATTCAACCCCATCATTTCTGTCAAGCTTTTAGCTCAGTGACCACAAGTTTCCCTGTATTTCAACGAGCGTTCTTACACAAACGGGGATTAAAATTTGTCGTTCCCAATGTACTTTTCGCGCTTGGCTTCCACCTTTCAGCTTTGTCTGAGGACAACCTTGATTGATTTAGCTGTATACATATATATCTTATTTTAAATCGCTTCATGGCTTTTCAAGCCGTTTCCTTGCCTTTCATGTTGTGAATATAACCATGCAGTAAATAGCGTCAAATAATTTGCATACAGTGCGACTCTTAACTTTGAATTCAGCATAATTTTTGTCTCCTCGGTCGTGAAATATTACTTTTAGTATTTCAGATATGTTCTCAGTTACATATACAAGACATTCCCTAGGAATACGAAACTACAAAAGGCTTCAAATATAAAAATACCGGTATTCTTATTCTGTCATTCGAGACGCTCAGAACAACATCACACTTCAACGGCGCTGAATTGAGATAGCGTCTCTGCATTGGCTAGAATTTTTGTTCTTGCTCATAACACAACAATTTTTTACCCAAGAAAGTTCTCAATTATATCTCCCAACAATTTATTGATGCGATAAGCAATGTTTCAAACATGGTAAGTGAAAATATCGACTAAAGTTACATAGCTTTCCAAGCCTGTAAACATGTGTTTCGCATGGGACTGCATGACGCTCGCCCGACTCACCTCATTTCTTCGTCAAAATGCCTGACTCTTCTCCGCTGTACATTCCCCCACGATCACTATCAAACTTATCATTTTCTATTTGCAATAAAACTTCTTTTCAGCAGTGAATAACGTCCTCTTAGCACGAGTCGACATTGCAAAAAGTTAAGCTTGCGTGCGTGACACTCGAGATCATCGAAACATGCCAACCAATCAATGCGCTTGTCAATTAAAACTAACCAATCACAGTCCGGTTTGTAGCCCAAGCTCTCAGCTTTAAAATGAGTCGCTTTTTATAATTTTCCATGGAAAGGCGGCCGCGCTATCAATATTTGAAGACTGGGACCACCATTTAGTTGCCATTTTGTGTTGACTTTTTGGGAAATCAGCTTACACATTGTCGGCTCAATGGTTGCATGGCGATGAGAACATTTCTTGCATCATTCTGCTGGCATGCCTTCTACAAGTTGCGAGGCAGCATTTCACTTCTGATAAGAACAACTGGTTTTATTTACTTCTGAACTGGAAAATAACCCTATATATTTTGCCTGGCGGCGCTCATTTTCTCTGATTTGCTGTCTCACAGGAGTTTCATCTATGCCAAAGTCCTGTTGTTTCTAGTTGCGTCGGTTTGCTTGTTGAAGTATGAACAATGCATTTCTTCTTCCAATTATCAATTTTTATTCCATCCAACGTTTTCAAAGTAAGGTTTGCCACAAGTACTTCCTTGTAGTTGTTTGTAAACGTCTTTCCGGACCAATGTCCAATGGATCACGAAAAACCATCACAATTTCTTGCAATTTGTGTATACACCGTTGGAACAGGGTGAAACAAGTCTAATTTGACAGGAACATTGGGAAATATAATTGATAGTAAATTTGCCCATTTGCAACAATTGTCCAGGAATATACCTTCTAATTTGTTTTGTGATCCAAATCTTTTTAGTACGAAATACGTTTTCATCCCGAACAATATGCTGTACAATGATTTCTTTTAAATCATATTTCAGACTGATGAAAAGTCCACTATTTAGCTTCACTAAGGAGTAAATATTAAAGTCAAGCATCTGCGATACAAACAACTCTGTGGGAGTAAAATCGCAAAGTTTCTCTACTTTGTATGACATTAAATGAGGACAAAACTCTAGTGTTTTCAATGGATTGTACTAAAAAATTATCTCTTATTCGCCAACAAAATGTTTTCCAGCTGACCAAACAAAGCATCACCATAAAGTTTAATCCACTTAGTACTGTAAACTTGGTTCAGCTTCTGTGGATTTAGAAATAACCCAGCATCATTCATCCTTTGGTAGAAATAAGTTAGCTCATTTCTTTCTAACTTTTTGGTTTTGAGCGTGTTCCTTCTCCATTGCAAAGGTCTCCACAGTCATCCAGTTGGTACCTTTCTGCCAATGACAAAGAAATGTTTTTAAAGTTTTGCAGTCGTGCGATATCTTTGAAGTACCTGTGCCTGGTCTCAAATCGCATACAACTGTACCTCACTGAAGATCCAAAATGCAATATTTGATTTGGAAGATGAATCATGTAATGCATCTTTCGTGTAATATTTACAGTTGGAAACAGCTCCTTTAAATTCTTCGAATGGGACTCTATTGCATCTTGCAACTCTATGATTCTTACCTTACTTGTGACAGGCGAAAAGCAACTCTGTACAATGGAAATAATTTGTAGCAGAAGTTGATCGTAGCGGTCTTCTACTGGAACATATGCTATCAAAATGAATGGTAAATTCTTAAGATAAATTCTTGCTTGCTCTGTTGTCTGCTTCATCTTGTAGGTTTCTTGGCCATTAAATGTAGATTGTCTCAGGGGAGGAGGTCCGTTATTTTCATCATGGGGATAAGTCAATGTGACAATGCCATGGTTCAAAAAATGTTGTAAAATAAATCGAACCTCATATTGGACAGATCCTTCCAGCAGAACATGCATAATATCTTGAGGCAGTTGTTTAGTAATATCAAAATGACATAGCTCACATAAACAACTTCTTTCCACAATTCCATATGTGGTTTGGAAATCTTTCTTTGTGATCTCTGTCATCAACACTTCCCTTGAACCCACCCCACTGATGTTGGCCTTCAGGTGTCACCAAGACAACTGATGACAGCAATTTCACTGGTTGTCCTGCAATATTAAAAAGTGACCAGCAGCCAGTTTCCCAAGGTCATTGACAATTGGTGTCAGGATTTTTCCATAACCATACTTGGTGACATATTTTGCTTTACAATGGCAATCAATCGGATAGCACATAATTTCGATCGAAATCTTGGATCAATATTAGCCAATGTATAATAATACAAATCAATCTTGTGTTTGCCAACATGACTTCCCAGTGGGTTGCATACCTCTACGGATTAGTTGAAGTGCCTCAGCATTATGTTGAAAAATAGGGTTGGTCTTGAAGCACACACCATCTCTAATATCATAATACCCCATCTTTGCACTGCTTTGATGCGTTAGTAACCAAACTAAATATTCTTGGATTTGAAAGCAGCTGTTCAATGCTTTAAAGGATGGGAATATAAACCATATCATTTGTTTCACATATGCCACTTGGCTCCCTTATTGTTAAATCCAATATTAGAACCAAGTATATATTCAATTGGTATTTTGAATTTTCATGGTGTTTTGAATAAATGATGATTGCAAATTGGTTGTTTGAAGCAGGGGCGAAACTCGTGGGGGGTGTGACACCCCCCAAAACACTAAAAAAAACAAATGGCAGGGCAAATGGACAATCGGAGATCTTGCAGGACAGGGCAGTCGGAGGCTAGGAGAGAAGCTACTTAAGGTAATCAACCTATGGGCTTCATCTACACGGGATTTTACAAACGGGTGTTGCCTGAAGTGTTAGCCAACCCCTAAACCCTTGCCACATGCCAATTTCATTCCGAGAGTCTGCGCAGGCTCTGGCGAGTGTTAGATTGGTTCCCAGACCCTTCTTTATTGGGGTAACCTTGGTAGCACATTGACAGTATTTGTAACATCTGCCGGCACATTAACAACATTTCCATTTATTTGGAATTGTCTTCCCCTGGGAGCTTGCATAATTTTTTGAAATGCTAATCTTGGAGCAACAAGTCTGCATTCTAATTCATTTAAATAAAAAAGTCTGGTTTTTGTGGGAATTTCATGCCATTTGCAATTGCATAAGGTGACAATAACAATATTTTTCCTCAAGTATCTTTGGCAAGATTGACAAAGCCATTCAAGATTGCTTACACTTAGTATGTTGTTTAGGGATTTGATAACCGGATTTTTTCTGCCCGACAAACACTGTTTGTACCACAATTGACCACAGCATGTACAAATATAAAGTGGCCCTTGTGAAATTCACCAATTATGGCATCCATAGTTTTTTACTTTGGTTGCGTGGACATTTCCCTCTTACTTTTGTATTCACGTGCATGTGATAGTCTTTTTTTCTTTGCTTCTGGTGACTCATTTGTCCTAATATCTCTAATCTTTTTTCTCTGCTTTGACCGGATTCCTTTTTGTATTGTTTGTTTGGCTCTTTCCCGCTTTTTAGAAAATTGTTTTCCCCTGGTCTCTAGAGATTCATTTTTTCGCCTCTCTTTAGCCTGCTCACATGCTTTTAGTAACCTCTTTTCTCTACTTTCAGCAGATTCATTTTCTTTCATCTCTTTATATTTTTGACAACACCTTATTAATCGTTTTTCCTTATCTTCTGGGGATTCACTTATTACTTTGTGACATTTTTTGTGAGTGGCAAATATTTTTGCTAAGTATATTTGACATGGTAGATGCATTCTCACTCAATAAAGTAAGGTTGCTATTTGGGATGCTGCAATTTGACAATTTTACTCCCTTGATCTCAAACGGTGTAACAGTATTTTGAGATAAAGTGTTTTGGAAATAAAACAAAAGGTTATGTAGACCTTCAATTGTAATTAACACACAATTAGCAGATGGGTGTGACATGCCATAGATATCTCTTGAATGGGAATCAAATACTTTAAAAGTTTCTTCAGAAACCCTGAATATTGCCACTGTATTACAATCAATTGTCAATAAACA
The DNA here is from genome assembly GCA_035772405.1 of Chrysogorgia sp. JL179-B06. Lineage (NCBI taxonomy): Eukaryota > Metazoa > Cnidaria > Anthozoa > Scleralcyonacea > Chrysogorgiidae > Chrysogorgia > Chrysogorgia sp. JL179-B06. The sequence goes on along the minus strand of JAYKKM010000281.1, from coordinate 778,355 downwards.
ATGTTGATAGTTCATTTCAGAGGGCAAGAATAATTTATTTGGAGCACTTGTTAGTGAATAAAAAGGTTTGTCTGTTGTCATAAAAACATCACCAGCAAAGGGGTCACTGCATTGTAAATTATAGACTTTACCACACAGAGAAATCATTTCTGGGACATCGGTTAAAAGTAAAAAATATTTTTTAATCGAATTACTCATCCAGCTATAAAGGTTACTTCCAGCAGACAGTATGGTATTTAAAAATGGTGAATCACATGTAGTAAGATGTCTTTTTGATTATGTATTATTGCACTCAAAGACATGGCTACACATTGTTTACCAGCATTCTGCCCAAATTTACTGATATTACCTTGATCAATTATATCATACATAGTCGGCCCAGGATTTTCTTCGACATCGTTTGCCATTCTCAATAACTGGTACATGCACGTTGTAGTATAACAATTTAGTGAACAACAAACAAAATAACATCACTCTTTTAACATAAAATAACAGCAACGTTATATTCCAAAACGTGTCGTGCTTTTGGAAACTAAACGTATAAATTTCTCTTGTTTTGAGAAAACTATTGTGACCACCAATTCTGGCTTGGTATTGCTCAATCATAACTCTCATGATTTTCACACTCAACAAGGAGATGTTTGGGGTTATGAGTTGTTTACTGTATTATGTAAAATATGTTCCAAGTCCAAAGTCCAGTGCTTACTGGTTTCGTTTGATTTGTATAATTGTATTTGATTTTAGATTTGTTTTATACTTTGATAGTTTGCTTTGATATATTTTGATCAAACGCAAGGTAAAACCACCACGATGATAAGTCTGATCGAATTATTGATCAGCGCAGGCACGCTGGCTTCGGATGTGATATCCAATCACTATTGATAGCCGATAGGACGTACACCTACAAAATATAAAATCAGAAATCAACATCAAATCAAATTTGGAAATATACAAGCGAATAGTTTATAACTTGTATACTTAGGCATATTCTGATGGTAACACTTTCAAGATTAAATGCTCAGCTATTTTCTGACATGCGTTTTTCATGTTCTTCAATTTCCGCCACCCAAATTTAAATTATATTAATAATGTCAATGGGATCTTGCTACCTTAAAGCAGCAATGTGAAGACTTCAAATATATAATAGAATATATCAACCCAGGAAAAGCCATCCGACGACCAAAGGAAAATAATAGCGAAGGAACTTCATATTACTGTGTCTATATTACCTTATTATTCATATTACTCTGTCTATATTACGTTCATTTAACGACCCTAACAAAAAACGTCTATAGGCATGTCTATAGGCAACCTATAAGATCCTATAGAGAACCTATAGGCTTCTATAGGAAATTGGAACGTTGCCTATAGGCGCCTATAGACTTTTCTGTATGGGAAACCATCGTTGTAATATTGAGAGTGAAATATATTGATGGCAAATCCGCCAGACGACCAAAGGAAAATTATATTAAATAGCGAATGATTCATATTTGGACTGACTATAAATATAATAAAGTTCCTTTACCTTCGTTGTTTCACCACAGTCCACACGAAACAATTCTGGTGTTGTAGCACATCTCGGAAGATCTGTTCTGATTGGTCGTTGAGTTTTTACATATAATGAAAGAAAAAACTGAAGTAATAAAAAATGGAAAAATTACGTCGTCTTTCTGCAAATAAAAACCTCTTTATGGAACTTTTAATGTCATACTTCCACCTGGCACCTTGATTGCTATTATATATTATATATTATTATATATTATTATATTATATATTATATTATATTATTATATATTATATATTATGTATTATGTATTATATTATATTATTTAATATTATATATTATATATTATATTATATATTATATTATATTATGTATTATATATTATATATTATGTATTATATATTATGTATTATATTATATATTATATCATTATATTATATTATATATCATCATCATATTTATACATATACATATACATACATATACATATACATACATATACATATATACACATATACACATATACACACATATACTTAACAATTATACCATGAGCTCGAGTCGTATATGAGCTCATAGCCAACGAGGCGTGCAGCGCCGAGTTGGCTATTAGTTCATACACAACGAGGGCGAATGGTATAATTGTTTTATAATATAGCATAACATTTTAAGATAATAATCGATATGTTGCAGTGAATAAATTATTTAATTGAAAGCAACGAACTTCCGCCACATCTACTTCCGTCATGCGTAATGTTGTCACGTTTGAAAGGTTTCTCGCTGAGTTGAAAACAGCTTCAGAATTTTGTCTGAGAGCCAAAAATTCGTTGAGATGGTTCAAGAAAAAAAAAAGATCCTTCGAAAAGCCAAAAGGTGGGTCGATTTTTAGTTATTGTATCACGGTTGTTAATATTTGGGCTTTTAAGAGGACGTGAAAGCTAAAAAACATTAGCGAAAATCTCGCTTTGTTGTTTTTCGATGTTTATCACCTAAAAATAACAAACGTTTTCAGACATAATGCTTTATTACTTCAAAAATTATCTTTACTGAATAATAATCATAATATGTGTTGCTAACTAACTTTTATCCTTTTTATTTTGTCTGACAAAACAATTCACAATTCAGTCGGGTTTTTCAAAGCCTTAAGACGATTTCTAAAGTGGATTTTGTATCATAACTTCGTAAATTTTGCACTTGGTTAATGTATTTTCTGTTGAATATTAGCCTTACTTCTCTCAGTTCAGGTTTTTCGCTCTTGTGTGAGGTGGTAGCTAACCCTAAATTAGCATTCACTTTTTTTGCTCTAGTTTAAAAACAATTTAACCAATCATTATGAAAATTGGCATGAAGCAAGTACTACATATTATACAGGTTTTGAACCAACTTACGTTTCCTTGCACATTATGGTTGGCATGGTAACCACAAATAACTACGTCGCAAACAAGAGCTTGCAGAAGTGATATCTCATGAAGAAAAATAGGCAGCAACTTCAAACTTGGTGAAATTGCTTCTTATGGCAAGGAGTGTACAACAAGTACACAGATTTTCATTTCATCAAATACTTTTGCACGAAACCCGAAAAAACACTGTTTCGATGATAACCAAAGAAATATCACAAATTAGAAAAATCTGTTTACTTATTGTATAAAGCACTATGAGATACACTTGCAGTCCAAAAATGAAGGCAATCCATCAAATTCCCATCTAGTTAGGCTTTCTGCTAATTCAATATATCAAATATAGGTCGTTTTGAGAAAATCAAGATCAAACATAAGTAAATGTTTTGAACTAATATATTGCTAGTTGAAGTATAAAAAAGGGACAAAAAGTTTCACCAGGTACCCAAAAGGTTTCAGTATAAATATGTTCCATCCTATTTGCCATGCACATTAAAACATTCACAAAATGTGAAAGTACCTTGCAAAGTAACAATTACCTTGAAATTGTAAAAATCATGCGTTTTGTTACTTGCCCACTACCTCCAATATTGGCATAACAAACTGAATTTTTGGTTCATTTTTAGAATCTTTGGCAGTTCTTTTTCTTTTTTTCTTCTTGGGAATAACAGCATCAGGCTGCGAACTCAGGCTAAAGCCCCCAGCTTGATAGGCATTCTTGTCCCCTTTCGACTTCCGTAGCGCACGAAGGTTTCTCCTCTGGTCTTTGTACTTGGACGTTGACTTTTTTGTCGCAGTTTGTACTCTCACTTTATCTTGCAGCCTAAGGGCTCTCATTGAATGTGCTCCAGGAGTAATGCCACACAAATTCATGATAACTGCTCCACTTGCAGCACCAGTGTTATAAACTGCCACTGTCTCACATACAGCAATACGTACTCTCCGTGCACCACAAAACTTTGTCTTGGGGCACTTGGACCACAACACCCCATTTGCAGCTTCATTTTGGTTCTGAGTCATTCCCTTTAGACATCTGTTCAAAATCAGTTCTTCCATAAAGACATTGGGTAATCGGTTATCCTCGTTATATTGTGATGTTCCTTCGTTGACGTCCTTCCAATACCTACACCATGTATCACCAGATTTTGGACAGTACTGATGTTGTTCATTGAGTGGCAAACTTCCATTCTCAATCATGTGATGTTGGATTGCCTTTATGCTGTTCTTCATTCCATCTAAATTCCCCTTATTTTCCCTTATCGCTTTCCCGTAATAGTTCTGCATCTTGTCCATCATCTTGTCAGTCAACCGTCCTCTCCCTCCAACACCTTTACCATCTGATAGTTTCTTTCCCTTCCTGTCATTTTTGTATTTTCTTAGACCAGTTCCAAGTCTCTTTTGCATATGCCCAACACACTCTTCTTTCTTTATTTCATATGCTTGTCCAAATTTTGCCAATAGTGCTTCCTTCACCCGACCGAAACTACTACTGTCACCATCACCGACAAATGTTGTATACTTCAGTTGCCTTGAGGTAATACTTCTGCTAAAGATCTCTACAGCTGATACAGCTTCCATTTCCTCAGATGATCCTTTGTGGTTAATCTCACATTTTGCTTCATGGGAGTTTTTCCATACTTTGTATTTGTCGCTTTCAATGTCCACATTACTATATGCCTTGCACTCATGGCAGAACAGCGACTTCACTGTGTAGTCAAGAATCTCACCAGTGTCCACTGAAATTACAAAGATCACCCCTATTTTAGAGGAGTGACCTCTTTTCTGCCAGGTACCATCCACTGTGACTGCAACTTGGGCAACATCTTTCCCATCAATGTGCTCCATGTCACCCGGCCGTTCCTTTCCAACCTGTTCTCGTAATCGTTTTGCTGCATCTTGCATGACCTGCTCAGCATGGCTTGTAGCTGCCTTTTCAATTTGGATAAGGTGCTCATTGTAGGCTTTCTTGGTCACTGGGTTATCAAAATAATCGTGAAAGAGAAGGCTTGGCTGAGTCCTTGTTTTTAAGATGTTCAGAATGCAAGGTGGAAACCCCATTGACAACAAGTAATCGTTTGGGAGGCAAGGGTGGTGGTTCTAATGAAATAAATCGCAGATCAGTGCTACTGTAGCTTCACACCATATCGGGCATGCTGGGTTATCGCAGTTCTGTGGTGGAATGAACTTAGTTGAAGTTTTGAAGAAGGTTTGTGGCAAGAACTACATATTGCTGCAGTTGATATGCAGTCACTCAATAGATCAGCATCTTGCAACTTGAATCCTGTTGCAATTTCGACATCAGAAGCTGAACTCAATCCAATTTTTTTGTTTCTTTGACGGGTAAATATTCCTTTACTGCTCTCCAAATCATTAAACGAAGTGTTCAGCAGCTTTTTTGCCGATATATTGTCACAATCCACAGTAGAATTAGCAACTGATGGGTTGCTGACAGCAGGCGAACTGCAAGGATTGTCATCAATGGCGGCCATTTCACTACCGAAATTCTCAGTGTTTGTTTGTATTCTTTTCCCAAGAAAACCCGTTCTTTTCTTTCTTTTTACTGATGCAAACTTTCTTCTATCACTCTTCCCCATTTCAAACACATAAAACCACTTAAAAACGCTTCGAAATACACCAGATTGATAAAGATTATTCACTGCCAATATGGCTTCTTAGAGAGCTTCCCAAACATAAACACAGCAAAGCATCAAGGCTAACCTGCGATCAGGCTGATTCGGATTTAAGTAGGGGGGGTCTATAGCCAGGTTATTGAAGGGGTTCGGGACAAAAAAACTAATTTTGGGGGCGAGAAAGCCCATAGCAACCAAAACAAACAACATTACCATAATAGTTGGAGAACTTTCAAAATAAATCAATATTTTGGCGAAATTCGTTGGAATAACAGGAAAATAAGTTCATGGGGTGAAAATACAATAAATATTGAAGTACATACAGCAAAAATAATGTTTTGAAAAATTTCAAACAGTTAACAGAATTTTAGGGTTAACTACCACTGCAGTAGGTTGAGAAAATCACGCCGCCATTTTGTTTTTTCATTACTAGTGATATATGAGCTGATAGCTTGCTAGTATAAGAACCAATCAGATTGCAGAACAGCTCATATACGGTGGATGGCTATATTATACACATACATATATACACATACATACACGCATACATACACGCATACATACATACACACATACATATATATATATATATATATATATATATATACACAGTATACTGTAATTATATTGCTTATTTATTACATTACTTTTTGAGGAGATTTTCACATTTTCTGTCTGTGGTGACCATACTGTACCTGTACGTAACTTGATCGGATTTTAGCTTTGAACAAAGTAGCAATTACCATATGTCTTATTCTTTATCTGGTTGCGAACTTTAACTGTTTACAGAAAATTATATTATAAAAATATAACATCACATTAATACCTTGAATTTTAATCCTCCAGTTTTGTGTGGCGCATGCTTTAGAAACTCAGCAATGTTCCCCTCGATCTCCAGTTCACTGCTCTTTTTGTGTACCCTAAGACATGCCTCTAATGAAGAGAAACAAAAATCCTGTTGATTATAATCAAACAAACAAAAACAAAACATGACAACACAGGCAGGTTCGTGTTACTGTTGTGGCAATAAATGCTCCAACCATTGAGCTGCTTTGACTCAGATAGCGAGCTACCTAAAACTACACTTTAGCCAAATCAAGTTAACAACATCCACGTAGGACACGGTACGGAAAAGCTGTAAAAAATATCATCACTAATTGATAAAAACAACATTTAAAAACAATTAATATACTTGTAATGATTTTGCAGATACTGAGGTCTCTAAAAGCTAGCTTTGTCTTCCTCCCTTTCAAGCTATATAAAGACCATAAGTTATTTGTTCCGATCTTTGCCATGATCCGCCTTGTACTGTCTGCACACCTGGTACCACACAGAGCAACCAAAAACTGTACCTACAGTACAAACTGTTGTGATGTAGTTAATGATTTGATTGGCCAATCACAGACATGTGATTGACTGCCAAAAAGGCGGGGCGGATATTACAGTTGGGGACATAAAGAGTGAGACTCAAAGACAGAAGATTTACTTATGTTTGTACATAAAGGTTTAAGAAAATAAAGTATGTAAATACACAATATTGGCGACGAGGATGGCCACGGGTATAGATTTATCGGGCATTCCTCAATTTAATCCGAACGACGATCCCACATCAGTGAGTCAACGATGGAAGGACTGGCTGAAGCGATTTCAGCGCTTTATCATGGCAATGGATAATAATAATAATAATAATATAATAATAATAATGGTTTAATACAACATATCCAAAAATTACATTGGCTCTTCTCGTCCGCAATCATAATTAAAGCTATGTATATAAATGAATAAATAAATACACATGATAATAAAATACAATAAATTATAAATTGATTCTGATTATACTAAAATTACAACTACAACTTAATTGCGGATGTCATTAGACTGACTCGTTCACTAGCCTACTCTCCGCCAAAGATATCAAAGATGACACACGTAAACACAGTCTTCTGTTATACGTTGCGGGTCCTGCAGTGGACAAAATCTTCGAAACCCTTCCTGAAACCGGAGAAGATAAGGATTTTACACTGGCGGTAAAGAAATTAGCCGATTATTTTGCCCCGAAGAAGAACATCTTATATGAGATTCATGTTTTTCGCCAGGCGAAGCAATGCCCAGATGAATCACACCAGGTTATGTCAACTGGCTCAAACATGCGAGTTTACAGACTCCGCCACACAAATCAAAATTCAATTAATGGAACATTGTTTTTCGAGCCGCGTACGAAGAAAAGCACTCCGCGAAACCATCTCACTGGATGAACTGCTCAAATATGGAAGAAGTCTCGAACTCTCCGATCATCAACTCAAAGCCGTCGAACAGGTAAATAGTAAAACAGCGCTGGTCAACGAAATTCGATACTCTCGGAATGACAACAATCGCCGTCGCATGAATAATTCACCAAAACAATGCTGTTATTGTGGCGGAACTTATCCCCATAAAGACGGATCTAAATCGTGTCACGCAGCGGATAAAACATGTCGCGGATGTGGAAAAACAGGTCATTTTGCAAGAGTATGCAAATCGCGAATGAGTAAGCAGCAACCATTTCCGAACCAAAGGCAGTCACGTCAGAAATTTAACGATAAGGACGTGAATGCCGTCAACTGGGAAACAAAAGCTGAGTCATCTAATACATCAAACAGTGACAGTGATAGTGAATATGCATTTACTGTGCAGGCAACGCGACCAAAACATAAATTTTCAAGCTGTCAGACAAAAATGCTTCAAGTAAACAAGCCAAAAGGTCTTCCATTGTCTACCGTGACAATTGGCAACGTACGCGTCAAAGTACTGATCGATTCGGGAGCATCTGTTAATATTCTATCTCGCCAAGACTATGAGCTCATTACGAAATCAACACCTATCAACCTAAGATCAACAAAACTGAAACTTCACGCTTTTGGTTCAACTACGCCTGTAGATTTATGTGGGAAATTTGACACCATCGTCGAGACAAAGAAATGACAGTGGCAACTTTTTATGTTACAAAAGATAACACTGGTTCTTTGCTTAGCTGTACTACGTCAACCGAATTGCGTATTCTTCACTTAAAGCTTATTAATACGGTCAAGAAAAGTCCCCAACGTGTTAAAAAGTCATTCAAACCTGTCGCACCGCCTAAGCTAGAAGAAACTGACACCTCCAAACAGACAACATCGCAAAAGGCAAAGATAAAACAGACAACATCGCAAAAGGCAAAGATAAAACAGAACATGGATCACAGTGACATGGAAACAGAGCTACGTCAACAATACCCGCAGGTTTTCGAAGGTATCGGTAAGCTGAAAAACTATGAACAATCTCTCCATATCGACCCTCAAGTGGCACCAGTATCACAAATGTACAGACGTACTCCTTTTCATCTACGCAAGCAGCTAGACAGCTGGATCTGCGACTACCTCGCAAAAGATATCATTGAACAAGTACAAGATGAAAGCACTGACTGGGTCATTGGTTTAGTTGTCGCCCCAAAACCGTCAGAAATTGTATAGACATCATATATGAGATGTCTACACATTAACAAATAATCGCTAACCCCAAAAACAACAAAGATCGTAACCCTCCATGTTTTACCAGTCCATGTTTTATCAGTCCATGTTGTCGTTTTTGACAAATTTTAAGTAGTTTAATTAAATCACGAAAGGAAGTCAAAGAATACCTGGATACAGGGCTAATCGATGTACAACAGAATGTTTTAAACTGAAACTTTGAGTGAATTTCCATCACTAAAATCGGCAACGTGTACACATACCAACTATGGCTTATTGTTAATTTAACGACATTATTTTATAAAAGAAATTCGTCACTGTGTTTATCGAGTTATAATGCACTCTGGAAGCTAGCAAAATACTTAGCTACCGCTTTGTGTTTTACACCCTCTCTCGTGCAGAGTGCAGATCCAATGCTGGTGACGATATGGCAAAGAGAAATATTACAAATCGTCAGGATTACTAAAGATTGTTATAGATTGGGAAGAGTTATGTACATTTGTTATTAGCGAAGAAATTGATGAGCCTTCGCATGTTAGTGCTCATATTGTTGTGTAGAGTAAATAAACTATATTTTTTCTTTTTCGTCATCGTCGTAATAACTGAAAACCGCGGTTTTAACGTGACCAACGTTAAGGTTTCACGTGGCTGCAGTTCACGTTTTTACTACTGGAACGGCGTGCGATGTTACTGACACGCCGTTGCCCTCAGAAAATGTTTCTGAGCCCAGATGGGAATTGAACCTGCAACCTTCATGATCTCCAGTTAGACGCTCTAACCATTGAGTTACCAGAACTAGTACAAACTAGTATGCAACGTAGCCTTCGTTCTACCATGAGTTCTACCAGAGCTCAATGGTTAGAGCATCTAACCAGAGATGATGAAGGTTGTGGGTTCGTTTCCCGTCTGGGGCTCAGAAACATTTTCTGAGTTTGCGTTAAAAGCTTGAGTAGCAAATAATTTGACATAATGTACTTCGAAATTAAATCCGGGACATATGGGCAAATTAAATCCGGGAGATATTAATGTAGAATATGCTTTGCTTGGGCAATGTGATCATGTAGTAATTTTTTATTAAACATTTAAAAATGGAGAGCGTACTTCTCCCGTATTCTTCTGACAGTTACTCTGCTTGGATGCTGCTGCACAAATTGGCCTTGATCTAAGAGGAAATATTCGATTGAAAATGTTCAAATGATGAACAATCTTTGGTTTAAAAAGACTAATTAGAGACATGAGCTGTGATACTTTCAAAAACCGTTCACATGCTGTATTTTCAAGGTTAACAAACTTCCCCATCGCAATAAACCTTTGAAATACTTTTAAATGTATAACTGCTCAATAAAATAGTGCAGTTAAAGAAACCAGGGACAGGTTTACAGGATAGATCATAGAATATATAAAATCACGTTTTTCAATAATAAATTTGAACCCTGAATGTTTTCAAAATAACTGCAGGACTGATCTAATCAATACAAAACATGGATAAATAAAATCAGTGGAATGACGTATTTATAATTTTGGGCGATCAAATGAAAATGTTTGTCTGGGAACATTATATTAGGGCTCTATATAGAAGGAAATAAGCCTACAATAGGCACGATGAACTGATGAGATGTTGATGGGTATGCCAAGACCAAGGTGAATGCCTGATGTCCACCACTCCAACCCCTATTAAAGTACAGTATATACTATTATGGCTTACAGTACATATTTCAAAATGCAAAACTTACCATCATTAAAATTTGGCATGAATATATCATTAATGCTTTTCAAAATACCAGTACATTCTGTATGGCAGCCCCTGGAAGTGAGACACCTGTTGCCATACTTATTTTGTCTCTATTATTTTGTGTTTCATGGTCCAGGCTTTGATGTTGTACCACCAACCCATTGTAAGAAGGAGCCACTGGAAGCAATGGTGCAAGGGTTATTTTATTCTTTTTGTTACTTTGTGAAGGATGGCCACTTCTCTCACCTAAAAATAAAGCTAGACTCAGCATGATTTTCATAATTTATAGCAGCAGCTAAATCAATTACACAAATCACACAATCTTGTTTACAAAATACAGGTATGTGACTTTAAAATTCTCACACCTTCTTTGAGCACACAAAGTGAGAAAAACTTAATGTTCACTGGAATAACTCTCTATCCAGAGTATTTAAATTTGAGAGAGTTCCCTTTAAATATATTAAACTTACCATCACTCCATTCGACAAAATCAGAATTATCTGGCCATCAGAGTCTGACTCAATGGTGGATGTGTCCACTGCCTGTGCAGCACGTTTTAACGCTTTCTGATGGGTATCTATAAGAAAACAAATGTCACCCTCACCAAACGGACAGATATGCTGCAGATATATGCAACAGCACTGTATAACATATGTAACATATCTGCAGAAAACTATCTGTTACATATCTGTGACATATAGGAATTTGGTCCCCTAAACATATCTGTAACATCTCTGCAACAGATATATCTGTCACAGATATGTGACAAATACTGTTTAAAAGCTGGTAATACAAATCTGTCATGTTTAATACACATCATAAAAAATTGATAGCTAGTAACCCAAACCAAAATCCATTTATGTATACCAATGTATTTATTGACGAATCACAACTACATTCTCAATTTAAAGATGAAATAGTAAATATATAATAGACAACTGATAGGTCAGTTCACACACTCCAATTTGTTTGATCAGATTCTTCTCCTGATGCATATGATCTACCGACAAGAATAACTGACTAACTTTTGTATGTTTATATACAAAGTAAATCAGATACATCAGGAGAATTAAACTTGACTAATTGGACCATGTGAACAGGCCTTTCAATATAGGCACTTACATATATTTATAAATAAACTGAAATTCTTAATGTTTTTAAAAATATCACATGTAACACATATTGACATTAGTGTCACTTAAGGTTTTCCCAATAAATTTACAACAAAATATACAAAAATGACCACTAAAATCAGAATAAAGAACTACTGTATCTTTTTTTAATTGTAACAATTGTAACACTGTCAAGCAAAGACACAGGTATTTAAGAAAAAGGCTTTATTTACATACAAGACATTCAATTTTTACAGTTGATTCCATATTACCTTACTTTCAGTAAGCAACTAAGCATATTGTTAAGTTAATCAAACTATTTATTCAGAAACTAGCAATGATAGCCAATTAAACAAATTATAAACTCTACACCAAAGCACAACATATTGTATCAATAAAGTAAATAGAAGTAATTTCTGTGAAGTTGATTGTCCAGGTTGTTGTAGTCTTGAGAAAGACTATTGTTTATAAATTTAAACACTAACATGCACAGTTTGTTATTTAGAGTACATCTTACTTCTATGTTTTGCCATAAATGTTATTATTTCTGGATCATCTTGTAGACGGCTTTTGATTACTATTTGAAGAATGGTTTCAACAATGTTTGCCATCTGTTCAATATTGGATCTATCTTAAAAAAATTGAAATTCAAAAATTATTCTCCAGCAATATAGTTATACCACACTTTTTCCAAGTCACCGACACAGATATTTAAGATTAATTTTAGACCAATGTTATTAATATCCAGTATTATAAGTTATAAAAACTAAAATATTATATTACAGAACATGTATATAAATTCTGAAATATTTATATAATACATGCAACTACCTCTCTACACAGCATTACATTCTCTCAATTTATATATTTAATACGACTGCACTTTTTTTCACATAAATTATGATAATACATACAACCATATATGTACAGTATATAAATTCTGAATCACGGTTAGTGATCAAACATGTATAATAAAACAATTATTGGATTTGGTTTATACATGATAACAAGAATTATCCAGACCTCTTTCAGCCTTCAACTTTGGCAGATAACATTGACCTTGGTCTGGTGAATTCTTGATATCATGCTCAACCTTGTTATTGGACAATACATTCAAAGTTCATTCTCATCTCTTATTGGTCAACATTACATACTCCAGTGAATTGTCAATGTCCGTCGAATACTATACAATTATTGGATGAAGTTGAGCATGATAAATAATTATCCAGGCAGGCGCGACGTCATTTCCATATAATACTGTGAATTATTGGATGGGGGTGTCTTGGCTTGTAGTAGATTACTACCAGACTGTCACTTTGTATATTTTTAGTAAGACTAATCACATCAAAAATTATCCAGACCTCGGTCAATGTTATCTGCCTCAGCCTTCGGCAGATAACATCGACCTCAGTCTGGACTCTGGATAATTATTTATCATGCTCAGCTTCATCCAATAATTGTATAGTATTCAACAGACATTGAGAATTCACTGTAGTATGTTGACCAATAAGAAACGAGAATGAACTTTGAATGTATTATAATAAACAATTATTGGACAAGGTTGAGCATGATATATAGAATTCACCAGACCAAGGTCAATGTTATCTGCCAAAGGCTGAGTGAGGCAAATAACATTGAAAGAGGTCTGGATAATTCTTGTTATCATGTATAAACCAAATCCAATAATTGTTTTATTATACAATAATAAATGTAAAGCCTTTAGCAAGTTTGGGAAGCCATGCAAAGACATTTACATCAGGCAAGACATCAAGCATTGTCTGTTGGTTTTTCAGCCAATCACAATCGAGATTGTATGAGTATTGTATAATAATTCTGATTGTTAGGAGACTAGGATGCAGAGGGTTTTAGCCAGCCATCTTTTGGATGGCCATCATTGATTTTGAACTGCCACTTCAAAAACACAGCTTTTGGGTGGATGTTTATTATGTGGATGGCTTTTAGACAGCTCGTTAATTTTAGGACAGCTAAAGCGTACCTTTCATATTCTAATATTTATGGTAGTTGGTAGCCTCAATTTGGTCAATTGGTGAAACAACATGAATACTAGTAGTATTATAAATACTCGATAAATAATGCTTGTGAGTGTACACACTTTTACAAACTTAAACATTAACAGGTACCGGGTGTACCATGTACGTCCAGTCGTCCACTGAACAGTGAACACCCAGTTTTTGTTGGTCAGGAGAAAATTTTTTTAAATTATTTAAAAATCAATATCATACAGATTTTTGATGGTATGCATATGCTCTTTAACAAGCATAATAAAAAATATTAGTAGATAAGATAAACTTAAACTTTGAGTCAAACTTACCAAAATCTCTTAGCTGTAGTTTTGTTTAAGCAGGAATGACAAAATTGCAACTTCATCTATAATATTTTGAAAAGCAAGAAACAACCTAATTAAAATACAGATAATTCACAGCCAGAAATTTCTAAACCCGGCCTTAAATTTCGGGCTGCGAGCAGGGTAGTAATTTATTAAACTATCTTGTTATTCAAAATATATACCGTAGTGATTATTATTACAATACATGATGATCGTCAAGCTCAAATCCTCAGACAATGAAACCCACACAGTTTCCTAAGCATTACTGGTATATGGTGAATGTTGTATATACAGTGAATATAGTAATCAAACCAGTACATCATTGTGACCTTCACCCTTCATAAGAGTCTTGATATTAGAGCATGTCACAGGCAATCATCAGGTTACAGGTTTGAGCCCTGTGAGGATTTGAGCTTGACAATATATTGTCTGAGCTCATTCACTTGGCACTTTGTTTGCTATACATGCATTTTAATTCCATGAAAAATAAAAAATCTATAACTGACAACCGGTATGCAATATCACATGAAGAAATCTTTTGAATAATGCCAAATGTTTGGAAGTTAAATTTATACATAAAAATGATGATAACAACACTTCTAAAACGAAACCAATATCACATATGCCATTTAACTCTCTGAATTTGTGCTTTTTAGCAAGGATTTAAATCCTTAGAAGTTCCCTTTTGTTGATTGTTATATTTCATACTTAATCATATCGTAAACAAATGAAAGGTTACGGCTATTCCTGATAAATGTTTCTATAGCATACCACTTTGTTTCATGAGATCAAATACCAGTAAAGGATGGGCTTTTCTCGATCACTCAAATTATTTTGATTAGACACTTATATCCGCATTTCAATTGAAAAATAACTACAATGAAATGGAATCCTCTAAGACAAAGTTTTTGATAGAGAAGCGAAGTTCAGGCAACAATTTGATTTGCTTCAAACTTTCAGATGCGTTTAGGATCAGGATTAATATATTAGACTAGTAGATCAGAGTCAGACTTACCTTCGTTCTTCGAACTTTTCTGAAATCGCATCACTGCCGTATTTACTCGACCTGCAGCCAGTATTTTAAAAGACCAACGAATGATTGATGATCAGCCACTTCTTTAGAATTGGTAACACAAACTCACAAAGCAATTTGCCAAACAAAGAATCCAAGACACAAAGCAGCATGCCAACTTTCAGCGTAATCAGCGACAACAAGAGAATTCAAATATGGCGCAGCATTAACGTTAACTCGCTAGGACCTCTGGGAATGCCCATATACGGAATAATTTTCCTTTTACGGTTTGCAACCTCGTACCCAGGCTCTTCTCTCCCGCTACACCTTGTGGGAGGAGAGCCTGGGTACGAGATCGATGATTTTGCAGGCCTCTACCTGATAATTCCTAAGCCTGTTACTGTTAATAATAGCCTGAAGCGCATTAGTGTATCTTGCTGGTTTATAAAGCTGCCGTACCGCGCTTGATCCCACAACGTTTTATTCAATAATTCCATGAAGTTATGCATGCAGAAAGCTACTATTCACTCAAAACGTTATAGCAATTAGTAAGACTTTGTTAACTCTACAGCAAATAAATCCTCGTTCGGGTATAACCTACCTATAGCATATTCTATTGGCTGTTGCAATAAAAACCTAAATATGACAAATGCTAAACTTGGAAAATCATTTGAAGCCCAATGGTATAACATACAGATGAATAAAAACTCGAATAGAATATTTAGAATATTCTATAGAATATTCTATTGGCACCCATAATGTGTCGTATAGAAAATCTAAGATAATACTCTGTTGGAAGAAAAACCAATATGCTAGAAAATTCAATGGAATATTCTATTGACACTTTAGTGTCATACTACAGAATATTCCAACAGAATATTCCATTGGATTTAGATTTCCAACAGAATATTCTATTGGATTCTATAGAACATTTTCGTAAGGGAGGAACCTGAAAAATGTACCATTATTTAAGAACTTTAATTTCAAATTGACCAGGTGTCTTATTCAGAAGGTGATCGCCTTTGTTTTGTATTGATATTGACAACAAATCCATAAAAATTATATGAAGAAAAAATAGTCTGAGCTCTAACATATCTGTCAAGTAACTGTAAACAATATACAGACAGGGTACAGATATGTTGAGAGACAATCCACGTATCTGTAAAATGTCTGCATATTTCCTACAGATATTTTGCAGATATACCAAAACACCAGACAGATATCATGCAGTACTGTGACAGATATGTGACAGATACTTACAGATATTTGACATATATGTTAGTTTGGTGAGGGAATTCACTTGGACGGCGACTTAGATATTCTTTGAATAAAGAAACAGGACATCTTTCGTCCCCGGTGGCAAACATCTTCGGTAGCTGTTGTCTTGTGGTAATGTGGAGACCACTTGGCGAGTTTTCGTGGGATTTTCCTTAAATGTGACATACTCAACGCCGTTGTAGTCTTCTTCAAAATGAAAATCTTCCACTGCCATTGTGTGGTGTTCTTGTCTTCCCCTCAGGCCAAAATGTTGGGTACATATCCACCACATTGTATTAATTAATGCCCATGGATAATAGTTCCCAAGCTTTTGGTTTTCCCACAGCATTTCTTCTTCTTGAAGTGTGAGAGGTTTTGCTGCATTTGGTCGCTTCCCGTGGCCAAGTTCACGGAGTAGACGAGCTTTGCCTTCAAGAATTTTGTTTGACTGGTCAAATTCTCGGTCACGAATTATTGACAAAGGATAGTGTTTGTCTTTCTTTCAAGTGCCTATCGAGAGCAGCTCGTAGTCTTCACCTTTGTTATTGCGCACCACAGTGTAAAATTTTTGAAGAGCTTCATCGAGGTCTTCTGGGGAATATTTTTCGATTTCAACAGTATTATTTCTGGCAACGGCCCATTCCCCCCAGACCTTTAACCATGTTTCGGTGCATTTTTTTGTATTTTTGTTGGCTGCTTTACCTTTAAGTTCGTCTTGCATAAAGTCATTTGTTTCAAAAAAGCGTCCCGCCATTTTGTTTTTTGAAAATTACTTTAAATAATTGCACTCTCATTTATTGCACTCCTCTCAGCGAATCAGAATGCAGTAATTTTGTCATGTATATAATAAATGGCATTATATGCAAGCAATTCTTAACTGTTTTAAGATATTTTATTATCAGCAAGGCGCGTTTTTGGTGCAAGATTTAAATGTCCGATAGCAAACTACCCACATTTAGTATTGTTTATTTTCCTGATTTCATCTATAAAATTGGGATAAATTTCTGGTACGAAATTACTCTTTTGCTGGTTTATTGACATGACAAGCTTTATTATAAAGCATTTTCTCAACGTGGAAGTTCCTCGAAATCCCGTTAATCATCTAACTGTGAACAACATAGTTTGAATTTGGTTCTCACACTTTAAACATAACCCTGTTTTCCTATTAATTTTGTCAATTTTAAAGCACCATTTCCCCGTATTTGCGCATTGTTACAATTAAAAACGCAAAATATGTTAATAACCAACGACATGCGCTATGAATGAGATGGTCATGTTAAAGATTTATAGATAGTGCTATTGTGAAATTTCTAGCAAGTATAACAACACATGCAATGATACAAATAGTAATTAATTTGACCATTCAAATTCTTTTAATGCAAAATTCTCTAATTACATGAGTAAGTCTAAAAAGCATATTCCAATGTAAGTTCTATTAAATTATAACGTCAAATTGTTACATCTAAATATACATTTATTATGTTAATTGTTAAAGTGCTCCTGAAATAAGTACATAATGTACTTAAAATAATCATTTCAGGTCTTTCTTCAGGTGTATTGTTCAATTAACACGTTGAAGAAACATAATTTCGCTGGATGATTTTGGATTTTAAATCGAGAGCTGTTCGGTATTTTACTTTGTATAGATAAAGATTGTTCTTTTCCAGTGAGTTATCAGGCAAGAAAATAACACTAAACAGTATATTATTCTCGCGAGTTTGTTGCTTTCAAAACATGCCCTTTTCAAACCTCGTTGTTTTGTTTAACTAGTTTTCGCAGTAATGTTTTCTCACAATACAAAAACTAAATATACTTCTGTTTTTTTTTCGAGAGTTTTGTTTTAACTTATAACGATAAACGGAATGAGATGATAAACGCCACTTAAAATTGCTGTAAATTCCTGTGCAGGATTAAAGAAATACCAAATGGTTTTCCGTGTTTGGATACTCTGATACAAACACGCGGGATGTTGTGAGACTTGAGAAAAGCTAGCCTGCATGCAGGCTCTCCCGGGAAGGGGAGGGCGGAAAATTGGGGAGGGAGAGCCTGCACGCAACCCATACAACTTTGCTTCCCGCCCTCAAAGTTCCCCAACGTGCTGTAAAAAAATTAGCCAATTAGCGCGAACCGGATGTTATTGCGAACGTGTTGAACGCTGGCTGGTGTAACGGTGTTTATATTCTTTGAGACTTTGACAGCATGTCGGCTGTTAAAAACTGTAACATCGACAAAATCGTGTTCGGGGAGAAAACCGCTACTGTATAGATGCTGTACAGTGTCATTGAAAGTTAAGTATGGTGATACTTGGAAATCCATATCAACAGCAATTCTGTCGAGAGTGCAAGTTTTGGAGCAATTATAGAATACCTGTTCACTTTTGAAACCGCATTTAAAGGAAGAAATACAAACCAGGTTGCTCTAAAATCTCTTTAAATATAATGTCGAAGGTTTATATTGTGTGTACTTGTTGATAGTTATCAAATTAAATGGATTTTAAAATAGAACGAAGCAATTGTTTCTGATGAACTTTCCGTAATTTGACCCTTTTACTTTAAACTGTCAACATATATTTATAAATTGCGAAGCTGATTGCTATGAGTACGAAGAAAACACTGAAACCGAGCGCACGAACAGTACTCTTCCTTAATCTATGCCTTAGCCTCTTCAACTTGGTCGTCTACGATACTTCTAAGAGGAGATACAACGACAGCACTGCTGTGCAGAGCTGCACAAGTCGGTTGGCCTTTTTCGATCTTGCTTATGAGATTTCCCGTATCCCGTTGGTAATACCGCCAGAACGTCGTTTCCGTTAAGCAAACCATCAATTGTAGAATATTGCTCATCTTTCAACTCCAAGGAAAACTTTAATTTAGATAAGAGAGAGTTCAAAACATCTTTTACAATACGTTCTCTGTTGTTATTGTCAAACATTTCGGCCGTGTTGCATTTGTTTTGTTCGTTAACAAATATCGCATGACGCCATTGCAAATTAGCAAATGAGCATTTTGCGTCGCGTACGGGACGCAGAGAAGCAAAATTGTATGGGATCCGTGCTGGCTCTCTTTCCCCTCCGCCCGCCCCCCACGAGCCGTCCGCGCAAGTGTTTTTAGCTTTTCGAAAGTCGACCAACATCCCAAGTGTTTGGATCAGAGTATCCAAACACGGAAAACCACATTAGGTATTTCTTTTATAAAATAACCACAGAGAAATATCACTAAAGTTATTAATATAATTAGATCAACATTGCAATTCTCCCAAAAACCGTCAACTACCAATCAGGGGAGGTCTTTCATGTCCTTCTAAGCCAATCGGCCAATCATGGATGGTTTCCTATTATGATTTATGATGCTGACAGCAACAGTCAAAAATAAGTTTGAAGTGGTAAAAACATCAGGAAAACGCTGAAAAAGATATTTCCAGATGGATTTAATCACGAAAATATACCGTTTAACTTTATGTTGGATTGCTGCAGATGTAAAGTGATGTTGTGTGTGGTTTTCTCTCACTGTCGAAGTGTTGTTCGGTGATTTTTTGTTGGCTACAAGAACAAAATGAATGGTTTCTTCGTGAATATCCTGCCCGACGAGAGGTAAAATAAACATTTTACACCTTTTCCATGTTCTCTTGGTGAACTATATCGATAAAAAGTGTTGTGTTTTTGGGTTTTATTGAAACGTTCAATAAGGTAAACGTCGCCCTCACAAATTATACGGGGATTCTCGTTCGCTTTAGCGTTGCTTTTTCCACTTTAAATACTTATAATTTCGGCCTATTTTTGCAAAATCAATTGTGAAATTAACAGGGAAGATTGCTATATTTTATTTATAGTTATTGTGCATATGTATAGAATGTTAATAAATGTTTAAAAACGATGGGTCGGCATGATTTGCCTTTTGTGTCTACATGATCGACCTCAAAATTCCCATGTTTGGATACTCTTATCCAAACATGGGTATTGACCAATCAGGGCGCTTGTTGTGTACATGTTATTTTATTAAGTCTCATCCTGCACGGGTATTGACCAATCAAATTGCTTGTTGTGTACATGTTATTTTATAAAAGACTTTCCAAAGTCAATAATTTTTTGGAATCAGACAGGAACCTTCCCTTATAATCAAAATGTTATCAGTTTTCAAGTCTCCATGTACTACCTACCACAAGAGTGTATATGTTGAAGGCCTTTGCAGACATGACTGGCTACACGCATGATTTCCTTATTCAAGTTAATACTATTTGAGCAATCGCTACCTACGACTATGTGTGTGGGGGTATGCTGACTCAGTTTCCGAAAATGAAGTAGTGTAATTTTGTAGATTTTTTGTCGATAATGATCCATAACATTTAAATATAATTAAATACGGTTTTCGTTCTAATGAAAATCCGTTTACTATGGGCAAATGCTTAATTAAATCACGAAAGGAAGTCAAAGAATACCTGGATACAGGGCTAATCGATGTACAACAGAATGTTTTAAACTGAAACTTTGAGTGAAT
Source organism: Chrysogorgia sp. JL179-B06 (assembly GCA_035772405.1). Classification (NCBI taxonomy): domain Eukaryota; kingdom Metazoa; phylum Cnidaria; class Anthozoa; order Scleralcyonacea; family Chrysogorgiidae; genus Chrysogorgia; species Chrysogorgia sp. JL179-B06. The sequence goes on along the minus strand of JAYKKM010000281.1, from coordinate 757,386 downwards.
TTCCATCACTAAAATCGGCAACGTGTACACATACCAACTATGGCTTATTGTTAATTTAACGACATTATTTTATAAAAGAAATTCGTCACTGTGTTTATCGAGTTATAATGCACTCTGGAAGCTAGCAAAATACTTAGCTACCGCTTTGTGTTTTACACCCTCTCTCGTGCAGAGTGCAGATCCAATGCTGGTGACGATATGGCAAAGAGAAATATTACAAATCGTCAGGATTACTAAAGATTGTTATAGATTGGGAAGAGTTATGTACATTTGTTATTAGCGAAGAAATTGATGAGCCTTCGCATGTTAGTGCTCATATTGTTGTGTAGAGTAAATAAACTATATTTTTTCTTTTTCGTCATCGTCGTAATAACTGAAAACCGCGGTTTTAACGTGACCAACGTTAAGGTTTCACGTGGCTGCAGTTCACGTTTTTACTACTGGAACGGCGTGCGATGTTACTGACACGCCGTTGCCCTCAGAAAATGTTTCTGAGCCCAGATGGGAATTGAACCTGCAACCTTCATGATCTCCAGTTAGACGCTCTAACCATTGAGTTACCAGAACTAGTACAAACTAGTATGCAACGTAGCCTTCGTTCTACCATGAGTTCTACCAGAGCTCAATGGTTAGAGCATCTAACCAGAGATGATGAAGGTTGTGGGTTCGTTTCCCGTCTGGGGCTCAGAAACATTTTCTGAGTTTGCGTTAAAAGCTTGAGTAGCAAATAATTTGACATAATGTACTTCGAAATTAAATCCGGGACATATGGGCAAATTAAATCCGGGAGATATTAATGTAGAATATGCTTTGCTTGGGCAATGTGATCATGTAGTAATTTTTTATTAAACATTTAAAAATGGAGAGCGTACTTCTCCCGTATTCTTCTGACAGTTACTCTGCTTGGATGCTGCTGCACAAATTGGCCTTGATCTAAGAGGAAATATTCGATTGAAAATGTTCAAATGATGAACAATCTTTGGTTTAAAAAGACTAATTAGAGACATGAGCTGTGATACTTTCAAAAACCGTTCACATGCTGTATTTTCAAGGTTAACAAATTTCCCCATCGCAATAAACCTTTGAAATACTTTTAAATGTATAACTGCTCAATAAAATAGTGCAGTTAAAGAAACCAGGGACAGGTTTACAGGATAGATCATAGAATATATAAAATCACGTTTTTCAATAATAAATTTGAACCCTGAATGTTTTCAAAAGAACTGCAGGACTGATCTAATCAATACAAAACATGGATAAATAAAATCAGTGGAATGACGTATTTATAATTTTGGGCGATCAAATGAAAATGTTTGTCTGGGAACATTATATTAGGGCTCTATATAGAAGGAAATAAGCCTACAATAGGCACGATGAACTGATGAGATGTTGATGGGTATGCCAAGACCAAGGTGAATGCCTGATGTCCACCACTCCAACCCCTATTAAAGTACAGTATATACTATTATGGCTTACAGTACATATTTCAAAATGCAAAACTTACCATCATTAAAATTTGGCATGAATATGTCATTAATGCTTTTCAAAATACCAGTACATTCTGTATGGCAGCCCCTGGAAGTGAGACACCTGTTGCCATACTTCTTTTGTCTCTATTATTTTGTGTTTCATGGTCCAGGCTTTGATGTTGTACCACCAACCCATTGTAAGAAGGAGCCACTGGAAGCAATGGTGCAAGGGTTCTTTTATTCTTTTTGTTACTTTGTGAAGGATGGCCACTTCTCTCACCTAAAAATAAAGCTAGACTCAGCATGATTTTCATAATTTATAGCAGCAGCTAAATCAATTACACAAATCACACAATCTTGTTTACAAAATACAGGTATGTGGCTTTAAAATTCTCACTCCTTCTTTGAGCACACAAAGTGAGAAAAACTTAATGTTCACTGGAATAACTCTCTATCCAGAGTATTTAAATTTGAGAGAGTTCCCTTTAAATATATTAAACTTACCATCACTCCATTCGACAAAATCAGAATTATCTGGCCATCAGAGTCTGACTCAATGGTGGATGTGTCCACTGCCTGTGCAGCACGTTTTAACGGTTTCTGATGGGTATCTATAAGAAAACAAATGTCACCCTCACCAAACGGACAGATATGCTGCAGATATATGCAACAGCACTGTATAACATATGTAACATATCTGCAGAAAACTATCTGTTACATATCTGTGACATATAGGAATTTGGTCCCCTAAACATATCTGTAACATCTCTGCAACAGATATATCTGTCACAGATATGTGACAAATACTGTTTAAAAGCTGGTAATACAAATCTGTCATGTTTAATACACATAAAAAATTGATAGCTAGTAACCCAAACCAAAATCCATTTATGTATACCAATGTATTTATTGACGAATCACAACTACATTCTCAATTTAAAGATGAAATAGTAAATATATAATAGACAACTGATAGGTCAGTTCACACACTCCAATTTGTTTGATCAGATTCTTCTCCTGATGCATATGATCTACCGACAAGAATAACTGACTAACTTTTGTATGTTTATATACAAAGTAAATCAGATACATCAGGAGAATTAAACTTGACTAATTGGACCATGTGAACAGGCCTTTCAATATAGGCACTTACATATATTTATAAATAAACTGAAATTCTTAATGTTTTTAAAAATATCACATGTAACACATATTGACATTAGTGTCACTTAAGGTTTTCCCAATAAATTTACAACAAAATATACAAAAATGACCACTAAAATCAGAATAAAGAACTACTGTATCTTTTTTTAATTGTAACAATTGTAACACTGTCAAGCAAAGACACAGGTATTTAAGAAAAAGGCTTTATTTACATACAAGACATTCAATTTTTACAGTTGATTCCATATTACCTTACTTTCAGTAAGCAACTAAGCATATTGTTAAGTTAATCAAACTATTTATTCAGAAACTAGCAATGATAGCCAATTAAACAAATTATAAACTCTACACCAAAGCACAACATATTGTATCAATAAAGTAAATAGAAGTAATTTCTGTGAAGTTGATTGTCCAGGTTGTTGTAGTCTTGAGAAAGACTATTGTTTATAAATTTAAACACTAACATGCACAGTTTGTTATTTAGAGTACATCTTACTTCTATGTTTTGCCATAAATGTTATTATTTCTGGATCATCTTGTAGACGGCTTTTGATTACTATTTGAAGAATGGTTTCAACAATGTTTGCCATCTGTTCAATATTGGATCTATCTTAAAAAAATTGAAATTCAAAAATTATTCTCCAGCAATATAGTTATACCACACTTTTTCCAAGTCACCGACACAGATATTTAAGATTAATTTTAGACCAATGTTATTAATATCCAGTATTATAAGTTATAAAAACTAAAATATTATATTACAGAACATGTATATAAATTCTGAAATATTTATATAATACATGCAACTACCTCTCTACACAGCATTACATTCTCTCAATTTATATATTTAATACGACTGCACTTTTTTTCACATAAATTATGATAATACATACAACCATATATGTACAGTATATAAATTCTGAATCACGGTTAGTGATCAAACATGTATAATAAAACAATTATTGGATTTGGTTTATACATGATAACAAGAATTATCCAGACCTCTTTCAGCCTTCAACTTTGGCAGATAACATTGACCTTGGTCTGGTGAATTCTTGATATCATGCTCAACCTTGTCCAATAATTGTTTATTATAATACATTCAAAGTTCATTCTCATCTCTTATTGGTCAACATTACATACTCCAGTGAATTGTCAATGTCCGTCGAATACTATACAATTATTGGATGAAGTTGAGCATGATAAATAATTATCCAGGCAGGCGCGACGTCATTTCCATATAATACTGTGAATTATTGGATGGGGGTGTCTTGGCTTGTAGTAGATTACTACCAGACTGTCACTTTGTATATTTTTAGTAAGACTAATCACATCAAAAATTATCCAGACCTCGGTCAATGTTATCTGCCTCAGCCTTCGGCAGATAACATCGACCTCAGTCTGGACTCTGGATAATTATTTATCATGCTCAGCTTCATCCAATAATTGTATAGTATTCAACAGACATTGAGAATTCACTGTAGTATGTTGACCAATAAGAAACGAGAATGAACTTTGAATGTATTATAATAAACAATTATTGGACAAGGTTGAGCATGATATATAGAATTCACCAGACCAAGGTCAATGTTATCTGCCAAAGGCTGAGTGAGGCAAATAACATTGAAAGAGGTCTGGATAATTCTTGTTATCATGTATAAACCAAATCCAATAATTGTTTTATTATACAATAATAAATGTAAAGCCTTTAGCAAGTTTGGGAAGCCATGCAAAGACATTTACATCAGGCAAGACATCAAGCATTGTCTGTTGGTTTTTCAGCCAATCACAATCGAGATTGTATGAGTATTGTATAATAATTCTGATTGTTAGGAGACTAGGATGCAGAGGGTTTTAGCCAGCCATCTTTTGGATGGCCATCATTGATTTTGAACTGCCACTTCAAAAACACAGCTTTTGGGTGGATGTTTATTATGTGGATGGCTTTTAGACAGCTCGTTAATTTTAGGACAGCTAAAGCGTACCTTTCATATTCTAATATTTATGGTAGTTGGTAGCCTCAATTTGGTCAATTGGTGAAACAACATGAATACTAGTAGTATTATAAATACTCGATAAATAATGCTTGTGAGTGTACACACTTTTACAAACTTAAACATTAACAGGTACCGGGTGTACCATGTACGTCCAGTCGTCCACTGAACAGTGAACACCCAGTTTTTGTTGGTCAGGAGAAAATTTTTTTAAATTATTTAAAAATCAATATCATACAGATTTTTGATGGTATGCATATGCTCTTTAACAAGCATAATAAAAAATATTAGTAGATAAGATAAACTTAAACTTTGAGTCAAACTTACCAAAATCTCTTAGCTGTAGTTTTGTTTAAGCAGGAATGACAAAATTGCAACTTCATCTATAATATTTTGAAAAGCAAGAAACAACCTAATTAAAATACAGATAATTCACAGCCAGAAATTTCTAAACCCGGCCTTAAATTTCGGGCTGTGAGCAAGGTAGTAATTTATTAAACTATCTTGTTATTCAAAATATATACCGTAGTGATTATTATTACAATACATGATGATCGTCAAGCTCAAATCCTCAGACAATGAAACCCACACAGTTTCCTAAGCATTACTGGTATATGGTGAATGTTGTATATACAGTGAATATAGTAATCAAACCAGTACATCATTGTGACCTTCACCCTTCATAAGAGTCTTGATATTAGAGCATGTCACAGGCAATCATCAGGTTACAGGTTTGAGCCCTGTGAGGATTTGAGCTTGACAATATATTGTCTGAGCTCATTCACTTGGCACTTTGTTTGCTATACATGCATTTTAATTCCATGAAAAATAAAAAATCTATAACTGACAACCGGTATGCAATATCACATGAAGAAATCTTTTGAATAATGCCAAATGTTTGGAAGTTAAATTTATACATAAAAATGATGATAACAACACTTCTAAAACGAAACCAATATCACATATGCCATTTAACTCTCTGAATTTGTGCTTTTTAGCAAGGATTTAAATCCTTAGAAGTTCCCTTTTGTTGATTGTTATATTTCATACTTAATCATATCGTAAACAAATGAAAGGTTACGGCTATTCCTGATAAATGTTTCTATAGCATACCACTTTGTTTCATGAGATCAAATACCAGTAAAGGATGGGCTTTTCTCGATCACTCAAATTATTTTGATTAGACACTTATATCCGCATTTCAATTGAAAAATAACTACAATGAAATGGAATCCTCTAAGACAAAGTTTTTGATAGAGAAGCGAAGTTCAGGCAACAATTTGATTTGCTTCAAACTTTCAGATGCGTTTAGGATCAGGATTAATATATTAGACTAGTAGATCAGAGTCAGACTTACCTTCGTTCTTCGAACTTTTCTGAAATCGCATCACTGCCGTATTTACTCGACCTGCAGCCAGTATTTTAAAAGACCAACGAATGATTGATGATCAGCCACTTCTTTAGAATTGGTAACACAAACTCACAAAGCAATTTGCCAAACAAAGAATCCAAGACACAAAGCAGCATGCCAACTTTCAGCGTAATCAGCGACAACAAGAGAATTCAAATATGGCGCAGCATTAACGTTAACTCGCTAGGACCTCTGGGAATGCCCATATACGGAATAATTTTCCTTTTACGGTTTGCAACCTCGTACCCAGGCTCTTCTCTCCCGCTACACCTTGTGGGAGGAGAGCCTGGGTACGAGATCGATGATTTTGCAGGCCTCTACCTGATAATTCCTAAGCCTGTTACTGTTAATAATAGCCTGAAGCGCATTAGTGTATCTTGCTGGTTTATAAAGCTGCCGTACCGCGCTTGATCCCACAACGTTTTATTCAATAATTCCATGAAGTTATGCATGCAGAAAGCTACTATTCACTCAAAACGTTATAGCAATTAGTAAGACTTTGTTAACTCTACAGCAAATAAATCCTCGTTCGGGTATAACCTACCTATAGCATATTCTATTGGCTGTTGCAATAAAAACCTAAATATGACAAATGCTAAACTTGGAAAATCATTTGAAGCCCAATGGTATAACATACAGATGAATAAAAACTCGAATAGAATATTCTATAGAATATTTAGAATATTCTATAGAATATTCTATTGGCACCCATAATGTGTCGTATAGAAAATCTAAGATAATACTCTGTTGGAAGAAAAACCAATATGCTAGAAAATTCAATGGAATATTCTATTGACACTTTAGTGTCATACTACAGAATATTCCAACAGAATATTCCATTGGATTTAGATTTCCAACAGAATATTCTATTGGATTCTATAGAACATTTTCGTAAGGGAGGAACCTGAAAAATGTACCATTATTTAAGAACTTTAATTTCAAATTGACCAGGTTTCTTATTCAGAAGGTGATCGCCTTTGTTTTGTATTGATATTGACAACAAATCCATAAAAATTATATGAAGAAAAATAGTCTGAGCTCTAACATATCTGTCAAGTAACTGTAAACAATATACAGACAGGGTACAGATATGTTGAGAGACAATCCACGTATCTGTAAAATGTCTGCATATTTCCTACAGATATTTTGCAGATATACCAAAACACCAGACAGATATCATGCAGTACTGTGACAGATATGTGACAGATACTTACAGATATTTGACATATATGTTAGTTTGGTGAGGGAATTCACTTGGACGGCGACTTAGATATTCTTTGAATAAAGAAACAGGACATCTTTCGTCCCCGGTGGCAAACATCTTCGGTAGCTGTTGTCTTGTGGTAATGTGGAGACCACTTGGCGAGTTTTCGTGGGATTTTCCTTAAATGTGACATACTCAACGCCGTTGTAGTCTTCTTCAAAATGAAAATCTTCCACTGCCATTGTGTGGTGTTCTTGTCTTCCCCTCAGGCCAAAATGTTGGGTACATATCCACCACATTGTATTAATTAATGCCCATGGATAATAGTTCCCAAGCTTTTGGTTTTCCCACAGCATTTCTTCTTCTTGAAGTGTGAGAGGTTTTGCTGCATTTGGTCGCTTCCCGTGGCCACGTTCACGGAGTAGACGAGCTTTGCCTTCAAGAATTTTGTTTGACTGGTCAAATTCTCGGTCACGAATTATTGACAAAGGATAGTGTTTGTCTTTCTTTCAAGTGCCTATCGAGAGCAGCTCGTAGTCTTCACCTTTGTTATTGCGCACCACAGTGTAAAATTTTTGAGTAGCTTCATCGAGGTCTTCTGGGGAATATTTTTCGATTTCAACAGTATTATTTCTGGCAACGGCCCATTCCCCCCAGACCTTTAACCATGTTTCGGTGCATTTTTTTGTATTTTTGTTGGCTGCTTTACCTTTAAGTTCGTCTTGCATAAAGTCATTTGTTTCAAAAAAGCGTCCCGCCATTTTGTTTTTTGAAAATTACTTTAAATAATTGCACTCTCATTTATTGCACTCCTCTCAGCGAATCAGAATGCAGTAATTTTGTCATGTATATAATAAATGGCATTATATGCAAGCAATTCTTAACTGTTTTAAGATATTTTATTATCAGCAAGGCGCGTTTTTGGTGCAAGATTTAAATGTCCGATAGCAAACTACCCACATTTAGTATTGTTTATTTTCCTGATTTCATCTATAAAATTGGGATAAATTTCTGGTACGAAATTACTCTTTTGCTGGTTTATTGACATGACAAGCTTTATTATAAAGCATTTTCTCAACGTGGAAGTTCCTCGAAATCCCGTTAATCATCTAACTGTGAACAACATAGTTTGAATTTGGTTCTCACACTTTAAACATAACCCTGTTTTCCTATTAATTTTGTCAATTTTAAAGCACCATTTCCCCGTATTTGCGCATTGTTACAATTAAAAACGCAAAATATGTTAATAACCAACGACATGCGCTATGAATGAGATGGTCATGTTAAAGATTTATAGATAGTGCTATTGTGAAATTTCTAGCAAGTATAACAACACATGCAATGATACAAATAGTAATTAATTTGACCATTCAAATTCTTTTAATGCAAAATTCTCTAATTACATGAGTAAGTCTAAAAAGCATATTCCAATGTAAGTTCTATTAAATTATAACGTCAAATTGTTACATCTAAATATACATTTATTATGTTAATTGTTAAAGTGCTCCTGAAATAAGTACATAATGTACTTAAAATAATCATTTCAGGTCTTTCTTCAGGTGTATTGTTCAATTAACACGTTGAAGAAACATAATTTCGCTGGATGATTTTGGATTTTAAATCGAGAGCTGTTCGGTATTTTACTTTGTATAGATAAAGATTGTTCTTTTCCAGTGAGTTATCAGGCAAGAAAATAACACTAAACAGTATATTATTCTCGCGAGTTTGTTGCTTTCAAAACATGCCCTTTTCAAACCTCGTTGTTTTGTTTAACTAGTTTTCGCAGTAATGTTTTCTCACAATACAAAAACTAAATATACTTCTGTTTTTTTTTTTGAGAGTTTTGTTTTAACTTATAACGATAAACGGAATGAGATGATAAACGCCACTTAAAATTGCTGTAAATTCCTGTGCAGGATTAAAGAAATACCAAATGGTTTTCCGTGTTTGGATACTCTGATACAAACACGCGGGATGTTGTGAGACTTGAGAAAAGCTAGCCTGCATGCAGGCTCTCCCGGGAAGGGGAGGGCGGAAAATTGGGGAGGGAGAGCCTGCACGCAACCCATACAACTTTGCTTCCCGCCCTCAAAGTTCCCCAACGTGCTGTAAAAAATTAGCCAATTAGCGCGAACCGGATGTTATTGCGAACGTGTTGAACGCTGGCTGGTGTAACGGTGTTTATATTCTTTGAGACTTTGACAGCATGTCGGCTGTTAAAAACTGTAACATCGACAAAATCGTGTTCGGGGAGAAAACCGCTACTGTATAGATGCTGTACAGTGTCATTGAAAGTTAAGTATGGTGATACTTGGAAATCCATATCAACAGCAATTCTGTCGAGAGTGCAAGTTTTGGAGCAATTATAGAATACCTGTTCACTTTTGAAACCGCATTTAAAGGAAGAAATACAAACCAGGTTGCTCTAAAATCTCTTTAAATATAATGTCGAAGGTTTATATTGTGTGTACTTGTTGATAGTTATCAAATTAAATGGATTTTAAAATAGAACGAAGCAATTGTTTCTGATGAACTTTCCGTAATTTGACCCTTTTACTTTAAACTGTCAACATATATTTATAAATTGCGAAGCTGATTGCTATGAGTACGAAGAAAACACTGAAACCGAGCGCACGAACAGTACTCTTCCTTAATCTATGCCTTAGCCTCTTCAACTTGGTCGTCTACGATACTTCTAAGAGGAGATACAACGACAGCACTGCTGTGCAGAGCTGCACAAGTCGGTTGGCCTTTTTCGATCTTGCTTATGAGATTTCCCGTATCCCGTTGGTAATACCGCCAGAACGTCGTTTCCGTTAAGCAAACCATCAATTGTAGAATATTGCTCATCTTTCAACTCCAAGGAAAACTTTAATTTAGATAAGAGAGAGTTCAAAACATCTTTTACAATACGTTCTCTGTTGTTATTGTCAAACATTTCGGCCGTGTTGCATTTGTTTTGTTCGTTAACAAATATCGCATGACGCCATTGCAAATTAGCAAATGAGCATTTTGCGTCGCGTACGGGACGCAGAGAAGCAAAATTGTATGGGATCCGTGCTGGCTCTCTTTCCCCTCCGCCCGCCCCCCACGAGCCGTCCGCGCAAGTGTTTTTAGCTTTTCGAAAGTCGACCAACATCCCAAGTGTTTGGATCAGAGTATCCAAACACGGAAAACCACATTAGGTATTTCTTTTATAAAATAACCACAGAGAAATATCACTAAAGTTATTAATATAATTAGATCAACATTGCAATTCTCCCAAAAACCGTCAACTACCAATCAGGGGAGGTCTTTCATGTCCTTCTAAGCCAATCGGCCAATCATGGATGGTTTCCTATTATGATTTATGATGCTGACAGCAACAGTCAAAAATAAGTTTGAAGTGGTAAAAACATCAGGAAAACGCTGAAAAAGATATTTCCAGATGGATTTAATCACGAAAATATACCGTTTAATTTTATGTTGGATTGCTGCAGATGTAAAGTGATGTTGTGTGTGGTTTTCTCTCACTGTCGAAGTGTTGTTCGGTGATTTTTTGTTGGCTACAAGAACAAAATGAATGGTTTCTTCGTGAATATCCTGCCCGACGAGAGGTAAAATAAACATTTTACACCTTTTCCATGTTCTCTTGGTGAACTATATATCGATAAAAAGTGTTGTGTTTTTGGGTTTTATTGAAACGTTCAATAAGGTAAACGTCGCCCTCACAAATTATACGGGGATTCTCGTTCGCTTTAGCGTTGCTTTTTCCACTTTAAATACTTATAATTTCGGCCTATTTTTGCAAAATCAATTGTGAAATTAACAGGGAAGATTGCTATATTTTATTTATAGTTATTGTGCATATGTATAGAATGTTAATAAATGTTTAAAAACGATGGGTCGGCATGATTTGCCTTTTGTGTCTACATGATCGACCTCAAAATTCCCATGTTTGGATACTCTTATCCAAACATGGGTATTGACCAATCAGGGCGCTTGTTGTGTACATGTTATTTTATTAAGTCTCATCCTGCACGGGTATTGACCAATCAAATTGCTTGTTGTGTACATGTTATTTTATAAAAGACTTTCCAAAGTCAATAATTTTTTGGAATCAGACAGGAACCTTCCCTTATAATCAAAATGTTATCAGTTTTCAAGTCTCCATGTACTACCTACCACAAGAGTGTATATGTTGAAGGCCTTTGCAGACATGACTGGCTACACGCATGATTTCCTTATTCAAGTTAATACTATTTGAGCAATCGCTACCTACGACTATGTGTGTGGGGGTATGCTGACTCAGTTTCCGAAAATGAAGTAGTGTAATTTTGTAGATTTTTTGTCGATAATGATCCATAACATTTAAATATAATTAAATACGGTTTTCGCTCTAATGAAAATCCGTTTACTATGGGCAAATGCTTGTGTGGTTTAGTATTTATGAAACAGAGGACCTCTTTCAAAAACCTCTTCTTTAAGAGATTGTCTGTGACTAAATGTTTTCACTGCCAAAGGCATTCCTTGATAAATTTGCAAAGAAACTTCACTGAAACACCCTTTTCCAAGTAAAGTCGGGGGACCCTCGTCACAAGTCAATTCGTCTCTGGTAATTTTCATACAGTTTGGTAACATAGCCATCTCAATATCATACAACCCACCCTCTTGTTAAATCTGCTTGACTGGAGCAGACTGACTTTATTTTGCATTTGTCTATCCTGCTTAGGAATGGATGATCCACATCTGTCATCGGCCAATTCGTCCTCTACTACTTGGACTTCTTCACCTATATTGGAAATATTAAGTGATATATTATTGTAATAGTTGATATTATTAGATCTTTCTCTCTTCGTGCCAGGAAATGCATCCAGAACAATTAACCCTAGCTCCCAGTCAATCAACTCCACATCGAACTGTAGATTTAAAGCATCAGTTCAGCGCATGGAACTTTCATTGTCTTTTCGTAGAATCTTTTTTGAACATAACTGATTAACCTTAAAAGAAAACACTAACGTTTACATACAATTATATCGACATGGACATTCACCAAGAATTGATCTGAAGTTTAGTTTCTAGCAGAAACCATGGATCACTGAACGTCTATTATTTATGTGCGAGGTAAATTTTTAGACCTCCAAAAAGCTTCACAGTTCTAAAAGGATTTATTCGTATAAATTTTAAAATAAACTCAATCAACATGCATTTTTATCACACGCTGGAGTAACATGTACGATATGGATCTGCTTCTTTTGGTTCCAAATTTTTCTTGGTGCCTGTAATTTACTTGGGTACTTGCTGGAACTGCTTAGGTATTGGTCTATCTAATGCCAGATTTCCCAAATAATCATTGTTAATTTGCACGCAACAGGAGGAGGATTCTAGTTGAGGATATCCATAATTCAGATCTACTTTCGAGAACTTCGTTGCACCATTAAGTGATCTTGAATCACGTCTTCGATCGTCGGGAATTCTCTTTTCACGCGTTTAATTGCCGCATTTGGCTTTCACATATCGACGCAAATTCGTATCTGCATGGGCGATATCAAACAGGTCACCAAGTCGATTGATGAATTCGGCCTCTTTGGTCTTGTGTCCCAAAGTTGTTGGCGTTTTGTGCTTTTGGAGATGTATGTTTAATGGTATGTTTGGATGCACAAACAGGTATACCTGTTAAAATAGTATATGTGAGCATGACGTCACTCTTATTCGAACGTTTGGTGTATCCGTTTTAGTGCCTCGTGTTATTTTATATTGTTGGTTCTGTTGTGCAAGTGCTTTTGTCACGATATCTTTCGTCTCTATTAAATGTACATATTGCCTCACAATAATGTAACTGTGCAACTTGTTGCGTAAAACCAATAGGTTATGGGCCCAGGAGCTGAAGAATGGTAAGCTTTCTTTTTATTATTGTGATGAATTTGACGATCAAATCGTGTTTTAAAAATGGCATGAAAGTGGCGTAACAAATATGGCGGAATCGAAAACTGCCACGGTTGTTCCGTTGAATGGGTCGAATTATGGGACTTGGAAAGTCCAATGTCGTATGGCTCTCATGAAAGACGGGCTGTGGAGCATTGTTTCTTGAACTGAAACAGCTCCTGCTTCATCACAAGCTAATGAAAATGCGAAGTTTGTTGGTCGTAGAGATAAAGCACTGGCGATTATTGTGCTTTCGGTCGATCCTTCGCTGTTATATTTGCTCGGAGATCCTGAAGACCCTGTAGCCGTATGGAAGAAATTGTCGGAACAGTTTCGGAAGAAATTGTCGGAACAGTTTCAGAAGAAATCGTGGGCGAACAAGCTGTCTTTAAGAAGACGTCTAAACAATTTAAGGCTGAAAGACGGGAATCCAATGTCAAGTCATATCAAGTCGATGACTGAGATTTTCAACGAGTTAGCTGTGATTGGAGCTCCAGTGGAAGACGAGGACAAAGTTGTAACCTTATTGGCAAGTCTTCCTGAATCCTATAATATGCTTGTAACTGCGCTAGAAGCAAGCACTGCTGTTCCACAAATGGAAATTGTTACTGAGCGTCTGCTTTATGAAGAAAATAAATTGAGTGAGCGAGAAACCACTCGTAGAGTGATGATGGCCCAAAGACGGGCTCGAAGACTAATAGAGAATCTATTAAATGTCATCACTGTGGAAAGCTCGGACATATAAGACGTTTTTGCAAAGAATTGAACAAGGACAAAAACGAAAAGGACCCAAAGCAACCTTTGAACAAAGAAAATCAACTTGAAAAATCAGGTACTCGTGAGGAAAGTTTAGGACTTGTTGTGCAAGGTTTGGCTGCAAGTGCGTGTGGAATAAACAGTGAAACATGGATTGTTGACTCGGGTGCAACATGCCACATGTGCAACAACAAAGCTTTACTTGAAGAATTTGTTGAATTTGACGAGCCTGTTGATGTTATGCTTGGAGATGGGAAAGTCTTAAAAGCAGTTGGAAGTGGAGTTGTTACAGTGAACTGTAATCTTTCAAATGGTAACCAGCAAGAATGTAAACTTAACAATGTACTGCTTGTTCCGGAATTGAACTGCAATCTTCTAAGTGTATCAAAGGCAACTGAAGCTGGAAAATCAGTTAGCTTTGAAGAAGGTAAATGCAACATTTCTTGTAGCAATGGGAAAATTATTGCTAGGGCGAAGAAAGTTGGATCTCTGTACTATTTGGATTTTCAACCTATCTTAGAATGTTCAAACACTGTAGCAGATGAAAGGACTGTACTCTCAAATGAAATGTTATGGCATCAACGTTATGGACACTTGGGAGTCCAACGTTTAAAGAAATTGGCTAATGACAAATTAGTAGAAGGTTTTAACTTCGATGCGAAGAAAGATTTGGACTTCTGTGATGCATGTACGAAAGGGAAATTACACCGATGTACATTTCCAAATACTGGTGCGAAACGAGCTAATGAGCCACTTGGTGTTGTACATAGTGATGTATGTGGAAAGATAAACACTAAGTCATCTGGTGGTGCTGAGTATTTTCTAACCTTCACAGATGATAAAACTCGTTATGTGTGGGTGTATCCACTAAAGCGAAAGAGCGAAGTGTTCAGTCATTTCTTAGAATGGAAAGCGGTAGCTGAAAGATCGAGTGGCCATAAATTGAAAACTCTGAGAACTGACAATGGTGGTGAATTTACTTCAGCTGAATTTGAGAATTATTTGAAATCAGAGGGAGTAAAGCATGAGTTAACTGTGCCCAAAACTCCTGAGCAGAATGGCGTTGCTGAACGACTCAACAGGACACTTATTGAGGCTGTTCGAGCTATGCTAGCTCAAGCTAACCTAGCTCAGAAATTTTGGTTTGAAGCACTCGCAACTGCTGTGTATCTGCATAACCGAAGCCCAACGAAAGGGGTAGCCAACATGACTCCGTTTGAAGCGTGGACTAGCGTGAAACCGGATGTCAAACACCTGCGAAGCTTTGGATGTACTGTGTATGCGCATATTCCAAAGGATGAGAGAAAGAAGCTTGATCCAAAAGCAAAGAAATGTGTACTTCTTGGCTATGGAACAGAAACCAAGGGATATCGTTTGTATGATCCTCAGAGTTCGAGAGTTATTTACAGTCGCGATGTTAAATTCAATGAAAGAGAATTTGGCATTCAGAAGGAGCTTCGAGAGAATGAAATTCGGGCTGATGAACTTGTAACTCTCGAACTGTCAGATGACAATGATGTCGAGGATGATCAAGCAGTTAATGTCGAGGTTAATGAGCAGCTGCCAGCGCGGGAAAGGCGTGCACCGGATCGTCTCGGTGAGTGGGTAACTATCGCTAGTGAAGATGTTGTTGAGCCAACAACAGTAAGTGAAGCATTGGGTGGTCCTCATGCAGAACAATGGCGTGAAGCCATGCAACAAGAAATTGATTCACTTCAAGAGCATGATGTGTATGAGCTCACTGAGCTGCCCAAAGGACGGAGAGCAGTTGGAAGCAAGTGGGTATACAAGGTGAAACATAATGCTGATGGCTCAATTGAGAGACATAAAGCTAGACTTGTTGCTCAAGGATTTTCTCAGAGACATGGGGTGGATTACGATGAGACATTCTCCCCAGTTGTGCGTTTTGAGTCGATACGGACAGTTGTAGCATTGTCTGTTCAGAAAGGGTTAAAGTTGCATCAAATGGATGTAACTGCTGCTTTTCTGAATGGAGAGTTAGAGGATGAAGTGTATATGAAACAGCCTGAAGGTTTCGAAGTTAAAGGGAAGGAGCATCTAGTTTGTAAGCTGAGCAAGAGCTTGTATGGCTTAAAGCAATCATCTGGATGCTGGAATTCGATTTTGGATGAGCATTTGAAGTCAATCGGTCTTACACAAATGGAAAGTGATCCTTGTATTTACGTGAAAGAAGAGGACGGTGATATTTTTATTGTTGCGATCCATGTCGATGACATTATCCTTGCTGGTAAAACGGATGAAGAGATCGCTAAAGTTAAAGAAGGTATTGCACAAAGATTTCAAGTGAAAGATATGGGAGAGCTCAAATATATTCTTGGTCTACAAGTAATTCAGAAGAATGGTACAGTGTGGGTTGGTCAACCTACCTACACAGAGAATACTTTAAAGAAATATGGTATGGAGAACAGTAAACCAGTTGAAACTCCTGTTGATCTGAGTGCGAAGCTTGTCAAGGCCACGAAAGACAGTGAACTGTCTAACCAAGAAGAGTATCAGTCAGCAGTTGGCAGTTTGTTATACCTGTCATCCGCAACACGACCTGACATAACATTTGCGGTTAACAATGTTGCAAAGTTCACCGCAAATCCTACGAAAGAACATTGGATTGCTGTAAAACGAATTTTTCGGTATCTGAAAGGAACTGTGAACTATGGGCTACTTTACTTGGAACATGCTAATCCAGATTGTGTTGGATTTTCAGACGCGGATTGGGCAGGTGATTTGAATGACAGAAAGTCAACTTCTGGTTATACATTTCAGATGAGTGGAGCTACTGTTAGCTGGAGAAGCAAAAAGCAGACGTGTGTAGCTTTATCAACGGCAGAAGCGGAGTACATTGCGTTATCTGCAGCTACTCAAGAAGCATTGTGGATGATACAATTCTTAGACAATCTTGGTTCAAATGTTGAAGAACCATTAACCATTTATGAGGACAATCAGTCAGCTATCGCCATGTCCAAAAATCCGCAATTCCATGGACGATCTAAGCACATAGACATCAAGTATCATTTTGTGCGTGATCAGGTAGAGAAGAAAACAATTACTGTTCTCTATTGTCCGACAAACAGCATGTTAGCTGATTTATTCACAAAGGGCATTCCAAAGGTACAATTTAAGAAACTGCGTGAACTAATAGGTGTCAAAATGAAACCTAGTTGAAAAACATTCGAACATCGATTGAGAAGGAGTGTTAAAATAGTATATGCGAGCATGACGTCACTCTTATTCGAACGTTTGGTGTATCCGTTTTAGTGCCTCGTGTTATTTTATATTGTTGGTTCTGTTGTGCAAGTGCTTTTGTCACGATATCTTTCATCTCTATTAAATGTACATATTGCCTCACAATAATGTAACTGTGCAACTTGTTGCGTAAAACCAATAATACCAAACCTTTGTCGAAAACGCAGATATCGCTACTATGGCATGTCGACTGGAATCTCGAACAGTCCGTTTTTCAACTTTGTGAAGATGAAGGAAATGAGTAAGTGCTTGGCGATACGATAATGAGCAAATAAACTATACTTTTTCCTCTAGTTTACATTTTTCAGATAGCAACCTGAAATAGCGTAGTTGACCTGGTAAGCGCCCATCTTCGAGCGCAAGTAATTTTGTCACCAGTGGGTGATTTATTGTTTGATAGTGACAGTGATTCAGAGTTAGGTTTTGATGAACATGATTTTTCAAAAACTTTGTTCTGCATGTTGTTAAATATTTACTTTGTAAGATATTGAATACGTATTTGTTTGTTGCCATTTATTCAGAATGCTGGTTACGGAATGGACTGATGATTGAAACTGTTGTTTTCTATATTTTGTCAGTTAGACGATATTTTACTGATAGTTCAATGCTCGAGGGACACCCCTAAATATTGTGACGAAAATAGACACTGTATGCGTGACTGTCCGTGAGGTAATCGATTAGTTCCGGTTTCATCACCTTATCCGTCGCACCCATTTGACGTGTCGTATGTGCAACTGTGGTATTTGATTACAGTTTTACTAGTTTCAATGTTTACGTGATTTAGGAGCGGCTATTACTCAGCATGACTCAATGACCTTGTGATTGACTCGAAATAAACTCTACATCATAGTTGACGTAAATGTAATCGAATTATAGAATGACTTCATGTAGCTAATTTAGCCTTTAGAACCCATATAAGTAGAGCATGAATTGTAACAGTTAGTTTTAGTTGTGATCGTAGAAGCGAGCAATAAACCCAAAGAAACACAAACTTCGTCAGTGTCGTCTCTCACTCTCGTAACTCGGTCCGTTACAACTGGTGGCAAGCGCTGGGATCGAAACCATGGCAAGCGCTGGGATCGAAACCATGGCAAGCTCAACTGAAGTACAGATCGGTAGCCTTATCGATATGAGCCCAGACGAACTGGAGAGAGTTACGGCTTCAACATGGAGAAGTTCCACGCCGCTACTGGTACCAGCCACAAAAAAGATAGAAAGTCTAACGAAGGCCATAGAAGCGCTCGCATCGAGGATCGAAAGCAGAGACGCACAGGTGGTCAAACGGTTCGATGTAACGTTGAGGCTGGATACAGTTGAGAACTCCCGCACGCCGGAATGCAGCAGAAACAGGCCGAACGTAACGTTCATCGATACACCAACGGGCGAGCACGTCGAAGAGCCAGAGGATGACGAGCTTATGCGAGCTTTCGACGAGATAGAGTACAGAGCGAGGCAACACTCCGAGCGGGGATCAACTCAGGATCAGGGAAAACCGAAAATCAGGCCAACGATTTTCGATGGAACTGCTGCCTGGGAAGATTACCTAGCACAATTCGAGATCGTGGCGGAGATCAACCACTGGCATGATCCTACAAAGGCCACGTATCTCGCTGTGAGCCTTTCCGGCCCAGGGAGGGAGGTGCTGGGAGATTTGTCTAGCTCCCAGAGGAAGAACTTCATGGCCCTGAAGGAAGCTCTAGCTACTCGATTCGGGACAGAAAACCGAACCGAGATGTACCGCGCCGCAATCCGAACAAGAACCAAACGAAAAGACAAGACGCTCCCAGAGCTGGCACAAGCGGTTAGACGGCTGGTCAGGTACGCCTATCCCCAGGCTCCCGCGGACCTGAGAGAAGTCCTGGCTAGGGACCACTTCGTGGATGCATTGGGAGATGTCGACACGAAGTGGAAGATCAAGCAGACACGGCCGACTTCACTGAACCAGGCGCTGGAAATCGCCGTAGAGCTGGAAGCGTTTCAGCTCGTGAACAAACAGTGATGCGCCAGCACTCTCGAGCCATACATGTACAGGAGGCACCAGAGGAAGGGAAGAGTGATCTGGCGAAGGAGGTTGAGGAGCTGAAGGCGCAGCTGGCGAGGATGCAAGCCCAGAGGAGGCGCTGCACGGAAGGTTGCTTCTCTGCGGAGCTCTGGACCACTTCCGCCGTGACTGCCCTTTTGAAGCATGACCACAGCAGCGCGGGAGCCAACAACGTCAGCGTCAGCACGTCAGCAGCAACAGCAGCAACAGAACCAGGCCATGCAACCTCAGCAGACGGTGCAGCAGACGAGCTACCAACAGCATTAGGCAGCGGGAAACGAGAACCTGCGGGGTTCAAGGGCTTGAGCTCGGCATGGAACTACCACGCCCACCAAACCAGATTTAAGTCAGGGAGGGTTGATGACTGTGGCGCTGAGCTTTACGTGGATGGATGTGTACAGGGTATGCCCGTCAAATTTCTGATTGATACCGGCGCCAACATCACCATCGTAAAGTCCAGCGTCTGGGAGCAGATGTCCAACCGCCCTGAACTTTGATGGCAGTTTGTCGTCGTTTGTTGGCCAAGGACTGTGCCGCGTACAGCTGGGCAACATAACATCGAACGGAATCCTGGGACTGGACCTGATGCGCGTACTTGGAGGGCAGATAGTGCTGCGGGACGGCCGCTACACGATGACTTTGGATGGCGATCAGGGGGGACTGGGACCGAGTGCTCAGCAGTTGCCGTCGACCTGTTGTCGAGTCGCTGTCAAGGCCACCTAGGTCGTACCACCACACAGTGAAGCGATCGTTCCGGGAGAGCTGGTAGAGCCGGGAGAGATGAGTGGTATCGGAGTTCTAGAGTCTACGGAACGTCTCCTGAAGTCAAACCAACTGCTCCTGGCACGGACCGTGGTCAGCACAGGGAGCCCAACGATTCCACTTCGGCTGCTCATGAATCCAACGAATGTTCCGTGTACCATCTACCGCAACACAGTCTGCGAGCCACTCAGCATAGTCACCGCAGAAGAACCAACCGTAGCAGTCGTAGCAGCCAGCCGCACAGCTGGGAGGGACCAGAACCGACCACCGCTGACCACGAGCGAGCCCGCAGTCGACGACACTCTCCCAAGGCACCTGCTGGACCTGGTTGTGCGGAGCGGTCGGCTTCTCGATGAGCAGCAGCGAAGTGAGCTCACTGTCCTGCTGCTAGAGTACAAACATGTATTCGCCTCCTCGTCTGGTGACCTTGGACAGACGGACCTCGTAAAGCACCGGATCAACACTGGAGACACAAAAGACCGATCAAGCAGCCAGCGCGTCGTCTACCGATGCACAGACGAACAGAGGCCGAGCAGCATGTGCAGCAGATGATGAAGGACTGTCTTCAAGTGCGTGGGCCTCGCCGATCGTACTGGTGAAGAAGGACGGGTCTACAAGGTTCTGCGTAGACTACCGGAAGCTAAACGAGGCGACGATCAAAGACTCTTACCCTCTCCCAGTGGCGGACTCCTGCTTCGACGCACTATCCGGCTTGCAGTGGTTCTCGACGCTAGATCTGTCAAGCGGCTACTGGCAGGTTGCCATGGCAACGGAAGATCGAGATAAGACAGCATTTAGGACGGGCAGTGGCGGGCTCTATCAGTTCACGGTGATGCCGTTTCGACTGGTAAACGCGCCCGCCACGTCCGAGCGGCTGATGGAGAGTACTCGCCGGACTCCCCTGGGACGTGTGCTTGGCGTGTGAGCGAGCTATGCAGCTTCCTTGGGTTGTGCTCTTACTACCGGAAGTTCACAAAGGACTTCGCAGAGATGTCCAAACCCCTCTACCGACTGACAGAGAAGGGGAAGGAGTTTGCGTGGATGGAGGAATGCGACGACGCTTTCAACCGGCTGAAGACCGCCCTGACGACAGCTCCCATCCTAGCGTACCCTTCAACCGAGGACGCCTTCATCCTGGACACCGACGCCAGCAACTAGACGGCAGGCCACCTTGGGGTGACAAAGACTATGGGGAGGGTGAAACAGAGATTGTAAGTGCTCACAGGACGTCAGGGACTGGCGCAGGAAGTGTGACCTCTGCGCAGCCAGGAAAAGACCCCAGAAGACACCACGCGCTGCGATGAAGAAGCATAACGTGGGGGCACCACTAGAGAGGGTAGCTTTGGACATCCTGGGACCACTACCAGAGACTGACAGCTCCAACAAATACATACTAGTAGTGGCCGATTATTTTTCCAAATGGACCGAAGCATACGCGATCCCCAACCAGGAGGCGGTGACAGTGGCCAAGAAAGTAGTCGACGAGTTCGTCTCCCGGTTAGGACGCAACTTCGTGTCTGCAGTCTTCACAGAGATGTGCACCCTTCTTGGAATCGACAAGACTAGAACCACTCCACTACATCCTCAGTCCGACGGAATGGTAGAGCGATACAACCGCTAGCAAAAAATGCTAGCAAAATTCACCTCCGAGCATCAGCGCGACTGAGCACCTGCTGCTGATGATGGCATATCGAACGTCTATACACGAGACGCAGAAGGAGGACGCGACTGAGAATGGAGACAGAGCATGAATTCGCCAGAGAACACCTCAAGCTCGAAACTGAACGCCAAAAGCGCAACTATGACCATCGTGGTGTACATCGCAACAGCTACAACCATGGGGACCCAGTATGGTTGCATAACCCAAAGCGGCAGAAGGGGCGCTGCTCAAAGCTGCAAAATTACGTGTACGAGGGCCCCTTTCTAGTGATCGATCGTTTAGACGACCTCACATATCGCATACAGAAGGGCCCAAGAATAAACCCAAAGTCGTCCATCACAAGACATGAACATTTGTCTACTTGATCCGACATCTAAATGTAGTTCATACAGGCAATACAGAGATATACTTGAGTCTTTCAACTTAACACACGTCAAACTCTCTGATTGACCATGTAATCTCCAATGATCCCTTGAGAATTATCCATTCTGATGTACTTCCTGCCTCATCAATAAGTGACCATGACGCTGTCTATGCAATCATTAATGCCTGAGTAGTTAGATACGCTCCACGTCATAAATACATCCGCATGGAGAAACAGTTTAATGAACAGGCGTTTAAACATGATTTCTCCTCATTACCATTGAGTGTTATCTACGGCCTAGAGTCACCGGATGATATGGTGAGCACACTCAACACTATTGTGACCGAATGTTTGGACCGCCACGCACCTCTTAGGAAAGTCAAAGTCACCGTCCTCCTGCACCGTGGATGGCATCAGATGATATACGAAACTTACAAACCGAACGGGATAAATTAAGATCTGAAGCCCATACCACCAATTGTCCTGATTCATGGACTATGTTTCGAATTGTGCGCAATAATATCAAGGTAGTAATTGGGAAGGCTAAGCGAGCGTTTCTAACTGCGGCGTTATCTTCTAAACGTCCTAAAGATGTTTGGCATGTCATACATCGTATCCTAAACCCTAGCCCCAGACCCATCCGTGCTGACCCGGGTCAGTTAAATCAGTACTTTATAAATACAACTGAGAGAACTTTGGGTATGGCTCCGGACAATTCTACTGATCTGGCTGATCTAGTGAACTCACTTTCAGAACATGTCGACCATCCTTTCACACTTTGTCCAGTGTTAGCAAAAGAGGTGATTAATGTAATAAAACAACTAAGATCGGACAGTTCCACTGGAGCTGATCAAATTCCAATAAAGTATGTGAAAATGGTTAGTGATATTCTTATGGATCCTCTCACGCATATTATTAACGTGTGCATCTCTACTTCACAGTTTCCCCGCATTTGGAAAACTGCTCGCATATCGCCTGTCCCTAAAATTGACAGTCCCAATTCAATTGGATTATCGTCCAATCTCTATACTTCCAGCACTCTCAAAAGTGTTTGAGCGTTTGGTCCTTAACCAATTAGTGGGATACATCGATAACCAATCTTTGCTACGTTCTAGTATCTCTGGTTTCAGGAAAGAACACTCCACGACAACGGTTCTTCTCGGCATTCGTGATGATCTTATGAAGGATAGAAATAGAGGTGTGGTCACGATGGTGGTGATGGCCGACTACTCAAAGGCATTTGATACAGTCAGATTTATATCGGTTCTTGATGGGATTTTCAAAGGAATTTCTATCATGGATGCTCAATTACCTCTGTGACCGAAGGCAATTTGTACAAATCGACACCAGGATCTCAAATCATGAGGTTATTCAATTTGGAGTTCCACAAGGGTCTATATTAGGCCCATTTATATTTAATCTCTATGTCGCAGACCTCCAAGATCATGTCGAATGTCAGTGTTTCCAGTACGCAGATGACACGACATTTTATATTCACTCCAAGGCTTGCAATCTATACGATTGTACTTCTAAACTAAATGATGCAATCTCTAGCCTTGTGAATTATTCGAATGATTCTAACTTGGCGCTCAATACCTCAAAGACAAAATGGATGTTATTTTCAACTGCAAAGATGTCCCAGATACACAAATTGGACAATATTCCATTTAATGTTAACTGCCAAGGTGAACCCTTGGAAAGGGTCAATTCTATTAGGTTGCTTGGATTGCAATTCGATGAACATCTCACCTGGAATGAACATATCACCAAAACCTTAGCATCATGTTATGGAACGTTAGCAGTTTTGAGAAAGTTGAAACACTTGGCCCCATTCCATGTAAGAAAGCAACTCACTGAAAGCCTTGTCCTTGCAAAATTAGACTATGCTTCCGTTGTGTTTGATCCACTTCCAACTTGCCGCATCTACAGCGAGTAAAAAATGCATGTGCGGGATTCGTACTTAAGAAATATGGAACAGAATCAGATCTTTCAAGTCTGAAATGGTTTAATACTAAACTATCTATTCTTAAATTGGCTTTCAAGGCCTTAAATGATTGTAATTTCCCGGAATATTCTAAACTTTGTCTCCATTCTGTAGCAGCATACAATCTTAGATCTTCTGTAGCTCCTGTAATTAAAATACCTAAGGAATCCGGTACTTTTCAGGCCATTGCTGCAACCCTTTTTAACAATTTACCTTCTGACGTAAGGAATATTAAGGACTATAGAGTCTTTTGTACATCCATTAAATAATTTCTATGATATTTTAGGTTTATATATTAATTTCATATGTAATAGTTATAGTTATACAGTTTTATAGTTTTAGTTTATGTATCTTTCATAAATATGTACAGGCGAAGAGCCACTTTGTGGATGCACTGATCATTAAATCATTATTATTATACATTACATGAACCAGCGCCTTAATAATCTCTGTGTAGCTGATACATGATGTGATGATGGGGACTGTTGGAAAGATTTCTGATCTAAACAGCGTTTAGTGAGTAAGATGCTATCTAGAGATACTGTAGCATCTTTGATTGTTGTTTATTTGGTTTTGGAGTAGGTAATGAGAACCACTGATGTCCTGTATATGTAAATGTATATGTAAATGTATATGTAATCATTTACATACACATTTACATATATATATACATTTACATATATGTAAATGTATATGTAAATGAATCTTGTATATGTAAATGTATATGAATCTTGTATATGTAAATGTATATGTAAATGAATATTGTATATGTAAATGAATGCTCATAGAGATATTCCCCTAGACCTGGAACAAATTATTGACTTGTTTGATGCTCTTCATCCCAGATGAATGAGATACATCTTGTGCAGGGACGATTAGATCTATTGTATTTAGTAGATTCCAATTCTAATGCATGTATATATGTAAAGTCTTACTCAATTCATAATGCATTACAGGTTAATAAGTTCTCACTTTGTAGAAATTCTGATGGATTACACCTCTAAAACATGATATTTGATTTACTGTGCATGTATAAGTCTTAGCAACATGTATTAGACTAGGTTCCATTCACATAGAAAATTAAATCCACAGTACTGTACATACTGTAGGGGTTTGATTAATTTTAAAAGTAGCAGGCTCACTTGAAGAAGTATTGTAGATAACTCATCAAGTCAACATAATATGAAATTCTAAAAGTACAGTAGGTGGTGATGATTTGGAAAGTAGCCGACCAGAGTGGGCCGGTTTCTAATAAATTCCTGAATATAAATACCCAATCTATATGAAAAAGTTAAATATTAAAATTATATACATAATAATTATATTGGTGAACATGCATCATTGATATTCATAATTTTCTCTTCATGTTTCTCTTGGAGGATGATTGTGAAATATAATTGAAACACTGCACATCCTCATCTTCTGTAACTTGGTTTTCACAAATGGAAACCAGGTCAGGTATTGTCATTCACAAATGATCTTAAAATTTTCTTGTTAAAACTGCCCTCAAAATGCAGGAAATAGCATTTCAGAGACTCTAGAATCAAAAATTTCCCCAGGGGAGCATGCCTCCGTACCCCCTAGAAATTTCTCGCGCCTTCGGCGCTCGGAAACTACTCACAAAATATCCTAGATCCATCCCTGCAACGATTTTGTTGTATCATTGAAGCATGTTTTTAGGCCGATCCAAGTGATTTAGGTGATGTAAAACAACTTTCTACACATGGATCGGAAATATTGGAAAGCAATTTAAATACCTTTGTTCGACGATGGAGTGACGTAAAATCACCAATGACAGTAAAGTAATTTTAACGCCACAAGTTTTAGAAGAAATTAATAGATCACACACTAACAAGGGCTATCTCTCGTATATTAAACCTGGAAGAGGAACAAATAAAGACGAGTCATTACATATAGAATTAATAATTTTATGAAATACTCCAAAGTTGGAACAGACTTGGCGCACACGCTTCTTATGTCAGGATTCGATCGTTATATAATGAAGATTTGAAAAAACCATTGGAACGTGAAAGCATTCTTGAGTATGTGACTGAACAGATCGTCGAGGGAGAATACCCTCCTCCACCTCCTAAATTCGGATTAACAACACTGATGCGATTAATTCTGGCATTGAAATACACGAAGAAGAACCCAGTGATGAGAACGATGATATTTCTGATAATCACTTTATCGAAATCTTAGAAAAAGTTAAATTGATTTCACAGATCGTTGGAGATATTAGGGAAAAAGGAATAAACAGAACAGTATTCAATGAACGTTACATACCATTCATGAACTCAGCGACTTCTTTGTTTTTTCACCACAAAAGCAAACACTGATCACGAAACTGATTTTGAAAGGCATGTAGAAAGACTTAATGCTGTAGTCATTAAGTCTTTCTACATGCCTTTCATGTTAAAGCTGGGTTGGGGATTTGAAGTGTTGAGAAGTGAAGATGATGGGAATTGCTTTTTCTGCAGCACAGCTATGGCTCAGGGGCGTTTCTAGGATTTTTCGTATGTTAGTCAAAATTTTATGACGTCAGGGTGGCAGTCCCATTTTCGTGGGGAGTAGATGTTTTATTTTATCAAACTACGGATACGTCAATGCGATACTTTTCGCCATTAACAATGTTCAGTAGAATAAGACTGTTTTGCCCCATATCAGGGCTCATCAGCATGCCTAGGAAACCCGCTATGCCATATGGCAAGGCCGTGATTCCGACATGGACAGCCCTTATTCAAGGCCGAACAAAATAGCAATCTGGTTTTAAGGTGCCAGAAACTCGCCTTTCACACCTATGCCACGGGGCAAAAGGAGTTTGGTCGGAAATGGGCGACTATACGGGACGTTTCATGGATGTGAAACTGCTTAATTTTTCACATCATCCCAGTCTGTTCCAACCCTTTAATCCCCCCTGTTGTGGACTCTACACCATTCACGCGGACACAGCTACTGATCGTTATTTTATTTATACAGCAAAAAGGAATCGAGTATTTACTTCGATTATCTTTCAAGTGTCAAATAGATGTGTAATAAATTAGCTCGTAGCCAACTTTACACAGAACAGAATCAACATGTCTCTGATGTCACAAACTCGCACCCAGTCCCGCGCGGCGAACTAAACTTATAATATAAATCTCAAAAAATCCAAAACACTCCTCCTCAGTGCGGAAATTCCTTGAGGAGATTGAGCAACAACATGTCCGATTACAGTTTATACTACATTTCCATGCCCTTTTCAAGTTCTTGACGAGTTGCAACTAAACATAATTTAGCTATAGGCCTTTCATAAGTTCCTTTTGCAGTTTTAATCTTGACTTTACGGACGAAACCATCCCTTCCTGGTTGTACTTCATCGATCAATGCCATATGCCATTCAGCTCTCTTCGTCTTTGGATCTATCTCCAGCACGAGGTCCCCTGACTGTAGATTCTTTCTTTCTCGAAACCACTTGTTTCTAGGTAGAAGGTTTGGCGCAAAGTACTTCATACAGCACTGCCAAAATTGGTACACTCTTTTCTGAATGCTTCTTGTGAGGTTTCTCGGATTGACAATCTCTTCTACTTCAGGTTGTGGTACTCCAAGATTTGGACCAATAATTAGGTTGTTAGGAGTGATCGGTGGGGCTTCCCAAATGTTGTCCGATGCTGGATATAGGGGTCTAGAGTTGACCACATATCCAACTTCTGCCAAGAAGGTTCTCCACTGCTCCTCTGTATATGCCACCATCTTGCACGTGCCTTCCAGTGCTCTTCTCACTGACTTTATCAAAGATTCAACCACACCGTTCATATGACTAGCCTTTGGGATATTCCAGATCCATTGGAAGGTGGTCCCAGCTTCCTCAAGCTTAGATTTAACCTTCGTGATATCCCAGTTTTCCACCATGTCACACAGATAGTCCTGAGAACCGACGAAGTTGGTCCCTCGATCCGACCATACCAACTTGGGATGTCCTCTGATGGAAGCAAATCTTCGGAAGGCCATCAAAAAGGTGTCGGTGGACTTGTCCGTACAAAGTTCGAGGTGGATCGCTCTACTTGTCATGCACGTGAATATACAACACCACGCTTCCTTGATGGTCTTCCGTCCAATCTTTATCTCGAACGGCCCGAAAAGGTCCAATGCGGTGTTCGCGAAAGCTGGTTGATTGACTCCAATTCGAAAACTTGGCAACTGTCCCAGCAGCTGTTGACACCTTCCTCGGCGCATCTTCCTGCAAGCAATGCAGCTTCCGACAAGGAACTTCGCCATATCTCGGAGTCCAATCACCCAGTATCTCTGACGGATCTCTGCCACTAAACGCTTATAACCACAGTGTCCTAGCATCTGGTGATGATGTTCCAGGAGTAATTTGACCACAGGGTGGTTTTTTGGCAGTATCGTTGGGTTTCTCATTTCTTGAGGTAGGTCTCGAATATTCTCTAGTCTACCACTGGCTTTCGTTGTCTAGGAATGGGCTGAGGTTCTGTATCTGCTTGAAGTCCAAATTCATATCAGCTTGTACCATCTTGATCAACCGTTTCTCGGCATCCTGAATTTCTTCAACGGAAATTGGGCCTGTGATCTTCTCTTTACGCAGTAAATTTCGGGTTGCCCTTGCTGTTAACGCTACCAATCTTCTGGCTTTGCGAAAGCTTGATGATTTTGACAATACTCTTTCTAAAACTTCTTTGGTATCTTCGTTGATTTCAGTGACTACTGCAGCATTAACCAGTTTCTCTTCATCTCCAATTCTCTTGTAGTCTTGGAACTTTTTCGTCTGCTGGGAATTTCTCTCCGATGGCTTCGACAATGATTCACTGACGCTTCCTGGAGTACCTGTATTTTCCCCGTTATTTCTGGCTTTGAACTTGTTCTTGATCTTCCTCTCTATGCTCGCATATACTATTTTAACAGTTTACCGACAAAATATAATTTGTGTTGTTTGAAACTCTTTGTGAACTATCAACCAATTCATGTTTGCTCACACATGCTAATGAGGGAAAATTAGAAAGTTTCCCTGTTTTGAGGACATTTAGGGATTAAATCATCCACCCATTGAGAACAAAAGAAAATAGAAATAGAGGAAAACATGTGTTGTAAATATTGGGTGACGTTTCATATAAATCCTGAAATGACTTCACATACAAGACTATCCATAGTACTAGAAGTTACTATCGCAAGGGAAGTGCTGCCTTGAAATACAGCCTCAAACCCATGCGGTTATGGTGTAGGTAAGACCAGAGCAGTGAGCTCTACATATATATGAAGCTCACACAGAGCTTGCTGGACCAAAGGTACTAGTCTCTGAGGTGCAGGAAGAGAATTTTTACATTCCTGTAAAAACCTTGGGTTTTTGTAAAATTAAATTAATTCAAATTAAATTAATTAAAGTTAAAAGCGTTTTCAGACTTTCAACATGCCGGGAAGAAATCCTTTGGCTGTTGCTCCCCTCCCCCACCCCAAAATAATTTCATGAGAGGTAAAACGACCCCCGTTTGAAAAATTCTGGTTACCCTTAACTTGCAGGGGCCCCTGGCACATTTGTGGATGCCCCCCTCCCTGTTGTTGTCTGACCCCCCTTGTTAACCGTTCTCAACATCTATTCAATCGCAATATAGTAGTTCATTAACATCACATGTATAATATTAAACAGATGTATAACTTGAACAGTTCAATAAAAATGCAGTTGAACATAAAGCTAAAACAGTTGTATAACAAAACAGTTGACTGTTGACATTATACAGTAGCCTGTTTCGTTTCCGATGAATGTTTCGTCATCGTTTCCGATGTAGAGACTTGCACGCAGGCTAATTATACAGTTGATAAACTGAATTAGTGTTCAATATGAACACAATAGCAGTTGGTAAACTAAGTAAATCAGAATTTGTTTCTGATATGGACACCAGTGACACGGACTGTGCATTCTTCTGCATGCTCAATATCTGTTATCTTCTTATCTACATTTATTCAAGAATAAAGACGACTATGTATTCTTCTGATGTCGACGCGGAGCAAATATTCTACGGAATACCCGTCAACTTTTGAAACCGGATTTGAGGCAGAAATAGAAACCAGGTTGCTCTAAAATCTCTTTAAATATAATCTCGAAGGTTTATATTGTGTGTACTTGTTGATAGTTATCAAATTAAATGGGGTTTTAAAATAGAACGAAGCAATTGTATATGATGAACTTTCCGTAATTTGACCCTTTTACTAACTGTCAACAGATGCAAATAGCGAAAGCTAGTGGACGGGTATTCTAGAATTTAGCGGTCGACGCTTCGTTTGTATTGTTTTTAGCGAGCACAATGACTTCGCTTGGTTTGGTTTTAACGAGCACAATTGCTCGTTTCGTTTTTGACAAGCACAATGGCTCGTTTCGTTTTTGACAAGCACAATGGGTTGATTTGATTTAATATACGTGATAGGCACACGTAGATATAAACGTCTGATCAGAATGCTGATCAG
Organism: Chrysogorgia sp. JL179-B06; assembly: GCA_035772405.1. Taxonomy (NCBI): domain Eukaryota; kingdom Metazoa; phylum Cnidaria; class Anthozoa; order Scleralcyonacea; family Chrysogorgiidae; genus Chrysogorgia; species Chrysogorgia sp. JL179-B06. Next base: position 726,956 of record JAYKKM010000281.1, on the reverse strand, counting down.
CGCGAACACAATGGCTCCTGTGAGAATGGACAAACTCACACCAATATGCACCTAAAAATAAAAGAGCCATGAATTCTCCGGAGAAATATCCTGATAAACCTCGACCAAAACACAATGAAAATTGAAGTTCGCACTACTTTCTTACCTTGACAAGAGAATCTTTCCTCGTTGAAACTGAGGTAGCAGCGTAGGCAAAACAACATTCAATGGAACGCTATGGCCGTTGTGACGTTCGCAAGTTCATTCGGATGATTCGGATCTTCAGTAAACCCTCTGGAGTATGTCATTTTGTTGGATGATTCCTACGTCATAAAACGTCATAAAACTCGACAAACAGACATCCAAATCGAGATTCAGGTCGACTATACATAGCTCGACCAAAGGGACTGGCACGAATTGCATAGGAACCCAAGCAAGCGTAAAGAATAGTGTGCTGCCTCCCTACGGTCGGCAGCAAAAATTCGAAATTAAAATCCGCTATTATTTCTAAAAGAAAACATTATCGTAAGAGTTAGGGTCAGTATTGGGTTCAGGGTTGGGGTTGGGTTAGGACTATTTTTTCTGGATACTTATATGAAACGTTAGCCATAATATTTGACATAATTTCTTATTTATATAATTTATCAATGACAACAATTTATTAAACACATATGTAAACAGTGTAATAAACATAATACTACTTTATACACCAGGCAGTGACAGGCAAGTCAAACTTTAAAGTAAACAACTAGTCTAGTACAGTTATAATCACTGACTCATTTAGCCTGCGTGAACCAGACAAAACATTTCAATTCGGGTTGTTCAAATATCGAGAAAGGGCAGCTTTATATAAATTTTGGCTGAAGTAAACATGATGCAAACATAATGAAATACACTGATCATTAGCATTATTTAATATATTATTCGTGAGCTAGAAGACGGCCCTAGTTAACATGAATTGCTTACCTATTACTGGGTGATTATTTTCGCAGCGCGATTTTTGGCTGTTACTGTTAGGAAACTGTAACTTTGCAAACTGGAATAAAGTCAAAGAAAGACTCTGACGATCACTACCAAGCTTGAACTTTTCCCTTCTGCTCGTAATAGTTCTTCAGTTCAGATAATTTCTCCTCCTTTTCTGCCGAATAACAACCATTTCAGAGCTCTGCTTACTTAAATTCCAAGGACCACAACCAATCTGCTCCTTAATTTGGTTCGATTATCCCCCTGATCAGACTCGCTATATATATATATTAGCTGCCTAATAAATTGTTGCTCATCTGACTGAGCAAATTCATCTCACCAATTTAAAAAAGAGAGCATAATGCACAGCACATAGCATATCTGCTTTGTTAACTTCCTTGACAGCTAACGGTCAGGTGAATTGCTGCTTTGAACCATCCTTTTGGGTTCTTTTCACATTGGAGACCTCTGTCCAATGAAAATTAGACAAAACAGACAGCTTTGTTATCTTCACATTTGATTTGAACAGAGCAAAGGCCTTGGTTTGAAACACTGTAGTCACACTCGCCTCGCTCAAGGCATTCATATATCAAGAGGCAACGCGTTTCGATTGGTGCGAATTATGCCACAAGCATCTGCACTGAAGTGAAATAGTTGTCAATGTATACTTGGTGATGTTATTGAACAAATCAACAGTCATGGTTTGAACATGTTCTCCAGGATAAAATTTGGGAGCATCATCTTCAACAGCTTCAGGATTCACATCAGCGGTTTTACCTTGATAGACATCAAACTTGCTAATGTACCCATCCATGTCAGCTTGTACCCACGCTTCATTGGTTTCATAGGATTTTATTGCTTGATTGAATGTTGCCCCTTGAACAAAATGATACTTTCTCAGGTGGATTAATGCCTGTGTCCAAGTTGAACAAAATCAAAGACTAAGAAAATATATTAAAATTTATAAAAAATGAAGGGCATGAACTGCGAATTTCATTAATGCATTTGTGTGTACCACCATAGTCATTGAAACCTGCGGATACTTTAGGTTTCTATGGCAACCGCTCACGTGACTATATTTGTGGATTCATTTGCATGTCACAGGAGAGTAAAAACTTTATAGATTATTACGAAAATGTTTTTAGGCTAGATTTAGACGTGATACTACTGCACTACATCTTGAACCTTGGTCATTTGCAAGTAGGGAATGAGTAATAGCAGGTAATATGGCAGCTGGATGTAAAGTTTTGTGAAATAAAATATTTTTTGGGTAATATGTTCAATGTTCTAGATTGAGGGCCAAAGGTTTGATATCTGTTGAACAAAATTTAAAGGAAGGAATGACAAAATGATGTAGATTTCCCTTCCCACAAGTCGAACGTGTTGTTTGCGTGAAAGGTTTTGTTGAGCACCATTATGTTGCTGAGCCCACCACATTCTTTATCCCAGTCGAGCGGAGCACATAAAATGAAAATATTGCCAATTGTTCAAAGGAAATCTAAAAACAACATCCATGATGCAAAAGAACTCAAACAACATTGAAATTAACGAAATTGCTTGTTAAATAAGCTACCTGAAGTAAACTATTTGTATAGCAATACACAATATGAAGGCTGTATTTAGTATAAGAATCTGAATTCGTTTTAATATATATGATCCAGCACACTTATCAACAAATTTTAAGATCAAAGGTCATTTACAGAATTTTATATGTACAATAATGCAAAGAGATATGCATATAGAATATATGCATGTTTTAAATCCATAGGCTGGATAAACTTTCTCTGAAGAATATAGGTTACAATAAAAAGTTCGATATCTCTAGTTTAATATAGTGTCTCATATCATCACTATCATGGTGTTAAGTTTTATCCATCCTTTGACGTGCGGTTTGCCAAAGCTATTGACGTTGAAATTAAGTCTCACAAGAACGAAAGTCTTATCGATTATCAAGTACTCTCCTATCTTTGCAACCACCAAGTACAACTTTGCAATCGACTACAAAGGCTTTAAAAAGATTCTCCCTAATCTGCGCAAGAAGTTTAGCCTGCCAAGTGTCCCGCATTCCACGTGAAAGTCACATTCTACTTTTGTTCCCGCTGTCCCACCCGCATCACTAAAATCACCTTAAAGTTACGCATTTTCACATTTCCACGGATTATGACTCTGATTATGGCTCTTCCCTCTGCATTTAACATGGAATAATACCTTATACGCTGTGTGCAAGAGGTTTCTAAAACGTCCAATCGCATAATTTTCTACCGCATAACCTGATTGGCTCTTCCACGAGCTCAGGTCTGGTACTAGTTTTGGGTATGTACTTCATCTTATGGGATATAATGGATCCACGGTTAGGGTTGTGGTTTAAATGGATCCATTATATCCCCATAAGATGACCAGTTTTGAATTGAAAGTATGGCTTTGTCCCTCATTTATGCCAGCAAGACTTGGCAGGTCTGCACACGATACAGGAACGTCACCTGTATCTGGGCGGCCTTTCAACATTAAAAGCTGGAATGCATTGATTTTGGCACAACAAGGGGAGCACACGCTCCTTAACTGTAGTGTATGTCAAAATTAATTTCAGCAATATTCAAGCCTTATTCCCTGTAAAAGCAATAACATTTATTGGCTGTACTGCTAAAGAAACTGCCTCTAGTACATGCAATGTAAGCGTTTTATCCATCGATGAAATCGCTCCAAGCCAAGAATTTCAAAATACACCAAGAAAGTGCACCAAACGTCAAGCTACCGAACTTGCAAGCTAAAAAATGGTCCAAAGAAGTCTAAAGCTGAAAAGAAGCAAGAGACAAGAAATCATTATAGGAAAGCAAAACAAATTATAGAAGCCCAGTGTGAGAGCACATATGTGTCGGGTATTATTTTCACAAACAATTACCAGTATATGAATAATAATAGGGAGCTTAAGCAAGCGACGTTTTTGATCCACCGACGGCAACCGTTCCGTGATTGGAGGTGACGCAGGGTAACAGGTGAGGCTCGTATTTATCTTTTTATGGTTACGTTCAACTTTTTATGAATGTTTTGTTTTAAGGAAGGCGAAATATAATCAAATATTATATTTTTGTTTTTAAAGTCTACTTTTCCCTATGGCCCAGCTAGTTTTTATTCAAAGTCCAGTGAAACTCAGTCAAGTTGCTCCAACGCAAGTTAAATTTTGGTTTCGAGGTTCACTTTGGCTATACTACATGCAGTTATCTTTCTCGGTTGTTTCACAAGACAAAATATTTTTATCAATACTGTTAAATATAATTTTGTTCACATCAATACTCGAGAGCCGAGAAACCTTTTAAAGCTTTGGACTTGTACAGGTTAATTTATATTTAAATGCCCGTAAATTCCGTAATTATAATTTTCATTATAAAATCTATATGGCTGCTCGCATAGACTTTTTACAATGTTTTCCCGCATATAGAAACATACAAATGGAGTGGACTACAGCGCATAATATTATGTTATGTCGAGAAGTGCTCGTGGTAGACCCATTTCAAGCCTGGAAAAAACCAACACCGCGCTCAGCTATGGCAAAACATCGCCGAATATTTGAAAAAAAATGGAGTCGCCAACGTTTATGCCAACCTTGACAAAAAGGTCTGTCCAGGATCGTTGCTCACTCTTGTGCGAGAAACACAAATGGAGAATGGCCTTTGAACAACGGGCAACTGGAATATTTCCAGAAGTAACTGAACTGGAGAGTTGAGTGAGGAGTTCAGGAAAGACGAAAGTACGAAACTTTATCAAATTCATTTATTTTCGCATGTACTCGTCATATTTTCTTATAATTTATTAAATATTAACAAGGATTATGAATGACTAACATACTTTAAACTACAAAACAATAATAGGGGAAAACCCCTAGATATATTCAAAGCGGTAAAATCTATTTGGCCTAGAGTCTAGAAAGCTAACAACAAGCTAGACAACTGATTTTATGTTTTCTACAAGGGCAAGACAAGTCATGCAATTGTTTTACAGGGTTGAACCACAAAAACAAATATTAGGTAATGTATTTCCTGTTAAGGTGATGAAAAGAAAAAGAAAATTGAAGAAGTAATGGGAATGAGGATGAAGGCAATGGAGAGGCTAAGTGAGACAAAGAAAAGGAAGGCGACTAAAGAAAAATATGAAAATGAAAAGACAAGAAAAAGAAGCACAGATACCATTGATTTTTTGAGAGAGAAATGCCAAATGGAAGCAGTAATGAAAGAAAAAGAACTAGAATTGAAGGAAAAACAAGAAAAGGAGAGAACACAGCATGAAGAGCTTATTAAAATCATTGCTCAGCAACAACAGCAGCAGCAGCAAACGATGATGGCTCAACAAAACAACTTAATGATGGCCATGATTGAAAAACTATCGTCTTCCAAATAGTTATTACATATATACAAGTATTTTTACAAGTGTTTTTGCATTAATGGTATAATTATAGAATGCATGCCTGTCCACTTTTGCATATATATTAAGGGTCAGACTATGGAAAGTTCATCATATATAATTGCTTCGTTCTTTAAAAAACCCTTTCAATTTGATAACAATTAACAAGTACACACAATATAAACCTTCGACATTATATTAAAAGAGATTTTAGAGCAACCTGGTTTGTATTTCTGCCTTTAAATGCAGTTTGAAAAGTGGACGGGTATTCTATAATTGCCCTGCCTTAATTATTATAATTTCTGAAATGAAAAAATATTGAAGTTTGAAATGTTATTGTGAATGACTATAATCATCCATTAATGTAATATTTTATAAGGGATTACCCTGTTCTTAAAACTAATCAAACACTTAAATAAAATCAAGAAAAGTATTCCTGAATTGTAGGGGGTTGCATACCAAAATATTCAGATGTCTGATTTCCATACATACAGGTTAATGCATTTTGAATAATGAGCAAACTATTTACATCTTGCCAACAGTACTTAGACCTAGTTTCAAATTATTCTTGAAATCAAGAAATTTAAAAGACCTAACAATATCACCAAATGACCACTCCACTGACACCCGTACACAGCTCATGGATTTGTTGAACAATTGCATGGGAGGTGTTAGCCTAGCATCTCTGAAGGGTGCTTGCAAATGAATCCTCAATGGTATGCAGGATCACCAGCTGGGGAGAAGGCAAAATGCTCCAGGGAGTTCAAAAGTTGGGAGTCTGCCAACATTCCTGCATCATGTCTCTTACCCTCTGTCAAAAGGAAATCATGAACAATAGTAAGAATTTATATCCTCATTTTATCCTTTTTATTAAAACAATAAAAGCAATATAGGTATGCATAGCAGAATTATATCACCAATTAATACAATAACAAATAATTCAAGAAACCACCAGAGCAAAAAGACACATACCTACTGGACCAAACATGTTACCAATCAGCCCATTTGGTGTTTCATGGTGGAGGCTATTTCAGATACAGTAGAGAACCTAGTCACCAGGACTCTTCCTGAGTTAACCAAGCGGTTCGAACTGCAAATGTTAAAGACATTTTAAAAACCATGACAGATTTCTTTATTACAGTGTGAATGTGTTACACACAGACTATTAAAGTGAAATGACTACACTTCGGTTCTGTTTCAACAATCTTTAATATCATAATCTTTCTCTTCACTTGCTTATACCTAGAAGTTCTCTCAGTCACAACATCTCTCCGTACTATTCCCAAGAAAATACTTCGCGATTGTCACGCTGTGTGTGATTACCGCTGCTCTTAATTACTGCATCACACACTGCCCTTCTAAATAAAATGTCTCCTGACATTTAGCTAAGAGAGTTTTGTTTACTCCCTAAATACATTAGTCTAACATACCGTATGTGCGCATTTATCGTTTCTACAAAAAAATAGAGCTATTCGGTGTTGACTGGCCAGGTGAACCTTTGTCATCTTTTCTGTCAGGGGCGCACATTCGAAATATTTGTGGGGGGGGCTTTTCGATCTGGGACCGACTTTTATGTTCGTATCTGATAAATGTACGGATATGACTGTATACCCCCTTCATTCCTTCATGTTCCCAAAGCAATACAATTAAAAATTCAAATGTAATACAGCACTTTATTTTGCGAAAAATTGAGCGTATTGTATAGTGCTAACGCGCGTATTGTATAGTGCTAACGCGCTATAGCTTAAGTCTAACAAAGAACACTTTGATTTATTTATAATATATATGGATTTTTGTAATTATATACACTGAAACGTCCCTGAGAACTGTAGCCATGTAAGGCCCGAATGTAATGCAAATTATCTCAAACAAAGGATTTTGCTCATTTGCATTAGATTCGGTACATGGAAAGTTCGACGTTTGAATTAAGCCTGGTCATATACATACATGAACATCTTTTAAATTACTCAACACTAATAATGCGATGGGTTTTTGGAAGCTCTGCCCTGCAACTAGTTTGTCTAGATAAAGTAAGTTAGTTAGTTTGTCTAGGTTAATCGAGTCTGTCAAATCTCTTTTGCATCCAAGGGTCAAGAAGTCCTTAAGTCTCTCTTGTTTCATCACTGAACGCATCACTGTCTTTATGAGTTTCAGCCTTGAGAAACTGCGTTCACTTGATGCCGACGTGATGTGCGCTGTCAAGATCATGTGATAGCATATACTACCAGTCAAGGGAAAGATCGTCTGGAATTCTCTCGCACAACGTGCTGCTTCTGCAATCGTTTTTATATCTGGTTTGTTTGCTTGGCAGTGATCTCTAAACGTTGTACGTAGCTTGTTCGCATGACTGGCGGCGTAAGTTCAACATGTAAGACATCTTCGTCAGATTGCAGCGATTCAGGAAGCATCTTTACCAGGGACTTGAGCTCTTCCGGTTTTGGGTCTTTGTCGTAAGGTGGAAGGAGAAGACCAACAGCCGGGGCAAGGATGTCACAGGCAGCTTTGACGTTATCTGTGATTGTTTATTTGGACGTCCAGGATTTGAAGAAAAGTCTTTTCTGTAGAAGTCCTTGAGATCAAGGTGTGCATCGCATCGATTTCATGGCATTCTGAAAAAACAACAGCTGCATCTATTTGGTTATCCAAATTATCCTTGTCGTCGCGTAAGTGGCACAGTGTGGCAATAGTAGCATGAGCAGCTTCTAGAGTATCAACGATGTTGATATCGACACTCTGGATTTGCTTTGTCAAAATCTTGGTTTTCACCATAACATTTCTCATGAACATCACCATGACAATGAATTCAAACGATTTCACTCTTGCTAGTAGATTCTTTGCCTTCGCTTTGGTCTTGGTATCATCTGCATCCTGCAACTCTTCTAGTGTTTTTACAGTTTCTTAGTGAATTGACCAAATTTATAGTACGCATTAACTCTTTCCCTACGGCTGAAAAACATCAAAAATTGAACGACCACGTTGTTCTATTGATATCTTTTGAAATAACCATAACTGTTGCGAAAGCTATACATTTTCTGGAAGCCCAATAAACCGGCTTTTACTTGTGCTTTTAAATTTCCCAAACAAAACAGATTATGTTAATATAAATTAGCATTAATTATCATAAATCAGGTTGAAAAAGTTACATTTTTCTAGAAAAGGCCATCTTGCATGCCCGCGTAGCATCTTGAAAACTCAAAATGCCACCAATCGCAGAGTTGTTTATGAAATCAAATCAAATCAAACTTGGCGTGTGCGTGGATTTCATGTTCCTGGCGCTTGTCGAATTTCAATTTTTAATCTTGCGTTACCGTGTGCCGTGTTTTTCGATTGACGACTTTGCGGGTCTTCAACGACCCGTTTTAACTGCGCCGGTCGGGAAAGAGTTAATATACAATGGCCGATATTTTTTCGCATCGATCGATTTTATATTTTCGCCTGAATTTTTCATCATCGTTGTAAGTCGGCTAAACAACACACATCACATTTTAAGCCAATTTGGTGAATTATTTCCTACATTTCTAAACACGGTAAATTTTGACCTTTTTGACCCACATGCATAGAACATATTGTCTTTGTGGTGTATAGATAGCTTGCGTATATATTTAAAAGTATGAGCTCCCGTGCGGGTGGGATCTCTACAGAGACTCTGCTTCGGGTAACCCTTACATAATTCCTCTCATTGAGGGGGGTAGGGGGGAGCAGAGAAGGGGGTTCATTTTTTCTCACTGACCATTTTTTTGCTTTGTTGAACTGTATTTACATTGATTATTTTCAATTCAACAGATAATAAACTGCTTTTCCTTTCACGCTTTTTCTTCGATTATTTTCAATTTACCTATTATTGCTTATTAACTCTTTCCCTACGGCTGAAAAACATCAAAAATTGAACGACCACGTTCTATTGATATCTCTTGAAATAACCATAACTGTTGCGAAAGCTATACATTTTCTGGAAGCCCAATAAACCGGCTTTTACTTGTGCTTTTAAATTTCCCAAACAAAACAGATTATGTTAATATAAATTAGCATTAATTATCATAAATCAGGTTGAAAAAGTTACATTTTTCTAGAAAAGGCCATCTTGCATGCCCGCGTAGCATCTTGAAAACTCAAAATGCCACCAATCGCAGAGTTGTTTATGAAATCAAATCAAACTTGGCGTGTGCGTGGATTTCATGTTCCTGGCGCTTGTCGAATTTCAATTTTTAATCTTGCGTTACCGTGTGCCGTGTTTTTCGATTGACGACTTTGCGGGTCTTCAACGACCCGTTTTAACTGCGCCGGTCGGGAAAGAGTTAAACAGACATTCAGATTAGCTACAAACGCACAAATCAATTATTAAAACTTTACAGTTGAAATGACAACCTGTAAGACTTATATAACGGAAACTTCGAGTCGAAATGACGACGTGGCACCGACATCACACACACCGTTTCGACCAAAGTGTTATGAGTCGGAGCATGGATAGTAGAAAGAAAATAAGTCGTTTTATTATCCATGGTCGGAGATACAACCGAAATTCGACATTGAAACAACGTTTTTTCCCGACGTTGTCGCAACGTCGACAAAATGACGTCCTGTCAATGCCGATATCATATTGTGCGACGTCGCGACCCAATTTCAACCAAAAATCGACGTCATTACAAACGGACTGTCTGCTTGTTATATAATCTTTAGTAAGTAACTATACGCGAATATATTGTAACTCACTAACTTCATGGCTGCATATAAAATGAAGAGCCTAATTTAGCATAATCAGATATTTTGTAACTAGTTTTGTCTTTGTTGGACATGAATATTATATATTTTTAGGGACGAACGGGACCGAACGAATCTGTCAACAGCATTCATAGATTTTTTGATGTCAAAACAAGGATATTGTAACCTTCGATGTTGCAGATATACCTGATATTGAATTGATAGATGCTGTCAGAGATGGGGCGCGAGTTAATTAGCTGTCAATCAATTGGCAACAAAAACAGAGTCGAATCTTGACCGAGAGATTTTTGAGACTTGTTGTGGACATGATTGTGAAATATATTATCCACTACTTTTATGATAAATTTGTGATTTATTATGGCCAAGCTTATGGAGGCAAGCAAGAAAGCGTTTGCAATACCTGGCACCTCCGACAGAATTTGAGAGCTGTAGCAAAAGTTGGAATAATATGGATGTTTCGGTCGCGAAAATCGAAGGGAAGCTTACACAACAGTGAGAGAGTGACGAGACACCAGCAAGCACTCAAGTCTTTAGTGTACGAAACAGACAGTAGTAGGCAAGAAGTAGAAGCTTTTAAAATAGCACACAACGACGTCGATCTCCTGGAACTTAAAAATAGAAGATAAGCAAGGCATATCAGGACCTTGCTCTTATTCAATCGTGGCTCGACATAGAGTAAAACGAAGACAATAAAAGACAGAGAAGACAACTCTTCGAGACAATTAAAGTTCCAAACTGGGGTGGCGCCAGATAGGCTGCAGCCCCCCGTCGGGGAAAAATTAACAATTCGTCGAGGAACGAACTGGAAGAAAAAAGAAAAAGAAAAAACACAAAAAAGTTCGTTTTGTTTCATTAACAAACGTTTCGCTAAACAACGTCAAAGGTTATCAACTTTCACCTCTGTTGTTTAGCGCGCTCACTGTCGTCTAGTTTTTGCGTGAATATTATTGTTAGAGTTTCGTATACAGTAAGGAAATACTGACTATAAAATCATGATTTTCACTGTTTTTTATTTTAGTTTTTTTGTTAAAACTGCCCCCAAAATGGACCCCCTAGAAGAATTACCACTACCTGTTAGCCCTCTGTCGGGGACCGTAGCCCCTGCGTCAGGGAATTCCTGGCGCCACCCCTGGTTCCAAACCGAGCTTCATGTGGCAAAAGCGAATCAAGAGGCGCAAAATAGTAAACAATAAACAACAGCGCCGGTCAAAGTGATCGCAAGCTAAGCCGAAACTGGTCATCACAAAGTTTAATGGGACAAATATTGGCCGAGATTCTGGGAACAATTCAGAGAGACGATCGATAAAACGAAAATCGAGGCTGTCAAAGTTTGCGTATTTGCGACAATTACTCGGTGAAAAGGTTAGTGGAAGCGTTGGTATTTACTAGTGAAGGCTACAACAGAGCCAAGAGTATTTTGGAAGAGATGTATGGGAAGGAGTAAAAAATAACCAAAGCGTACACCAGGATCTTGGATCTACCTTCGATTCCAAATGCGAACGTGAGACGAATACACGAGTTTACCGAAAAGCTAACCTACGCGTGCAGTCTTTGGAAACGCTTGGAAAATTACAGAAGGATTCGGTAATGTGGCAATGACCCTTGATAAACTACCGAGTATTCGCGGGAAACATGGGATTTTGTGAAGTTAACGGATGCGCTGAGACTGTGGACACGCCGCAACCCAATCGAGAAAATCGTTAACGAGAATAGGGGGCTTCGGTGGTCTAGTGGTCAGTGCCACTGCCTGCCACCTCTGAGGTCAAGAGTTCGAATCCTGTGTTCGGACATTTGATCGCACGTGGAAAGAGTTAGTCAACACTCTGCCGAAAGTCGTGGGTTTTCTCCGGGTTCTCCGGTTTCCTCCCACAGGGAAGTTGACAGGGCAGGTTAGGATAAATAGTTAGGAAAACTAATGATAAAAACTGTAAAAATAAATAGTTAAGGTTAATCGATTGGGGTACTGGGTGCTAGGTACTGAATATAATAGAATAAATTATCGATGTTGTAAAGCGCATTTGATCATATACATATGCTAATTTGCGCTATATAAATAGTAAACATTATTATTATTATTATTATCGCGAGCGGTCAAACAAGTTTTTCAATGTTTCGACGCCGTTATTCCAAGTCCAGAGTGTATTGTGAAGACACATTGCACAATACAAATGATTGCTCAAAAGTGACATCCACTACAGCGAGAAGGCAAACATTGCAGAAGCGTCGCCTATTTTGCAATTGCACTGGGGCAGTGCACAGAGCACTAAGAGCAGCCGAATGCCAGAAGTGCGATCGGCCCCATCATACTTCAATATGCGATAAGAACGATAACACCGAGGGAATCAAGGAGGAGAAATTGTTGATATCAATGGGCAAGAGTGCAGAAGGCAGTTTAACAAATGTGAATGTCAAAGTGAATGGCATTGAGTGCCGAGTATCGATCGATTCAGGGGCCAGACGTTCATACACAACGGCTAAATTGATCAACCTTTTACGGAAGTGAAAGTCAACATGTTGATGAGCTCACAGTTGACACGCCTAGAGACACACAAATGACAAAACAGTGATGGGGAATTCCAGATGGGAAGTGAATTTGATCAAAGTAAACAAAGAAAAAATGTGGTCTGTTTACAATCCACGCTACAGCGATATGTGATCAAGAAATATCCCCATGTGGAAGGAGTAGAAATCCATGATCATGATTCCAAAGCTGAGTTGCCTGTTCATGTGGTGTTGAGTAGTGGCGAATATGCATGCATTAAAACGAGCACCAAACCATCGTCATATCGGGAGATATGGTTTGTAGTGTCGCCACACAATTAGTTTGACCACAACAAGATGTTAATTTCACAAACCTGTCAGATGGAGTATGAGAAGCTATGCCGACTTGACATACTATGTCTGGAAGACACCCCCCGAAAATTATCAAGAGAATGTGTATTCAGAATTTAAAGAGCAGTTGGTCCATGATGAGCAGTGATGGTATGAAACTGGTTTAACCTGGAAGGGGAACCATCCACAGCTACCAACAAATAAGAAGGGGAGCCTCCATCACCTTGACAACCTAGTGTGCAAATTGGATAGGGGTATCTAGTCCGTATTCCTTATAAGGAGGCGCAAATAGAAGGCATTAACGAGCAAATAGAGTGAATTAATGAGTAAATAGCTGACACATTGAACCCTCGTACCCTCCTAGTCAATTGGATTGTAACCGACCCCGAAACAACAAAGATCCTAACCCTTTGGCAAACGTTTTCTATATAAATAAACCACCCCCAAAGCTATAGAATAGATCAAAGGAAAGTTAAATTACAGGGGGTGACCAAAAAAAAGTGGCCCCCCATAAAAAGTAATAAACTCGTTACTTTTTGAAGAAAGTGTTAGAAATGTTTTGTTTTTTGTATTATTTGGGCAGTTTTGTGGACTTGTGAGTTCAAAATGTTTTTCTAAGCAATAGACTGGTAGACAAATTGAATATTTGGAGGGTTTTAACAAAAAAATCAATATGGCAGTTTAAAAGTCAAATTTTCACCATTTGAGTACTTTTTACAACAAATGGTTTACAAGGCGGAAAATGTTGAGTAAAGTAAAATGGCTGAAATAATTATCAGTAAATTCCATATCATGTAAAAAATGTCATATATAGGTAGAGTTTAAATACTGAATAATGTAGTCTTCTTTCAGTGCATATGAGTTATGGCTACAGAAATAGATAGTGCACCCCAAAAGCCAAATATACAGAGCCGACACCAGCAGATATACATTAATGCAATACCATAAAATTGTTTTCTTGTGTAAATAATTTCTCATTGCACTTAAGTAGTAAAATCTATAGAAGAATATCATAGTCGGGTATAACTTTGGTTTTAATAATTTTTGTTCAAATCTCTAGAAAGGTTAAATCACATAACACAAGCTACAAAGATTGCTACATATTAGTCTTTCTAGATTTATTTCATATTTTTACATTTTATTTCTTGTCAATTTGTGCAGAGTTAAAAACTTGCAATGATAATAATTTAATAATTTAGTGTGTTTTGGTTAAAAAATGGCCATCTTGAATTCAGACCAAAAACCCTCCAAATACAATTTATCTACCAGTTTATTGCATAGAATAACAATTATCGAACTGACAAGTCCACAAAACTGCCCAAATAATACAAAAAACAAAACATTTCTAACACTTTCTAAACACAAATGATAAAAAGTAACGAGTTTATTACTTTTTATGGAGGGGCACTTTATTTTGGTCACCCCCTGTATCTATTTACAACATACGTTCAGCTTTATCCCGGTAGCTAACTTAGTTCTCTTTAAAAGCGCGGATAATCGAACATGCCCAAATCAACTCCCAAAGCTACAATATATATAATAGTAATATAGTAATAGTAATAATTTATTTACCGTCGAAAGCGTAAGGAGCGTTCACCCAATCTCCCGAGCTAATAGCTCATGTTAAAAACGCTCGACAAAACAGAACAACACTAATCTAACTATAATACAAGTATACTAGTAATAAAAATTTACCAATATACAATAATTTAAAATTACGAGCAGCTGCTACATAAACATGCTGCTTTAGATAAAACAATATTTTGTAGTTTCTTTTTAAAAATCGCTAAGGAATCAGTCTCTTTGATGTCAACTGGTAAATTGTTCCATAAGTGTGATACAATATAGCTAAATGAGTTATGAAGATACATAGTATTGTACGATGGTTGCCTAACTTTAAACTTACTATTTCGTAGGTTATAAGATGTTTCACATGATGTGAAAAAGTCTGAAATATAAGTTGGTCCATTTAGCTTAAAACTTTTAAAGAATACTGACAAGGATTGAACATATCGCCTGTGTTCCAGTGTTCGCATATTGATAAGATCAAGAGCTGTTTCGTAGTCAGTTGAACGCGGAATATTTAATAAAATTTTGATTGCGTAATGATTTACAGCTTCCAACTTTTTAGCTTGAGTTTTGCCAATGCCAACCAGTATTGGACTACAATACTCCAACTGGGGCAAAATGTAGGCTTTGTATAGACGAACTGCAATATCTGGCTGTATAAAGCGTCTAATTCATATATTAAAACAAAGATAAATTATCTGTTTACAATATATCTTTGACGTAACGTTGTGAAGTACTACAGGACCCCACTGAAAAACACTACAGTGACGTCGGTATCCTGATTAAATATTATTATTTTAGTTACGTACAGCTTATCAGGCTGGCGAATGTAGTTTTCTTAAAAAGAGCGGATAATCGAACATATCGTAACGTGTTAACAATCCCACATCCAGTGGGCTGGTACGAGTGCCATGTATTTGCTCGTCGGCCACTTCCTTATATGGAATACGTACAGAAGTACATATGGCAAATTGGAACAAACTGACAGTTAAAATGATTATGATCAAGTCATGACAGATCAGCTAAGAGAATGTATCATCGAACCAGCACCCGGGGAAGCAGTGAATAAGGAGTTCTATGTACAAGGTGGTGATGAAAGAGAATGGCAGTAGCGGGGACAGCTTTAGGACAGCTTAAAATCCTGCCGTCATACACATTGAATGGTTCAACAATTATCATGCACTACTGTTTTAACACCGGAAATCCTGTCCCAATAATTGCATCATCACATGGCAATGCTACTCGTCCGCATGCTAGATCTTTTTTCACGAAACCACACTTCAACCAATGCCCCAAGGATGATTTACAACGAAAAAGTGAAGGATGTTGACTTGTTCGACACTCTTTACAATCAACGACCATTCGAAATAAACAGTTATACATTACCGGTATTCTTATGGAGAAGCAAAAGTCAGCGTCGATCAAATTCAACACGTTATCCTAAACTTCTTGAGCAGCCTTCCGGCCCTTTCTCGATATATGAGCAACCGAAATTTAAAATTATTATAACATCAACCCAAGTCAGTTTTAGGGTTAGGATTAATATATCGAGAAAGCGCCAGCCTTCCACTGTTGAATGATGTACCAGTCAAAGTAAATCCTAACCCCCATCACCCCAGGCTATGTGGAGATTTGGTGGAGATTTGGTGGGGATTTGGTGGAGATTTGGTGGGGATTTGGTGGGGATTTAGTGGCTTATTGACACTGAATTCTGTTCTGACTATGTTGGGGATTTGATAATTATGTCATACCGTCCGATATTACAGGGACGTGTAGTGGGGATTGTTAGGAGATTGGTGGCGGCCAAATATTTTGGGCTCGCATTTTGAGTTTGCCTAAGTAACCAGGCCTTATCCAAAATGGCAGCCAATATTGGGGTTAAGGTCAGAAAACTCGTTAGGCGGCAGGTTAGGGTTAGAAAACTCATTAGGCAGGGGGTTAGGATCTTTGTTGTTTTGGGGTAAATGGTTATTTACATGGTTAAGTGACAAAATTCTGACGATTATATAGCTCCCTTTTAGCTAATACCAGCGGCCATTTTGAATAAGGCCTTGTTACACAGGAAATTTCAAAAAACGAGCCCAAAATATTATTCTTCAGGGCCCACCATCACGTGACAAAAGTCGAGCAGCAAGATGGCGTCAGACAGCGCAGGAGCATGAAACGATGCGGTATTTCAATGTTTTTTATCTATATATTAATGAAATCATCTATCCATGGAACCTATTCTGACTTGTGGAAAGCTAAACATTTGTTTAATATGTTTTAATCCTTTTGGTTTTGAAGCATTCACAACAATTTCCCCAAGGGTGGGGCATTTTCTGTCATTTTGCAAATAAAAATTGCCCCACAATTCAGAACTAATCTGCACCTATGTCGTGGGGTGAGGGCTGAGGGGAGTTCGGAAGTTACCACGTCAGCAAACTCGAGATTCATTACACCATTGGTTAGTGATACAACATTTAAAACATTCGATATGTGGATGATAGTCAAGCTCATATCCTCAGAAAAATGATTCTGAGTCCCGTACAGCAATCGAACCTGCAACCATATGACTCTCCATCTGAGTCTTGTTAGCTCAATGGTTAGAGTGTCTCACCGGCAATCAGAAGTTACAGGTTCGATTCCTGTACGGGACTCAGAATAATTTTTCTGAGGATATGAGCTTGACGATCGTCCACGTATCGTCTGTCTACTCTGAGCTCTCCCACATTCACTACAACACTGTGTATATTAACGCATTTAAAACATTGCTAATTATCTTGTGACACAAACAACATACAAGCAACTGTCAGTTACTCCAAGAGAAAGTTTGAAGAATCCTTGGTTTCCAGGCCTATTTCTTATTCACCAAAACCAATCTATTTCTCATTTTTTGCAGGCAGTGAAAAGAGGGAATCCAGCATTATCCAACCTTCTCGTACTTGGTACAGACGAAGACGAAGTACTGTCTAGTGGCATTGTCCAAGAAAGGAAAGGAACTACCATTCATTTATTGGGCAAAAATCATGTCGAAGTAAATGTGGAGAAGAAGTTGGTCTCTAAACTTTCCTTCAATACAGATAAAAATCATGAGTGATATTTTCGGAGGATGGATGTGCAGAGAGCAAGATTCTTTATATGGAAGCGAAAGTGATCAAGATTATAACCGAAAGCTACTGCAGCTGAAGGCAAAATGGCTGCAAATAGAAAAAACACCAAGCAACCATCCACAAGGAGAAGCAATTCGGGGCAAAATGATAAAAAAGCATTACAAAGGAAGCTTCAATTGTTGCAACGTATTGTCAAAATCCAATTGAATGGCCAAATGTTCTGGTAAAAGATGAAATCTCGGCCCATGTTCGTTTAAAAACAGCCACTGTGACGCCACCATTGCAGAATCCTTGCATGCCTTGAAAGCATGCATGAAGTATTCGTTTGTATAGAAATGTCATCAAAGCACTATATGATGATGGTCTGTACGTCCTCTCAGCAGCTTACAATATGTTTCAAAAGACGTATGCAAAATGGCAAAACATGTCACACGACGACCTAAGAAGGCACATATCGCCATTTATGGCTTATATTCCTACCGATGATGTAATACTATGCATTGGAAGTTCAGCTTCGAGGAACTGCACAATTGAGCATATTTGGCAGCGATTAAGTGTATAAAAGAGGCACGAGAGACCTTGGAAACCTTCCCTCCAAAGCTGCTGAAATTCAATTTAAAACATCAATATATTTTTCTATGGCAACATTTGTTACGCTCAAAGCAATTGCTTAAGCGGTTGCACGTATTGTGATGACAACCATCCGACTGGTAGTCTGGTAAGCTTGAGAAAAACAATGGTGCAGAAAGTATATCAATGTTTTCAGATCAAGAGAATTACCATTCCAAATGATCATCGAATGTGCACTTTAAGTGTGATGTTCAACCGGATTTCGACCATCTTTGCTGGAAGTCAAGTCAAAATTGATGCCAAGGACTTCCACAGAAAGATCCGAGATTTGTGCAAGAAATTTAGTACATGGCCTCCACGTAAAGCGCACGAACGGGAATGGTATGAGACAACCTTCTCGCTTGATAACTGGAATCAACTTTCCCATCAAATGAGAACTGAACATACTTTAAGACACACAACGACCATTGTAAATTATACTGTCAGTGATCATTCATAATCATTTAATTCTGAAACTCCCCAAAGCATACTTGTAGCACCTTTTAAAGCAAATTAACATATACTGTAGTATGCTTATGGGAGGGTTCTGAGAACAAGTAAGCGTTCATCAAAATTCTTATTGTGTTTATATTGTGGATATAATAGCTCAGAGTCAAAATAATTAAAAAAGTGTTTAATTAATTCATTATAATCTGATGGATAATGTAGTTCATAAAATTCCATCAAGTACTGAAAATAGTCCTGAAATTCATTCTCGTTGTTTGCTCATGAGCATCTAAGTTGCACTTCCTGTATCATCAGAAACTCGGACACGGAAGTCAAAGCCTCCAAATTGCTCTGGAATTGCAAATAGGATATTCGGTACTCCAGTCACGGTTTCATGGCGAGATGGTCTGACATAATGGGTATTTCAGTATAATTGTGCTTCGTCAAGGGAACTTTGAAGAACACCATTAAAAGCAAACCACAGGCATTCACTAGTGAACTCATCATCCAAGTTTAATTGCCTTTCCTCAATCAGATCTTTGAAAAATTGGATCCACCAACTTGTACATGTCTTTTCTAGATGAGACCACCAGTTTTCAATCATCTGGTTGCGTGTAGAAGTACCAAAAACATGAGCTTGTTCCCAAGGAAATGGACCATCATCATTCGTTCGAAAGTAACATTGTGCAGCAGCAATTACACCATTTTCAGTTCCACAATCAGTTCGTGTCTGTATAAGACAACCTCTGTTTTGCCTTTGGTTTCGGGAGCATTGTTGGATCTTGTAACCTCTAACCACAGAACTTTCCTACTAAAACCGTCCACAGCACCATGAATAGGGAAGCCAAATGGCTTCAACTTATCATAACCTGTTAATAAAAAAATGAAATTTCTATAATAACCATTAAAGGTTAATAATTTGGCTACAGTCAATAATACACTAACAAAACCGATAATAAATACTCAACCATTGCATACACACCATCAATATGCCAACATTGATTAGGACCTTGGGAGATATACTGATGCCTTCTCAGCCTTTTCTTTCTTCTCAAACTGCTTGCTTCTGGGTCACGTTCCCTTAGAACCCTTGCGACAAGCTTCCGTGGTACATGTAGATGATGTTTCAGTTGCATGTGCCACATCTTTCTGTAACCAGCCAAAGATCCTGCACCTTGCATTTCTTGATTTATAACGTTTCTGACATGCTCTTCCTTAAAATTCTGGTTTTATTTTCGACATGATAATTGATGGTCATCTCTATACCGTGTTCATTTTTTAGTAGCTGAGTGATCAGTTCGTATTTATAGCCAAGATGGAAATAATGCTCTATGACTCTACGTTCGATAACCACTGCAATATAATTTATAAAATAAAATGAAAAGATATTGTATGAATACTGACGTTTATACTGTAAGATATTGTAAACATATGGTATTTAACCTCTGAGTACTCTGTACTTTAAATCACTAAACAATACCCAATAATTTAATGGAACCTTACCGTTTCTTTCAAAGCCACAAGAAGCACAAAACTGAATGTAAACTTGGGAAGGAAATTCCGCAGAACATTGCTGACAAGCTGCCATCTTGAATTCATAATAGACCGTAGCAATACTTCATGTAATACGAATATGCTTAACGTGCGCGCACATTAGTTTTAACTTTCTACGGAAGAGCTAACATTTTCTACGGAAAAGCTATACATTTTCTACGGAACGGCTAGTATACATTTTGTACGGAACAGCTATATATATATATACATTTCTACGGAAGTGCTCTACATTTTCTATGGGACAAGCGTGTCCCTATACAGGCCACCGTAGATAACCCTGTAGACACGTATTCATTGGCATCAATATTACCAGGCTTTATTCCTTTGTTGGGATGGATTGCAGATACAACTTATATGCAATCTAAGGGTTTCAGAGTTGTCCGATCTGTCGTGTATAGCAATCTCCACTGGATGTCAAGGTGATTTTCGAGCTCTCGCTCAAGGACTAAATTTGTATCGTTCAAAACATGTCACTGCAGTAGAATGGAATAACGACACTCAGTGCTATCGAGGCGTGGTGAGACCAACGATGAAGAAAGATCGACTTTATCGTGTTTATATTTACTGTACTGGTTTAAAACAATAGAAATGGCAAATTATGAATGCACAGCCAGGTAAGCTTATTACATTATAAAACAAAAATTGTTACGTTTTGTGTAAACGAGTTTCCCTATAATTTGCAAGACCCCCAGAATTCAAAAATTAAACGAGACTTACTTGTAAGTTGAAGTTTGATTTGGATTCTGTGAGTCATTGGTAAGGGAGCAGAGGAGTCATGTGAGAAAGCGCGCGAACCGGAAAGATCAGTTTTTAACAAGTCCAGAGTACTTGTACCAAAATAAGGGTTGGGAATAAGACCCATAGCGTGGGCCTGACTCCTCTGCTCCATGACCAATGACTCACAGAATCCAAATCAAACTTCAACTTACAAGTAAGTCTCGTTTAATTTTTGAATTCTGTTTCATCATTGGTCATTGGTCATGGCGGAGTCATGTGAGATTTTAAAGCAGTACGAGTACACACAACTCCAAACAATTGGAGTACAAACATTTGTAATAATCAACATAGTATATTAACATCTGTTTTGTAATAATATGTTACCAAAATTCTCTTTAGTAGAAATTGGCATGTTATAGTATTTAGCAAAGGTAGATTCCTGTGACCATCCAGCACTCTGCATAATAATGTCTATAGGCATATTCATGACTTTAGCTGCTGAAGTAGCTGCCGATCTAGTGCTGTGGGCTCCAAATTTGGTGGTATCAATACCAGCGAGGTCTAAAGTGTTCTTCAACGATCTACTAATGGTGTCAG
Organism: Chrysogorgia sp. JL179-B06; assembly: GCA_035772405.1. Lineage (NCBI taxonomy): Eukaryota > Metazoa > Cnidaria > Anthozoa > Scleralcyonacea > Chrysogorgiidae > Chrysogorgia > Chrysogorgia sp. JL179-B06. The sequence continues at coordinate 705,483 of JAYKKM010000281.1, read as the reverse complement.
CAGATACCTCTTTATAGGGTTTCTGGTAACTAATAAGGAGTCTCGACTGATTACCCCGTAATATCTTAGTCCGTTTTAGATACTCTTCAAGGTGTGTAATAATACATAGATTTCTGTCTGGTTTGTATGACTGAAATTCAACAGAGATCAGATGTTTACCTGGTCTAGATGTTTTTAACAGTGACTTAATAACAAAGATACACTTATCGGAACTTAACTGCATGGAGGTAATATCCAGAGCATGTATTGTTTGACGACGCTGTCCTGATAGTAATGCTAGAAGCATAACAAGCTTATAAGTTAAAGTTTTGAGGTCCAGTTCCTTAGGTGATCCCAGGCTGGCCAGGTACTGAAGCATAACATTAACATCCCAAGTATCTTTGTACCGTGGTAGCGAAGGTCTTGTTTCAAAGACGCCTTTCATGAACCTACTCACCAATGGGTGAGTTCCAAAAGTATTTCTTTCGGGGAGAATGATTGCAATTGATAAAGCACTCCTGGCTGTATTCAAAACACTGTATCCACTGCCTCCATGATAAAGCTCGGCTAAAAAGTTCATTCCATCCTCTACAGTTGCTGAAAGATGATCAATCTGCCTTGAATGACAGTACTGTTGCCATTTGTTAAGGTAGGGTGTGTACTGTTTTGTTGTACTTTTCCTCCATGATGATATGATAATGGATACAGCTTGTCCTGAAAGGCCTTTATTTTCAAAGGATCGCCGGAAATGTGAATCATCAGTAGAACTAATTTGTGATGCAAAGGATGGAGCAGATCTGGGTTGGTTGGCAGAAATAAGGTATGTTCCTTTTGGGGTAGACTCACTGGTGCTTGGATTGCCATGCGCATCAGGTGAGGCCACCATGGTTGAGTCGGCCATTTCGGAACCGCAACCAAACCGCAACCGCAGTGTTAGTTTAATTCTAGGCAGTACTGTATCTCTCTTTTATGAAGAATTTGCATGTGGAGTTGTTAAAGAAGACTATACAAAAATGGTTTTAATATATCAAACATAAACAGTGTGTCTATGTCTTTAGATAAAGAATGAACATGTTCTGTTGCCATGGCAATTACAAATCATCTGATTATGTCATAAATAAATCATTATCCTGGTCCAAATATCCAATGAAAAATTAAAATTGTGAACACCATCAAAACAGTTTTGCATCTCGAGACAAGTTTTAAGAGGAATCCATTAACGTAAGTAAAAAATACTCGATCTTTATTTCTTGATGTAATCTAGCATAACATTAATACAAAGTATCAACTCTTTTTCATTAGAATAGAGATATCGAGTGTGAAACATGTTGAAAATCACAAGTCCTCATGCACACATATATTTTTTAACTCACATTTTCTCTCTATTTCATATTTATAGAAAACCTCGACAATATTCATGAGACATCGACAATATTCATGAGACATCATTGCCTGCATTGAAGTTGTGCCAGTCTGTCAAACCGTCAACCACCGATGAATTACTTAGTAGCTGCTATTAAATGACTTTGACATAACTGGTATTAAATAATAAAAGAGCAGACAAATTAAAACTGTGTGTGGACTGTGGAGTAAAGTGCTAATCAGAGCATTACACATCAATAATGCATCAATGCAGTCCGCAAAGTCAACAGAGACAGAACTTCACTGGCAAAATTCCCATCACTAGCATATTATGACCATTGAAAATATCATCATGATTACAAATTCAGTGGAATTCCAAGTCGTTAATCATGCAGCCAAAGAAATTACCATTATTTTAACCACATGCTTGAATCGATGGAATGCATTGTGATTGTAATGTTACCATTATCAAATCAAATGACTGTCAACAAAGGTCAAAGCTGCAAACTTCTTTCATTGCATATGTTTTGCCATTTGTACATCAATTCTATCTTTTATAAATAATTTTCATGTGGAGTTGTTATAATCACACAAAGAAGACTATAAAATGGCCATCGCATACCCATCTCCACAAGCAATATGTGCGCCATATGTCCCTAATTTGTCCACTAATTAAGTAGCCTGAGTTACGTTTGCGGACATGTTTTTTATCATTAAAAAGTGCTTTTCAATAGTGCACATTGGCACAAACCAATACTAATGTTAATGACAAAATAATACATCTATAGCTTACATAAAACATCTTCAAGTATTAAAGATAGTACAAAAATGTGAAATGTCATTACTTTTCATAACCAATGTATTGCTCACATGTGACTACACTATGGCTTTTAGTGCTTAAAAGGTCAATAATTGATAATTCACTATATTTGAGTAAATGTAATAAAAACACCGTTATATTCAATTCATTTGCAAGCTTGTCATATCAGCAATACAATGGTCACATGTTTCTTTTTAAATTCAACAAATTCACCATCCACACATTTCCATTAATCCATATTTTTAAAGCTTTTTTGAAAGTAAACCATTTCACATTATAAAGTTCAAAGAATATACTTAATTTTAAACAGAGCATTTATAGTTTCACTTCTCGGTTGGTAATTTCTTGGAATAATTATCATTGCTATTATGACTTTTTGCAATTGTAAATATATAAAGTTATCCACTGTGCCTGTAATTAGAAAATGAAATTTTAATAAACTAGAAATATCTGCTCGCTTAAAAAAGCTCACAGCAATTCTACTAAAAATGAACAACAGAAAAGTTGATATAAACAGACTGACTAACGTTTAGTAGTTCAGCTGAATGTCAGTTCTATTATAAACCGTGGTCAGTTCAACAGCAGCTTTCACAACCTCATTTCAGCTCATGCCAGAATCTTCATCGACTCCACTTTTGAAACTTAATTTAATAAACTATAGAACTATCTGCTCGCATTATATAAAAAACTCACAGCAATTCAACTAAAAATTAACAAAACACTTCTTGAGTCATCCAATGCCCTGAGGCGGTGGTGAAACGTTGACGAAGTTTGAGCGCCACAGTCCTCGGTCAGCCATTGCAGAAGTTAATTCTGAACCTGTGAGGCCGGTGTCCAATTCAATTATCGATTTCAGGGTTACATACGGTCGACCAATTCTCCTCTTTGCCTCTGGGGTCCAAAGTAGCAATCGACCAGCGGGTTCGGCGTGACGGGTGACATGGCCCGCAAGTGTTAGACGGTGTTGTTTCACAACATCAGAGATGCGTGGCAGAGATCCATAGAGAGACTTATTGGTTGGATGACGTCTCCAGGAGATGTTATATGCTGCGCGTAGCATTCTGGTGTATGTGCCATCGAGTCTCTTGCGACGAGCAGCATTCAATGACCATGATTCTGAACCATACAAGAGGATGGAATTTATGCATGCCTGAAACACTTTTGTTTTCGTGACCTTCTCAATGGGAGCCTTCCAAATCTTCTGCATAGAGTGAAGTGTGCTCCACGACTGGGCTATCCTAACATCCATGTCGTGACCGGTGTCAGTGTAACCACCCAGATACTTGAAATCACTAACAAGTTCGATATCTGAGCCATCTGACGTAAGCAGGTGGTCGTCGGTAGAAAGATTCAGGTGCATGTACTTCGTCTTCGACGCATTCAGAAACAATCCGACATCCTGACATGCCTTCTCAACTCTGAGGAGATTCTGTGCAGCTTCGTTAGAGTTTTCAAGAAGCGCGATGTCATCAGCGTAGTCAAGATCAGCTATGACTTCTGCAGGATGACGGCGACTGTGACGTCGTCTCAATGTCAGACCATCGCATTCAGTGATCGAAGAACGCAATGCATAATCTAGGCAGATAATAAACAGGAACGGGGCGAGAGGGTCTCCTTGCAGAACGCCTGTGTCAATGGAACAGTTTCACCATCCGGAGTGATTACCACTGCAGAGGTGTTTTCATACATGACTCGGATCGCGTTAACTACGTCCAATGGAATGCCGTAGGCCTCAATAATTTCAAGCATTCTGTTACGGTTGATGGAATCGAAGGCCTTGCGAAAATCGATGAATAATAATACAGCTTCCATGTCATAGTTCTCGAGTTCTTCCACGATGCGACGAAGGGCGAGGATGTGGGATGTAGTGGAACGGCCTTGCCGAAAGCCATTTTGATTCGGACGTAACACCTTGTCGATAATTGGACGAATTCTGTTAAGCAGACAGTGGTTATAAATCTTGGATGCGACTTGGGTGAGTGAGATGCCTCTGTAATTGTCTGTTTTTGTCAGGTCACCTTTCTTCAGTATTGGAATTAGCCCGGAGATTCCCCATTCCTTGGGACGGTTTCCATGGTAGGTCTCATTACAAAACTTCAAAAGGTTCCTTCTCACCTTCGTCAGTTTCCAAAACTCAGGAGGTAGTCCATCAAGGCCGGGGGCCTTTCCATTTTTCAACCGACGAATTGCAAGGTCAACTTCTGCCTTAGTTAGATTGCCACGCTGTATTTCAGTGAAGAGGTCGAAAATTTTCACAATTGGACCGCCATCTGGTTGTGTAGCTGAATCAGAGTTTAACAAATTCTTGAAGTGATCCTCCAAGTTTTGAGTCGGTCTTCACCCTCAATGAATATTACACTGCGTGATTTCTTCCCGGAAAGTTTCTTAACAAGGTCCCAAGCATTCTTGATGCCAGATGTCACTGCAGGAGACTCAAATGAGTGAAGAATGACATTGATTCGAATGTCTTCATAGTGATCGAAAGTTTTACGCAGGTTGTTCTGGGCGGGTTGAATAGTCCGCGACGAAGCTCGGAGAGTTGCCTTGCGTGCAGAAACGAGAGGGTCGATATCGACAGTTTTTGGAGGTGGACGAGGCCTGGGAGGCAGCAGATCTATACCAGTTTTCGTTGCAGTTGTGACGAATGATGAATAGTCCTGGTTAGCTGCAGATAGATTGTCGAAACTCGTCGAGATGGTATCATCGATACGAGAAGCAAGAACGGGATCGATTGTGAGTGCTTGCCAGAACAGTTTCTTGGTGGTTGGGTGAATCACGCGACGCAGACTAAGTTTGACTGTCGCTGACACGATGCGGTGGTCGATCCCAACAGGATTAGATGAAGAGAAAGCCCGACAATCACTGATGCTATTGCGCCATCGTTTTCGATATATACAAAAATCGATTTGTGATAGCGCGCCAGCAGGGGACCTGAATGTCCATAATTTGTTCGATGATTTCTGGAACGAGACATTCCCGATGACAAGGTTATGCTGTTCGATGAATTCGTGAAGAAGAAGACCGTTGCGATTAGATGTATCATGCAATGAGAAGCCTAACGCGATTTGGGCGTTCATGTCACCGCCAATGAAGAGCATCGAATGGAGTGGGATATCCTCAACTGCATTGCTTAAATTCGAGTAGAAGCTATTGACGACATCATCCGGTAGACTGTTGTGTGGAGAGTAACAAGCCATTATGACTGTCTTGGGGTTTCCTTTGAATGTGGTAACAACGATGCGCTCGGTAATCTTCTTAACTGAAAGAAGCAGAGGTAGCAGTTTCGAATCGATAATAATGCCAACACCTCTTATGGAAGCGCCACGGTCATTTCGAACAGCAGATGCAGTGAAGAGTGTTGTTGATCCAAGGTTGCGCGCCACAATTTCTGGGTCAGAATCAGAGTGTACAAAACGATGTTCTTGAATACAGGTTACGGAAATGTTGTAGACACTCATGAGTTTATCGAGCTCAGCTTGAGATGATGAGGAGCGTAGAGTTCTACAATTGAGTGTAGCCACTTTATAAGACTGACTTGGTCTAGAGAGGCCTTTCTTCAGTCGTTGACGATCAGAGCTCAGCCGCTTTACAGGAATACGCCCCTCTGTATAGTTTAGGTCTGGCTCGTCATTGGCTGCAGGGACAGCATTGTCTGACCGCGTGAATGGCCGATTAGCAAGGGCTTTAACCTTGGAGCTAAAACACAAAGTTGATATAAACAGGCTGACTAACGTTTAGTAGTTCAGCTGAATGTGAGTTATTTTAACCGTGGTCTGTTCATGCCAGAATCTCCATGGAGATTTCTTTCTTCTTGATTTACTTTGAATCCAATGTTCTCAATCAACAGCAGCGTTTCAGCAATCATATCTTCCGAACGATATCAGATAATGCTGAAAAAACGGTCTTTAATATTTTCATCGGACAGTGGAATCTCATTCATACCGTCGTCCTGTTATACAATAACATTGGCGGTGACATGGATCGTCAAATTCCGTTTCAAGGCACTTACTTTGCACGATGGACATTTGACAGCAACCTTTGAATCATCGACTTCCTCGTCGTATACACGATTTTTGCAATTGATGCAGATATACGACTTGTTTACTTCAGCTGACACAATTTTGCCATTAAGCTCTACAGCGACATTACTTTCCGGTGATAGTACGACTTCCTCTTCCAAAACGTTGACTACCGACTTTGTGGTAGAATTTAGGTATTTCTTTATAAAGAAACTCACTTTCAAACTGGTGAAAAGGTAAGATCTTTGCTCTTGAACTTGCTCGATCAATTTTAATATCCCGTGATTCGTGAAAAAAAACCCGATGTAATTTCGTAACAGATATGTTTCGTATACCTTGCCATTGATTTTTATATACATTTTGACACACGAAGACCTTCTATCGAACAGATATTAGAAAAAATAGCATTGCCGTATTTGGTGTTGATTAAATTTCGTCTGAGTGTTAGGCGTTCTGCATGTAGATGCCTGATTTTTCTTCGTCTTCATTTCTAGCCCTCAGTTTGTAATATAAGACAAGTGAGCAGGTTTTCTTTTTCCAACTGTCTAACATGCGTATATGCCACCAATGCATACCCATCTGCGCAGGCAATATGCGCGCCATATGTCCCTAAAAGTTATAGCCCGAGTTAATGCCTAGCGGGAGTCTTGTTTGGAATGGAATGTCGCGCTGCAGTAAGCAGCCGTTAGTGGGGAGGGAGAATAAGACCGACATTAAGAACGGCTGTGAAGCAGACTAAGTAATATCAAGTGTCCAGTGCACATTTCAAGGCAATATAATGCACGTTGTCAAATCAACACTGAATATGTGTAAGAGAAAGCGATGATTAAGTTGAAACCGCCTTGCCTTATAAATCTATCATAATTACTGCATTCTGATCGATCAAGAAGGGTGCGATTATTTCAAAATTTGTATATATATGTAATGACCAATTAGATATGTTGAAATCAATTAAATATCTTTGCATGGGAGGTAAAAACGTCCTAAGTAAGGAAGGATATCAACCACTACATTTATCAATGGGGGAATATTAACCCAAGCTGTTACCAATTTTAGTTCCCAAGAGGCTTTCCCAGTGTTCATTTGGTACACCAAATACCAAAAAGCATGTTGTGACCCACAGTCCTTTCCCAGTAAACTGTATTATTTGGTTCATATAATTTATATTAGTCAATGAAATCATTATTGTAGTACAATAGTAAAGAAAAACCTACCTGTGACTTTGGAATTTTGTACTGTGCAATGCATTTCATCAATATATCTGATAAGTGGTTCACATGGCTGTGGAGAATCATACATTTCATGCTTGGGCAGCTGGTATACCCTTGACACGAAATGGAATGATTACCTTCATGAAAAAGGAATATGCCAAACTTTGCTCCAGGCCATCAATTTTCGATAGAGCGCCGTTCTAGTAACACAGAGGTCGATTCCCATCCGTGGTTGAGCAATCTTTCACTCACGAGAACAAACTTCATTTACGTTCTAATTCACTGCGTTCAAACGAACGTAAAGTATTTTCCCTTTTTATTACTGATGAAAACAGACAAACAGGTTATGGTTGGATTCACTAGCAGATCCAAACTATTTTAATAATCGCGAATTACGACGTTCGCTAAATCATCACACAATGTTATTACGTTGCAAATTGTCTGAAGAAAGTACAAATAATAATTTTACAATTATAGCCCCAGATAACTGGAAACTTCTAATCTGCTGTGCAAACTTTCCTGAACATACATATCCTTAGCAGTGTCCGTTTTCCATCTTCCGTGTAATTTCACCACTGAAAGAACTTACTAGTAACTCGTTCGTATGCTTTTGTCGTTGAGTCGCTTCGACATTTTAACACGACATCAACAAGACTTTCTAAACGTTGATTGACAACTTTAGGCGCATTTCCCCAAGATTTGCTTGAGCATACAACCTGAAAGAGGGGAAACGTTAGTGTTTGCGACAATGCTTCTATTCACGCTCAAAGAGAATTGCAATAATTTAAAGTCCGTACTCTGTAAGCCGTGCACAAAACAATATTTCATATTCTCTCAAAACGTTGGAGCAGCCAGCGCCGCTTATGCACATATAATATAGGCCAGTGCCACATTAAATCTTCTTTTAAAATATCTGACACTAACAATTTGTGGCCAGTGCCACTTGTTAGTTCGTTTCATGATAACCCAAAACCATTTCTTACTATTAAAGGCGATTTCAAATGAAATATGCTGCCACACTCTGGATAAACCATACGAACAGAAAGTAGAACACAAATTAAATTATCTCTTGAAGTGCATGCGAAAAGCTATCATTTGTCCCCAGAATCTATCAGATCCGAATAGTGAATTAACATTGCGGCCTTCCTGTAAAATATCTTGACCATCAAAAACTTTACGATCTATGACAAACGCTCGAAACTTCGACATAACAGGCCAAAAATTAGCCGATGGCCAAAAGGGTACTATTGTGGTAGTTGTTGCTTGCTGATGCCACATGTAATGCGGAACTCTGGAAATAATGGGAACTGGAGGGACAGCCGAACAAATCTCATTGGCTAAGTTTTGGATGAAAAAATCGACTCTGCTTGTATTGGGATTCCAAAATCTTGAGAAAAATCGTTGAAACTGTGAAAGGGAGGGTGGGAGGGATTGTGTAGTTGTAGGATCAGCGAGTGAGAGTGATAAGGGTGCGGCAGAAGGGCGTATTTATACGATACAAGACAATGAAATTACTGAAGCATTGCGAGGTATTGTGCTAAGCACAATCAATCTACTAATCATATTCATACCAGCGGAAAATTCATTTACCTTTTAATTCACTGCGTTCAAACGAACGTAAAGTATTTTCCCCTTTTATTACTGATGAAAACAGACAAACAGGTTATGGTTGGATTCACTAGCAGATCCAAACCATGTGAGAATTAACAAAGTACAAAAGAACCAAATGGTCAATTAACTGCATTCTACCACGAAAAAGCTGATTATCAGAACCAATAGCAGCAATTTTAGGTCTTTAGTCGCTGGATTTCGACTGCAGCTCTTTCTGTCTCCGTTTTCGGCTGGCTGAATCCTTTGCTTTCTTGAGACGTTTCTCGTCTTCCGATCCGGAAGCCAAGTCATCGGACTCATATTCCTCGACAACTTGCCAGCCATCTTTGTTTTGATCAGCTTTTGCCTCTTTCGAATAAGCTCTTTGCCTTGTTCTACCAGCTTCTGCACTCGAGGGCCGTGTTCTGGCTTTTGATTTTCTGTGTGAATGCTGTCGAAAATCGAATCAATCTGCGCGTTGAACTCGAATTGCTTCTGATTTCCCTTGTATTTAAGCTGAACGATCTCTTTTTCTGTCTTGCTTTTGATCTCAAATTCTTTGCCTTTCTGATCAAATCGCTCTTCTACGTAGGATTTGAACATCGAAAAGACTTGTTGTACACTGTCATTTGTTGAATTTTCTTCAGCAAACTTTGAGGATTCTCCGGCTTCGTTATCAACTGGTGATTCGCGGTCAGACTTACCAGAATGATTGTGTAGTTGTAGGATCAGCGAGTGAGAGTGATAAGGGTGCGGCAGAAGGGCGTATTTATACGATACAAGACAATGAAATTACTGAAGCCTTGCGAGGTATTGTGCTAAGCACAATCAATCTACTAATCATATTCATACCAGCGGAAAATTCATACCTCACAACTTATACCGTGACTACAATAACTTCATGTTTATCATGAACATAACAACACACACCACTTCCAATGACTTTAGAACTCTTAATGTCATCGAGCACAGTTGGCAAGGTGGTGGACTGACTGCAAAGACAAGGTATAAACCTATCCTTTACAGCAACATAGAAATTTGCACTGTTGCCAATCAGGCTGAGAGCTGCTTGGGCAGATTTAGTCTTTCCTAAACATTCTTCCCACATGACAGCTAAAGGGCAGAAACCAAGTGAATCAATTATCGTTTCGTAATGGTGTCCAAGCAACATTCCTGCTGTAATGACACAAAATTAAAAAAATTAATGTCGTTATTTGTTTTAATTACAGTTGAAGCTCTTGGAAGCGACAACCTCGAGAATTCGAAAAGGTGGTCGTAACTAGAATTGACGGTCTGTGATACTGTGAGATGGTGTGTGATGCTGTGTAACGTCTGTAATGCTATGTAATGGCTGACTGTCGTTTGTGATGCTGTGTAATGTTGTGCGACGGTCCATAATGCTGTGTGACTGTCGTCTGTGATGCTGTGTGAATGTCTGCGATGCTTCACTAAGCCTGTATATGTGACGTGTGATTGGAAATATGTGATGTGTGATGTATATGTGACGTGTGATCGGAAGTGATGCGTCACAATTTATTACCCACATGTGCAATAAAATATATCATGCATCGTATAGCCCGTGGTTATTGAGTCCATAGTAAGTATTGTGACATTACGTGTTATCAGGACAGGTTTACTAAGTGGGCAAAATGTAAACTGTTTCTCAACGGGTACCAACCAATGTGGGAGCGGTTTTAACTTGTCTCTATCTGCTGAGAGTGGAACACACTTATCTCTTAAGTACCTACACATTTTGGAAACGTGTGGTTCGGCAGGCCGATACAGTCGATCGTTTGATTGTTGATCGTTTGATTGTTGATCGTTGTGTGACATTTCTTGGGTAGCTGCTACATCAGTGTTGTTAATAACTGCATTGTCTGCAACGACGTTCAGGGGCGGATCCAGACTGTTGCAACTGTTTCAAATGCGACAGTCAGATATTTTTAATAATCTTAAATTTCTACTGCCATCTATTTTCGAAACACATTGATTTTGTCTTCGGAAGAGTTCAAGAAACATAGAAATTCGCTTGCTTTGGTGTGAGCGGCAAAAATTCCTAGCCTGCGAACTTAGTGGCAGGCGGCTGCAGCCTCTGATTGGCCTGTGTACAGCCTGAATATACTTACAGGTGTATATTCAGGCTGTACACAGGCTACCTCTGATCAGATCACCCAGAAGTTGCATCAGTGAAACTTTTTGAAACAGTTGTGATGTATACAGACTGCAAAATAGGCTATATATAGCATTTTTGAAACAGTTGGGCCAATTAACTGGGGCTCTAACCAATCAAAACACAAGCTTATGAAACAGTTTGAAACACATTGCGTAATCCGTCTCAGTCTTGAGTGATGTTATGTAGTGCGCTGAATGGAAGCCATTTTGCAATTCGGAGGAAAAGAAAGACGAGTTGATTGCTCCGAGTGCGAGCAATATCTTCAGGGAGAATTAAAACGAAAATGTGAGGAACCAGATGTTCGAATTGCTTTGTGCCATTTTTCAATGCTGCAATTCCCGCAAAGCCAGCAAATATGCCGCGTGAATATTTATTATCCAGTGTGAATGACTAATGAGGTAAGCTCATGAATATTTATTTAAACAACTACATGAGTACCATATGCTAATTCCAAAATATATGCAATTGCATTGCCTCTTTATGTTTGGTTTAAATTGCATGACTTGCTGTGATGTTTCATTCTTATCTACATGTACTGTAGCGAGTGGATGCTCTACTGAATTTATTAGCAATAGTATTAGTATTAATATATATATTTTTATGGTTGTTTGTACTACAATGTATCTGAATCATGTTGGCTGAGAACCCGTTCCCTGACAAGCAGCACTAGCCCCACCAAAATTAATATTGCCATTTGATACAGTTTACGGCACATCTTTGACTTTGTAATAAATCTCTCAAATTGATCAGTGACTTTATTGTAGGCAAAATATGTTTATATGGAATGATTGCCATCTCACCTGTCCAATGTAGGCAGGGCAATGAAAAGAAAACAGTACTTATAAGATCTTATAGTGGCCAGGATCCCACTTTTTCTGGATAACTTGCTTAGCCGAGCAACTGGCCTCCATAATATAAAGTAAAACATCCCATTGCATGTTATCTATTGCAATGCTGGAAGTTTCTTAAATAATAAAGCTCATTATCATATGCACAGGTAATACTGTAAATGGCATTAATTAACATTGAATATTACCCTTTAAAATTATTTAATTGATTTTCACTCAAAAGATGACATAATTGGTTTATCAAGGCTGATAACAGGCAGAACTATAGCTTGGCAAGCCAGGAAAGGATTCTACCAATAATGCATGCATTAGCATAGTTTACGGTACTTCAGTTCATACAGTATATACCATAACTATATAAAATCCAGATGTTGTGTTGCTGGTAACTTGGCTTGATATAAATAGTTTTGTGCAACACTGCTATAGCTTTGCTTAGCCAATGAATCAGACTATTATATGGATGTCTTAATTGTGTGAACATTGGCTAGGCCTATACAGTAGTCATGCATTTTGCTTTCCACTACTTTAGAATTTTGGGAGATGGGAATTGTCTATACAATACCTGTTCTGTTGCCTTAATTGGTAGCGAGATCCTAGGTGCACATCTTCGGTGCTTTACAAGCATTGAATTATTTTTAGATGCTCTGTAAGGGAAATTGTTTTTCAATGTGCTTATCTGATGCTGCTGTTGATTCTTTGACAAAAGAGGATCCATCTAAGGCTGTTCTTGCAAAAGCATATAACAATGCTTTTAACCATAATTTTTCTCCATATCGAGTCATACTCAGCCAGCAGGAGCACACTACCAGAAATGCAGATGGATTGTCCACTAATTTTATATAATATTTTATATGAATAATTTTATATACTATTTTATTACCAGAAACAGAGATGAATTCTACTTAATTTTACTGTCTTGAACAGAAAAAATAATTTGTCAAGCATCTACTTTACATGTAATATTTTCCTAAAATTGAAGGTAGACAGAATTCTGTAAGAAATTTGCAACTTGCTTGCTGTAAAATTTAGGTAAAAACTTGCTCAGAATGCAGGAAATGGCATTTCCTGGGCTTCAGATTTTAAAATTTTCCGGAGGGGGCATGCCCCCGTACCCCCCTAGTTGTGTGTCGTCACAAATTTGATACAGTCAGATTTTTGGCCGGATCCGCCCCTGCGACGTTAGTCATGTGGCGAAAGTTATCAAGTCGAGTTCACCTATACTCAGGTTGCAAGTGACGAGCACCAGGCCACAGAAAAATGGATAAATCTTTCAACATCTGGGAAACTGACGATCAGCTGTGCATTGTCTGAAGCTGTTGCGTGTGAAAGAGATAAACACTGTTGCATTTGCTCTTTTTGAAAGTTCCTTGGTAAGAGATATTTCTAAGAAATGTCTCGTTGAGCATGACACTGTCTTGATATTCAGAGTTAACTCCCACTTGCTAGATATGGTGGCATTCAACTGCATTCACTCCACTCCCCCACGCAACGTCCATGTAGAGTCCCTACAGTGGTCGTATTTGCTAAAAGGAACACTTTTTCTCTGTATGGGTTCTTATGAGGATAAGCCACTCCTAATTTGCTGCTTTTCCTCACCATGTGTATCGCTTTGTTGGCACACATTCTTAGATATCTCTTGCTCATGGATATCTTTTGGGTGCCTTGGAACACTGAGGATCCATGTGCTTTCTGCAGATAGGACACTTTTTTCTCCTAGTTGCCTCTGCTTTGGCTGCGGTTTGCTGTCTTAAGGTTCTTCACAATTCACACCATTCTGCAGACTCACAGGATTGCGACAGCGACTCGGATACATCGTCAACGACATGTTGCTGTTTGTGTGATTCGACATGCTTAAGGAATCTGTTCCGGTTGAATATTGTCTTCTTGCATTTTCTCATGCTTTAATTTGCACGGCAAATACATACCACCTCCAACATGAAGCATCCTACTCAGTGTACCTCGTTGAAGTGCCTCCAACATTTATATTTGCTATTGAATGTTTTTTTCACAAAGCCAACAGTGCTTGTGTGCTTGAGACTCGATCATACAACTGGAATTCTCTTGCCTATATTTAACAAATTAATCGGCATAGTCGATTGGCAAGCTAAAATTCGAAACATGGATCAGAAACTTTGGTATATCTAGTTGCTGAAATGTGTAACTACACCAAATGACCGCCGAGCATCGTTTCTGATCAGTGCACATGGACCACCACGTTCTCCGAATATTGCAAAATGATATAAAGCTTTATTATGCATCCTTTGATTTGGCGGTATCTTCAATATGGCTGCGCGAAGAGAACAACGCTGTTTGTCTTGCGAACAAAACCACATAATATAGGTGTATAACTTGTAATTCTCCGACTTGTAACCGATGTGCAGTGTTTGAAAACAACGAAGAAGTTGATGGATGACTAGCAGGGTTGGCTACTGCAACGGATGCGACATGAATTTGGACGAGATGGCGAACAGTGAAAGGTTGTGTGGAACAGAAGCTTCGACCACGAATTCCCTCGACGAAACGCGTGAAAGCTTAACGCCGTCATCAGAGGGAGAGAGGTTTGTTATTCATTGTCTTGAGCGCATCTATGTATATTGTGCTATAATTATGCTAATCACTCCGTATGTTTATGCAAATCATGTATCCAACCAGGTTTATATATATAGTTCATTAGACAATATTGCTTTTAATATTAATGTCTTACAGGGTCTTACGGTAATATTGCTTTATATATATATATATATATATATATATATGTATGTTATGCTATGATTATGCTAATCACTCCATCTGGAAGTTTGCCCGCCAAATATTTCAGCAGACGTGGTCTCTGGACAATTTTTGGCATTGTCTTTTGTCAGTTTAATTTGCTCGATAAATATTTCAAGGCATTTTGTTTCAATTAGGTTTGTAATCGTAATATATCAGGCCCCCACTATAGAATGGCTATTTTTTATAATAAATTTTTAAAATGTTCTTACTAATTTAATTTAACTTTTAATATAAAATTTTATATTATACCGAGTATATAAAATGTATATTTATAAAATTTGGCATTATATTTCATTTTAAACGTATAAATAAGTTTAATTTTAATTAAATTTTTTTAGTTCATCCAGATGAGCCAGAAGAAGAGGCTGATAAAGCACTTCAAACTACATGTATATGAAGCAAACGAAAAGGTGGTAGAAAGGGCCTCTGGTCAGACCACGCCCTTGATGATTTTGTTGACATAATTAATAGTGAATATAACAAGAGAAAACTTGTATTCACTAATACACAAAACCAGCAGAATAGCATTATTTATGGTAAAAGTTTGGAGGAGCTAAAGAAAAGATGCAATGAAAGGGGTGAAATAATAAATTTCACCATTGTACAGCTGAGAAATAAACTTTAAAAATGCATAAGTGAATGTAAGCATGCAGCTATGACAATTAAAACTGCCACCGGAATAAAAATATTTTAAGGGCTATAGTGCCTGGTTTAACCATCTGTTCCCTCATGTTTAGTCAAGGGATTCATGCCAACCAGAAATGGCCATTGAACCATCCATCAGTGTCAGCAGTAATACCACTAGCAATGCTTCAAGTGTGCCACAAGGGGACAATGCGAAAAATAAGCAGTAGCAGATCATCTTGGTGAAGCTGTTGAACTATTGAGAAAAGCCATTGAACAGGATCCTTCAAAGGAACTAATTAATTTTAGGCATGATGAGGCTGAAAAGTCAAGAAAACATGAGCTTGATGGCAAAACTCCTGTTAAATACAACATCTCCTGTTCATCATCAACAACCTGAGAATTATTGACCACAACAACAATACCAACAAGCCTCTCCTGTTTTCCAACAAATGAATTTCCAAGACCCTTCCTTTCCAACAACACAAGGCTTTTCTTCACCACCGCAAACCCACCCAGGTATGAGGCCTACTTCTGGGGTCATGTCGTACCTACAGGAACGAGGTGTATGATTGGTTCTCTGCAACATTCCATCACCGCATCATCGCAGTTTTTCCTTTGAATTTCGTACATAAATTAGCACGTGCATCATGCATATTTTCATATCAGAACCATAACCCTAACGTTAACCCTGATACTAACCCTAACCCTGACCCTAACCTAAACCTCCATGACTAATCACTGAAGAAATGAAGAGTTTACGAACTAAAACGGAAGAAAATGCAATGTCGCAGAGAACCAATCATATACCTTGTTCCTGTAGGTAGTACCTTACCCTACTTCTGCAGAGAATATCCCAAAACAGTACCATACATTGTGACATTTTAACTTTAGGTGCATAACTAATTCATTTTATATTAGGGTCTACTATATACTAGATGTTTGTGTCACTTTACTTTGACGGTATTTTATGACAATGTTAACTTATTTTCAAATACCATATTTGAAATTGTTTTATTCACATCATTTTGAAGTTGTATATATCATTATTAAATTTATTCATTGCAATAATACAGTAGGCTAGGTATACTGTACTTCTGCAACAGAGAGCGAATAGTGTCTAATGTTTCGAGCAAAGGACGTTCTGTTTCGGAACTATACCTAACCTGCCCCAGTAGCACACTATTTTTATTAAGTTGATTAAAGAAACTAGAGGTATCACATGAATTTAAAATTTGAATCATAAAACTTGAAAACACCATATGCATACAGCAAATTTAATTAAGGCTGTCCCGAAGCAAAGGGAAAAGGTCGAATAATTGTAATTGCGTGCTTCCCTTTTTCATAAATTTACCGCAATTCCCAGCAAGCCTTTCGCGCTCAAATTCAACCTTTTGCCTTTGCTTAGGACAACCTTAATTGAATGAACTGTATGTGTGGATGAAATATAAACATACAATATATTATACTTCATGACTGGTGTTCCAATACTTTTAAATAGAATAACACACACTAGTCTTTCCATACATGCATGTGTTAGGTTAACTATAACGAAAATGTTAACATTTGAAAAGCATTCAGTGATGAAATCTCACCCACTTTTGCATTCACAGTTCACAGAAGTTAAGTTTTTGTACTTTGACATGTTTTTATATAAAATGTTTGTCCCGTCATTAATATTTAGCATACTTCTCCTGTCTCCATCTCCAACAAAAGCTTTTCAACAAGAGCTTCTCTGATTTTTCCTGCTTCTTTTGATGTGTCATTCACTTTACGACATGCCCTCATCTGCTGGAGTTCCCTGACAGCTTCCCTATCCCGTTTCTCATTGGTGCTGCAGTCAATAGATAAATCAAGCTTCTTCGGGATTGTATTCTAGCAATGCAGATATTGTCGAGGGCCATGCAAGCGAGAGTATTATATATAAGGTTATTTTATAATCTTAATCCTTATTGGAATTGTGGGTATATACATTACTGACAATCTGCATAATATATATTTTATATATATGAATGTAGTATCTGTAGGAGTGACGCGATTCGTGAGAATATTGTGACATATAGAAGTATTGAAAGACTCGCGGGAATCGAACCCGCCATGTAAGGAACTACATTACCACAAGTCTTTAAAATAGTTCAGGAATCTATGGTTGAGTTTGGAGGCATCGTAGGCTATATGTGACATTATATCTTTCAGGTGATGTGGCTTTAGATCGTCGTTAATCCTGGACAATTGTAACCGTCATCAGTGTTACCTTTCAAATATTTTTCAAAAACTCACTAAAATTCTCGAGGAAAAGACAAAGAAATATCATGTCCGTATCGTGTATTTAAATGTGATAAATATTCGTCGTGATTTATATAAACTTTATCTTTAATTTTCCCAGCTTAGATAACATTGATTTTCAAAATTACTACGCCAATAAACTTATCAAATTGGTCGTTTTTGAAACCGTTTAATAAACTCGCAGCACACGTTTATCAGATCTAAAATACTTGGGCTACGCCATCGTGTTTTAAATCTGATAAAACACTGCTGCTCATTTATTATACTATACTTAAAACATCTTATAGTCACACATCTTTAATACACTTCTAGTCTGACAACTACAAACATAAATGCAATGAGCTAATACAGAATTAGCAAATCGAATGGTATACAGGCTGCCGAAACCGTTTGTAGGAGGTCTAACGTTTCGAGCGAAGGCCCTTGGTTTCAATATTAACGGCTTTGGTTATCACCCAGACTACGTGTTTTCCAGATTTTTTTTTTATAAATGCCATCCGCTTGTTGATTCATAACTACAAATAATCAGCATACACCTATAATTCCGAGGAGTCACTGCATGCAAAGTTCCTCTGCAACCACTCGCGAGACATTAGCTAACTTTGCGACTACCCAGACAGTTGCCTATTGAAAGTAAAAAAGATACACATAAGATTTTTAATAAAATGTGTTAATTGCTGTAAAGGCATGATTTCAGGAATCGTGATAACTATACAACAACATAGAAAACAATTAAGAAATGACGATTCACCCACTTCGGGAACAGCAACTCCCAATTCATATTTGTGAATGGCGTAGTCGTTTCTCCAAACCGATTTAGGGAGAAGATTTTGCAGTTCTTTTTCCATCAACTTTCTAACTCGCTCAATAAAGTACTCGTTCTAAATATTATTATTGATACTTTTATATCGTTTGTCGGGGTCTTCACAAAAGACTTTTGAAGTATAAAATTGTACATGCAGCTGATCTAGAATTAAAGGAAATTAAGCTAGAATTAAATTTTTATCGCATGTATGACTATTGTGTACCATTAAGATTATGAGTGTCCCTTCAAATAGTAATTCAACATGTCTTGAAATACAATGACTACAAATGTTTACAGTACCAATTGTTCTGATGCCATTCGAGTAGAACCACTGTTAATGTCATTGAGTAATTTCGCAGCACCAGCACTCTTCCAATGATGATTAAAAATATTAAGTCGCCTACTAAGCACCTTTCCTTTGGCCAAATCACGAAGAAAACCCTATATAATAAGTCACACGTATAAAAATGCTTAGTGATTTAAATGCTCAACCTCAAATACCCGATATTATTTTTCCGGTCCATATCCTACCAAATCCTGCTTTCTGATTGGCTAACGAGGTGTCCTTATGAGCCCTCGGGCAGTTTTTTAAACCACGGGAAATATTTCTCCATACGTACCTCCCAGCCAGTAAATAACACACACACGCGCGATCTTGCTAAAAAATCGCACTATAATTGCAAAAGTCATCAGTGATTGGTAAGCGTATCGATCATACTGTATGCCAACGATTGATTATAACTTCGAAGTTCCCATTAGTAAATGAGGCTTAACAACAACTTACATACAACTCCTTGTCAACTAATAATTTCTTCAGCTTACTCTTTTCACGGATGTCTGCGATCCTTCAAGACAAAGGAAATAATATACATAACGAAAATATATATAAATTAAAATCTTAACATTGTATAATCATTACTAATCTGGTAAGGTGCTCTACCATACAAAATTAAAGGCATGATCGAATATTAAAAGTTAGTTCTCGTATAATCGTTCCAATCTTCCAAAGCTAGCTCTTCAAAAAGTGCGCAAAGGATTGGGACGATTATATGCATTTATTCGTCTCGTTCATTCGCGCACTTTTGGAAACGACTTGGCAGAGGCGTAGCAAGGATTTTCTGTCAAGGGGGAGGCATAAAAACCTAGGGCAGCCTAATGAGGCAAATCGATATATAGACCCGATACGGATAGTGATTTTCCTTTGTTTTTCGCTTATTAAATGTAGTCTCAATGGCAGAATAATACAAGGTACAATAGAAAACGGTTGAAGGATATATGAGCTATGACCAATGAGCTGACATTTGGGTAGATTAATGGTGCGTAGATTTAGAAACGAACTCGATAGATATTGACGCGAGAACACAGAGACAGACTGTTCGTAAATTCTAATGTTACTTTAATAAATCAAGTGTTCACATAGATGTAGAATATAATTGATAGCAATATAGTCGGTGAATCAATCAATCGAGGACAAACTGAATCGGTGAATAGGTTCGAACTAAATAACGCGATAATAGAAATAACTACTTAAAACTACTATTTGCGTGACTATATACGAAGCACGCAATCAAAACACAACAATGAATAACAAAAATAAACTATAGCATGCGCTAACGAGCGTTCACTATAAATGTACGTAAATGTTTCGACTAAATATACAATATACAATAACTAAATCCTAAACCACATATAATATAAGGCAATGTACAAAAGAAAGGTCAAATTGTGTACTCACTTTGGTTTACAAACGCACCAATGACTTTTACTTTACAAACCACGATGAGTACGTAGATACGTTGATACGGTATGTTTCCTGATGTGGATAGACTTTTATATTTCCAAATTTCCACATAATAACTTTAAATTGATTTGTACTACGGTAACGCACTAGAGTTGACCCTTCTTGAGTCACGCAATTTTACTATCTGCTGACCCGTAGGCGCGTCACTAGATTTTTAACAATCTTGATTGACATGTTAAGCTGCATAATATGCGTCGCATAATACGTAGGCATATACATCGCGTTTCAAAACTAGCATTCCGGCCCCTTAAAGGCGGAACCATGAGTAGCCTTTACCCATAAATACACTTAAAAGTTTTGAACAAACTAATCTAACGAACTAACAAAAAAAAAGAATTTAACTAAACAGTTTGATACTAATTACTAATAATGTTCATTGATAATTGTCTACTTATCGTTTTGGGTGGCACCAGCTCCCTCCAACAACACGATCTTGTTAACTGGCCATACGAGTTCAGACGTCCTGGTCTTCAGCTTGACGGAACGCACGAGTCCATCGTTGCGGTTGGTGTACACCTCCAAAATTCGTCCAAGTGGCCAGCAATTTCGTGGAGTTTTGTCATCAAGGACGAACACTATATCGTCCACTTCGAGATTTCTCTGCTGCTTGTGCCATTTCTGCCGTATCTGCAGGGACGGAAGATATTCTCTTATCCAACGGCGCCAGAACACGTCTGCTAGGTACTGTACTTGACGCCATCTTCGACCGTAGGTGTCTTGTTTAGTGAGGGTTGCAGGTGGAACGGTGGCTCTCAGCAACAGCAGATGGTTGGGGGTAAGAGGTTCCATATCTCGTGGGTCATCCGAAAGCTTGGTAATTGGTCGTCCATTTACGATCGCCTCGACCTCGCACATCAACGTATTGATTCCTTCGTCGTCCAGTACTTGCTCTTTGATCACCGCCTTGATTACCTTTCGTGTGGTTCTTATACATCTCTCCCAGATACCGCTGTGATGTGAACCGGTTGGTGGATTAAACGTCCACTTAATGCTTCCTTGCAGAAGGAAGTTGTGGATCTGCGATTGATCCCATTCTTTTACAGCCACGCGCAGCAGCTCTTTCTCTCCTTTCACGAAGTTTCCGCCGTTATCCGATCAAATTTATTCTGGTTGTCCTCTTCGCGAGATGAATCTACGCATGGCGTTGATAAACGAAGTCGTGTCCAACGAGCTTGCGACTTCGAGATGGATAGCCCAAGTACTCAAACAGGTAAACAAAACACCGTAACGTTTTACCGTGATCCGTCCACGTCGCACTTCGAACGGCCCGAAACAGTCTACTCCTGTGTACGTGAACGGTGGCTTCGAAGGCGTCGTTCGGTCTTGGGGAAGATTCGCCATTTTCTGTTGAGCCATAGGTGCTTGGCGTTTCCTACAACTGATGCACTGGTTGAGGATTTTGCGAACGGTACGTCTTCCGTTGACTATCCAATACTTCTGTCGTATCAAAGACAGAGTATATTCTAGGCCTGAATGCCCAGAAATGTGGTAGTGGTTTACGATGAGGGTGACTACGTGGTGGTTCTTTGGGAGAATAATGGGATGTTTCGCATCTTGGTTAATTTGTGCTCGTCCCAGGCGCCCTCCAACGCGCAAAACTCCTTCGACAACAACTGGATCGAGCTTGGAAAGTTTGCTAGATTTATTCAGCACCTTTGGGCTTCGCGAACACGTTGTTTGGTTGTCTTTGACGAGGAACTCGCCCCTGTGTGTGCTTCAGGATTTCAATTTCAGCATCTTGAAGCTCGGCTACGCAGATAGGTGTAACTGCACCAGTTGACCCGATCACAACAGACTCCCCGGCTTTTCGTTTCTTGCTCTGTCGTTGTAATGACGAACGAACAGTTAACATTTCCGTCTTTATCTTCAACTCTAAGATACGTTACGGCTCCGTAACCGTTCTGCGAAGCATCTGCGAAATGGTGGAGTTGCGTCGTGTTAACTTCTCCCATATCCGATGGTTTAAAACATCGATCGATAGCAAGTTGCTCTAACTTCGGTAGCTCTTGTAGCCAAGCTTGCCAGCGTTTCAGGAACTCTTCCGGAATTTCGTCGTCCCAACCCAACTTCTTTCGACACAGTGCTTGAAGAATGAGTTTCGCTTGAAGTATGAAGGGGGCGGCGAAGCCAAGCGGATCATACACAGAGCTAACGATTGACAAGATGCCTCGTCTTGTGGCAAGTCGATCTTTTATCACGATCTTGAACCCAAAACTGATCGGAAGAAATATTCCATTGCACGCCGAGTGCTCTCTCGACGGACCAACTGTTGAAGTCAAGATTCTTAACTATTGAAGCTCTTTCAGATTCAGGTAATGATTCGATGACCTTTCTCGAGTTTGAAAGCCATTTCGTGAGCTTGAATCCACCTCGGGCGAGTAGTTCGCGTAGTTGTTTGGCAAGGTCGACAGCTTCGTCTTCCTTTCTGACTGACTTGAGACAATCGTCGACGTAGAAGTTCTTTTCTACCGTTTCGATCACTCTAGAGTCGAAGTCTGCCTCGTTATCTTTTGCAGTTTTCTTCAACGCAAAGTTAGCACAACTTGGAGATGAGGCACCGCCGAATAAATGAACTCTCATTTCATACTCTTCTGGCTCTTTGGAGAGGTTGCTTTCGGGCCACCACAGGAATCGTAGAGCGTCGCAGTCGTCGGAAGGAACACGCACTTGATAAAACATAGCCTCGATGTCAGCAATCAATGCTACGGGCTCCTCTCTGAATCTTGTTAACACGCCAACGAGAGTATTCGTGAGGTCCGGCCCCTGTAACAACTGGTCGTTCAGCGAGGTGTCGCGATGTTTCGCCGAACAATCAAACACAAATCGAACCATGTCCGGTTTCTGCGGGTGGAACACCGGGTGATGAGGGAGATACCAGTGGGTTTTCAGAGGACCAACCTCTTGGCTTTGAACCTTTCTGGCGTAATCTTTACTTAGTAGATCGTCCATAAACTGCTTATACTTGGTTAGTAGCGAAGGATCTCGTTGTAACCGTCTCTTTAACGAACGAAGTCGTTGTTCTGCTTGAGATCTGTTGTTAGAAAGATGTGGTGGGTAATTTCTCCACGGTAGATTGATCTCGTAGTGTCCGTTAACCATCTTTGCTGACTGTTCCATGATCGTCAGTGCCCTTTTGTCGTTTTGCTACATAGATGTTTTCGATTCGTAGGCAACGTCATTGAACTCCATGTTACAAAATTCTTCAAAGCGTTGATTCAGAGCATTGTCGGCTTCGACGTTGTCGGCTTCGATATCTTTTCTACCGAGTGGTCCGTTGTCGGCTTCGATGAAATGCGTTGTTGGAACTTGGGGATTTTCTCTACCGAGTGGTCCGTTTAGAACCCAACCGAGCAATGTTCTTGTGGCAAAGGGTCCCCCATTCTCGCTTATTCGTACTTCTTTAGGTTGCAAGATCTCTGGGACGTCGATGCTTGGGATACTTATTCCTTTAAGATGTGGCCAACGCTAGACATCTTCTTGCTTACCAATACATTCCGAACGAATTGGTAGATGTGGTGTTGAATAAACTGTCGTAAGGTCAACTTGATTTCGGTTGTCCAAATCAAAAACTTCAAGCTCTACGACTGAACATTCAATTGGAGTACCTTCGCCAAGCATTGTAGAGATACTCTTGTCTTTTGTCCTTCATCTTCGAGTTTCTTAAGAAGACTTTCGGTGCAGAAGGAGGTGTTTGAGCCAGAGTCTAGAAACGCGTATGTTTGTACTGTTTCAGATTTCCCCTTTGCCTTAACTCGAACCGGGACAATAGCAAGACCGGTCACAGAGGAAACTTTCGACTGAGTTGACTTTCGCGAAATCTTTACGTAACCGTTGTGGGCTGGACTGGATCTCGTTTGACGTTCTTCGTTTTGTGTATTTGGAGTAGGTTTGTCGTTGTTACTCTCACGATCATTTGGAGCAGGTTTAGGGTGGAGAAAGGTTGAGTGTTTCCCAGTACATCCTTGCACTTTGCAGAAACTCTGTTTGGAACATGAACGCACGAAGTGGCCAGCTGTAAGACAGTTTAAACAAAGTTTATTATCCTTTACAAATGTCTTTCGTTCTTCCAGAGATAGTTTACGAAATTTATCGCAGCGTGATAGCCAATGATTCTCGTTACACGGGCATATGATCTTGTTTCTTGTGTCCGGAGACCTGCGGTTTTGATAATCTCCCTGCATTGCAAAGCCACTAGCTCTTGAATCCACGAATTGTCGCCTTCCTTTGTTTTTTTCTTGTCTACTCCTGCTGTCGTTGAAGACTTTCCCAAAGATCGGATGGGTTGCTGCCCTTGCTTTGGCCGTCACGAATTCAGTTACGTCCTTTATACTGGCGTCTCGTCGCTCTTTCTCTACTATGCGGTCCACAGTGTCACGCCATCTTAATCTCATCCCGAATGGAAGTCGGTTTATGATACGTTTTAGGTTTTCCGGATGATCCAACTTAGCAAGAGAGCCGATTTCGTTCAACGTGTTAGTACAGCTAGTTAGTTGTATGGAGAACTGGAGGAGCGCGTTTCCGTCTTCAGGTTTGATTGTTGGTCCATCTGTCAAGGACTGTACATGCGCTGCACGATTCGGTAGCTCTGCCCGTATCTTTCCTTTAGCAATCTTGTGCCTTCGAGATAACCTTGCTCTGGGTTCATAGACAGACAACTTTTCATCAGGTCTTGTACAGGACCAGAAGTATACTGTACAAGATAGTATAAACGAGCACTTGCACTAAGCGTTTTCTTCTCCACGAGATGCTCGAAGCTTCGAATGAAATCGCAGTATTCTACGGGATCTCCTCTAAATAGCTTTATTGTTGGTTGTGGTAATGTTAGCGCCATAACACTCTGTTGTTGTTGTTGTACCAACTGTTGAAGGGCGATATTTTGACGATCTTGAGTCTCCATAAAGCGTTGAAATTCGTCATGACCTTCGTATGGTTGAGGTGAGATTGACTGGTTTGGAACCCATTGAGGCGCTCCATGATTTAGCGTTTGTTTTGTTGGTATTTTTGCTCTTTCGGTGGTTGTTTTAGCTGAGGTTTGGATGATTGAAACGGTGCTGGATTGTGCACAGGACTCGACTCAACAAGCGGCGTTCCCGAGTTATGCTGTGAATGGACAGACAGCGGTCCTTTTCCAATGATATCTTGCTGGTTCTTATGAACTTCTTTTGCTTCGGATTGTTCGTAGACGTGTTTCTCGGCTTCGGCTGCCGCTATTTCGCCTTGAAGTTGCACTTGGGATTTCATTTGTTGAATCTTTAACTCCTCGAATTGAAGCTCGTGTAATTTTTTGAGCGCGTTTGCCTTCGCTTCTAATGCAGCTTGTTTTGCAGCGGCCTTCGCCCTTGCACTTGCTGAACTCCTTATAGAGCTGCTTGATGATCGCGTACGAGACGATTTGTGTGATCCAGCGGTACTTATTGAATCATCTGCTCGAGTCACGATTTAATTTTTAGTTTATGTTCTGAAACCAACTCATGGCCAGAATTCGCGACATTTGAGCCTGCACGTTTTGTCAGCGCTTAAGTATAGCGCATGAGTAGTCAGAACATTTCGTGATATACGATCCGGCGGAGTCTCAATATCCCGCTGGTTTCGTCTGGCTTTCAGCCTTCTTAGGATTGTCCAAAAGTTGTCCGAAACCTATAACTCAGCGGCAAATATATCTAAAATAATGCGGGCATCGCTCTTCAAACCATGCTAACTAATACAGGCAGACAACAAGCTTCAATTCGATGCGACATGAGTAGTGATACTGAAAGGTCTCGCAGAGTAATGACGATTTCAAAATACGAATATTTCGTTTGCGTATCCAGTCATGAGCCGATGTCTCTGAGGCCGAAACATCTACTTTTGACGAACAAAATGGAAACATCAAACTACGCGAACTTAAATTCCAGAAAGAGTTATTGTATTGTACAATACTTCAACTTCAAAACCTGAGGTGAACATTTCGACTTACTGCCTTGAGGAACTCGCTGGTGGACCGTAATGGACCGTCAACATTGATATATTCGACATTTTACGCGAATATTTAAAGGTCCGTAAGGTAATATATAAGGCGAGATTTCATATTCAATTTGGAAACATTGAATCAACGAAGGGGAACCTCAAATATAGCTTGAAGTAATGATTTAGTTGTATACAACTTAGTCTGAGGTGAACAAATTAGGATTCTTACGTAGGTAAACATGTATTTCACTTCTCGTGAAATGCGTAGACTAATTCCTTGTTATTTCTGGCCCCCATGTTTTACCGATGCTGCGCATGCTCAATTCACATGTCGCGAATTTCTGGCCATGTCGTCTACGGAGTTAAAATAAACGGCTGATTCTTCTATATCATGCTAATTTTTAAGCAAATTATGGTATTCTTCGTGTGTGTTTTGAAATTGTTTTAAAACTTTGTCTAGTTCATTTGCAATTTCCTTTATAGAATCAATGTTATCGCATACTGTCAGTAACTCGTTAACCTTATTGGCTTTTCTTGTCACATTTCCTTTCGCGCCTTTCGTAATTGATCCATAATTTGATTATCTCTAATCCGTATGGACGCATTAATTTGTTCAGTACATTTAGCGGGAAATTCTTGGCATTCCTTTACTGCACGCAGGCACGATAACAGGCAGTAGATTCTTCAAATTCTTCGAATTCCTTCGCAGTGTAACAAATTCGAACTTAAATGTAGTCTCAATGGCAGAATAATACAAGGTACAATAGAAAACGGTTGAAGGATATATGAGCTATGACCAATGAGCTGACATTTGGGTAGATTAATGGTGCGTAGATTTAGAAACGAACTCGATAGATATTGACGCGAGAACACAGACAGACTGTTCGTAAATTCTAATGTTACTTTAATAAATCAAGTGTTCATGTAGATGTAGAATATAATTGATAGCAATATAGTCGGTGAATCAATCAATCGAGGACAAACTGAATCGTTGAATAGCTGAATCGGTGAATAGGTTCGAACTAAATAACGCGATAATAGAAATAACTACTTAAAACTACTATTTGCGTGACTATATACGAAGCACGCAATCAAAACACAACAATTAATAACAAAAATAAACTATAGCATGCGCTAACGAGCGTTCACTATAAATGTACGTAAACGTTTCGACTAAATATACAATATACAATAACAATCCTAAACCACATATAATATAAGGCAATGTACAAAAGAAAGGTCAAATTGTGTACTCACTTTGGTTTACAAACGCACCAATGACTTTTACTTTACAAACCACGATGAGTACGTAGATACGTTGATACGGTATGTTTCCTGATGTGGATAGACTTTTATATTTCCAAATTTCCACAGAATAACTTTAAATTGATTTGTACTACGGTAGAGTTGACCCTTCTTGAGTCACGCAATTTTACTATCTGCTGACCCGTAGGCGCGTCACTAGATTTTTAACAATCTTGATTGACATGTTAAGCCGCATAATATGCGTCGCATAATACATCGCGTTTCAAAACTAACATGAATTATTAATTAGGTTTATAAATATATATACCATTGATTGTCCTGGATTGCACAGCCACAGTACCATTTCTATATCGAATTGAAGTCGACTCGCTCTGAAGAAAACGTCACACATCCCACATGGAACCACAAAGTGGTCACATTGTAATGTGTGTCTTTCTTTATCAGCCTCTTCCAACTGACAACTCGCACTACCACATCTACCACGTATTTGTTTCGCAAATGTGTTGAATGCTATAATGTAACCAAGTTTTGTAAATTATTGTTTCAGAAATTGGACAACGTTGCGCTGGTCAAATGAGATACTCATGCCCGGCATAGATGATCTTTGGTTGTGGCTATAACTTAATATACTTACCTTTATCTCTATGTGGACAAGGGAGTAGAGGAACTAAATGATTTAGTACTCCCATATCAGAAGTCTGCACCAGAGAATATCGATTTGTAATTCCTCTGCTGATGTGGAATTGATTCCATAAGAACTTGGATACACCGTTTGCCGAAACAGTTCGTAGCCTTCCTGCTTAAAATGCATCGCGATTGCCCATGTAAAAAAATACCCGGGATCCCACCTGGGATCCCGGGTGGGATCCCAGGCGGGATCCCACCCGGGAATTTGGAACGGGATTCCACCCGGGATCCCGGGTAAATCCCGCCCGGGATCCCGGGTAAATCCCACCCGGGATCCCAGGTAAATCCCACATGGGATCCCAGGTAATCCGGCCTGGGATCCCGGGCAAATCCCACCTGGGATCCCGGGTAAATCCTGCCCAGAATCCCGGGTAAATCCCACCTGGGTAATCCCGCCTGGGATCCCGGGTAATCCCTGCTGAGACTTTGAAGTGGGATCCTGCCTGGGATTTTAATACAAAAATTTGTATGGGAGATTTTATCAGGTATTAAATTAATGTCATCCCTTGTGGAATATAGGAATTCCACTTGGGACTCTTAGAAAGGTAGATCATGGAAACAAGGTTTCCTAAACTGCACACATATATATTTTATTAATTGTGACAAAATATAACTTTTAAGTTTCAACTCTAATTCTTTAAAATAAATAGTTTAATTAGTTCATAATGAAACTATAACTACTTTTTTAAAATAATTGGGAAACTAGTTCAAACTATATGATACATTCAAATAAATATTTAACTAACTTGCTACGGTATTGGAAATAAACACTTTAAAATATATACATTAATATAAGACCAAAGAGTTAAAATTTAGTATGTTAAACATGTTAATATATGATATACATGTATACCTAATAATTACAGTTTATTAAGTAACAATCATACATTATATTAATGTCTCTAATGTATATTAATAGTTTTTAGTTTTTAAATAATAGCTGTTTTTTTCTTGTTCAAATTCCTACACTTATCTGAGCATATGTGTTGTTGGATATTCATTAGTTCTCTTCGCCAGTTGTCTTCTGTCTGTTCTGTGTCCCCCAATCAAAATAAGTGCACTAATGAGCTGATAAAATAAAGGTAGCTTTGTTATTAAAAATATCTAATAATTTTCTTGACAAAAAATCTGTTTAACCTGTTTAACTCTACAGTATTAGCATACACCATAACCAATTTTTGCAATGGAAAATTAATTATTATATTCTTTGGGTTATACATTATGACAATGGTACATAACTTATGTTATCAATATTCAATGATGCCGAAATAATTTTACAATCATTTGCTGTGGTCAAATATACTGTATATATATATATATATATATATTCAGCAACTTTTAAGCTTCGTTAATTTTTTCTGCATCAAGAGGACTGAAAAATGTCTATAGTAACCATACTGGTATACTCACTTCATTGGTATTAAAAAATCTCTAATTAAATATTTAATTTTTTACTTGTAATTTGTCCAAAAAAATTCAAGATAGCACAGGAATCTTGTTATAAGAACCCGCTGTGGAGGGGAATAATAATAGGGGAATAATAATATAGTGTAGGGAATTCGACTCGAGTATCACGCGCGAAACCAAATGCCACGCGCGAAATACGAGCCCATCTATTAACAATGGAGGAACAACAAGACGTTTCAAGACCGCATTCGGCATTCAATATTGTTTCGGTATAATATATCATTTATAGACGCTCCGCTCGGGGAATTCGTCGACTTTCACAAACGTTCGAACGCTAGTAGCTAGCCGTTCGAACGCTATAGTAGCAAGCCGTTCGAACGCTATAGTAGCTAGTAGCAAGCCATTCGAACGCTATAGTAGCAAGCCGTTCGAACGCTATAGTAGCAAGCCATTCGAACGCTATAGTAGCAAGCCGTTCGAACGCTAGCTGTTCGAACGCCGTTCGAACGAATGATATATATTTCGTCGAATTCCCCTCGCTTCGGGTCTATAAATGATAAATATACACTAATATATAATCTTCATTATAACAAACTGTATAGACACATCAAAGTGTTTGGCTCACCGGTTTTATTAGACATTTCCATGGTTCTGGCTCGCCAATATCGACGTGCTTCCAGGTATTTTCTTTCAAATCAAACCACTTAGTTGTTGAGTAGTTCCTAAAACCTTGTTTCTTGAAACTGTAACGGCGGAGTAATCTTTCGGGAAGAAAATCAATAAATCCTTTGGCTCTACAAAGCAACGCAAATTACAAATAAAGGACTAGCAAAACACACTATTGCCTTGACGGATTTTAAAATCACTTTCTTTTGAACCTTACCTTTCAGTTTTCTAATAGTTCTCCCTTTGTTAGAAGGTTCCATTATCACAAATAATCTTCTTTCGTTCGGTAAAGATATACGTGCAGATCGCAGTTTTCAGTTTTGAATAATAGCGCGATTCTTGAAAGCATGGTCAACGTATCAAGTGTTGAGTGTTAACCAATCACAGAACATTAAATACCACACCTGACTCAGAACTCTGTTTTGATTGGTTGCGCCATAATCTATTTCCTGCCAGTCCGGATGTCATTGTGGCAAATGAGGCCATATCAGCTTTCGTTCGAGCGAGCAAAGAGGGAGATATGAGGGAGATACAAAACGTAGATGCGCGATTTTCGCATACCGGTTCCTCGAACCACCAAGTGGCAGTATCATGGACTATTGAAAGTAATATTGTTAATTAAATATGTATATAGGGTTTTGAAACTCGCATAAATTTATCAAAATTATTTGAAATTGGTACCAAAAAGCAACAAAGACAACAGCTACTCTTCATGTAAGTTATTTTTTATTTCATTTTAATTACAGTGTATTTAAAACAGATTTTGGGATCCCGGGTCTCCCACCTTGGATCCCGGGTCTCCCACCTTGGATCCCGGGTCTCCCACCTTGGATCCCGGGTCTCCCACCTGGGATCCCGGGTCTCCCACCTTGGATCCCGGGTCTCCCACCTGGGATCCCGGGTCTCCCACCTGGGATCCCGGGTCTCCCACCTGGGATCCCGGGTCTCCCACCCGGGATCCCAAGTATCCCACCCGGGATCCCGAGTATCCCACCCGGGATCCCGAGTATCCCACCCGGGATCCCGAGTATCCCACCCGGGATCCCGAGTATCCCACCCGGGATCCCGGGTCTCCCACCCGGGATCCCGGGTCTCCCACCCGGGATCCCGGGTCTCCCACCCGGGATCCCGGGTCTCCCACCCGGGATCCCGAGTATCCCACCCGGGATCCCGAGTATCCCACCCGGGATCCCAGGTATCCCGCCCGGGATCCCAGGTATCCCGCCCGGGATCCCGGGTATTTTTTTACATGGGTGGTATATTGACAAAGTCGCAAACCATTTGTACTTGAAATAACCCTGGAAAAGAGTACAACGAAACAAGCAGTTAATTAACACCGAAAAGCACACGCCAAATATAGTATTTGTGAAGTAGACTATACAGTACATGACACAAACTAACACAACTATAGTACGTAGATGCTCAGGAACAATGTTATTATTGTAGCACTAGAAACACGTTCCGCAATAACCCCTCGCTCGCCTTTTCTACCACCATCCCACCCCATCCATAGAGTTTCTTTCCCCATCCAGACCGTGTCCCAAAACGCCAGTTCGTAGATTAATAACGTTATCTCGACCAATATTTACTCGATTTCAATTCTGAAAACATTTTTGGAATTACAGAGTCTAAATACATAACATATACGTGTCTATTACATGACGAGAACGTGCATACACTTCGTAAAAACGGTTTATATACTTAGAAATTAATAAATTATTCAGCAATTGGTCAGCCGCAGCTCGCTTCGTCGTATACTATTTTGAACGTTATTTCGATCAATATTTAACCGTTTTCAATTGTGATGACAGAAGAACTATTATATTACGTAAACGTGTATACTCTTCGTAAAAACCTCTTTATGTAGTTCGTCAGACTACCACTCGCCAATGCCGGCAATGGCCCCCCAAAATCCAAATATTGTCCGATTCAAACGGATCACCCGAAACGACTTTATACTTCCTTATAAAGGAGTTGGTCCTACGATGCTCCGCTCAAATAAATAAATATATATATAACAAACCTTTTGTGAGAAATGGATCCCTACCGCAGCGAGATTATCACCCTTGCTTGCGACCTTACTTGGAGGAGACTAGATGATAATATAGTCAGTGTTGAAATTGTCGCGACGTACATGTATGTGGCCTATAGAAACTAAACTAGTCTGATCTATTCTCGGAGGCTACAGTGATCTTAGATGTAGAACTGGCAGAATCAGTCAACGCAGAAAATACACAAAAAATGTTGTTCAATATATATTTATATTGAAACATGTTCTATCGCGTCTTAGTTATGACGGAACTGCCAGACCTTGTTATGTGCGGGAATATATAGGTATAATTTATATATGCAAATGTTTTACACTATGGGATTGTCATACATGCAGATTGGCACCTTGGTGTAAAGCAAATCATACACAAGAATTGTGCCGCGTGAAAACATTTGCATATGCCTGAACTAGACTCGTTTTATCGTGTTGAAGGTTCAAATTATATTACAGAGGGAAATTACCTGAATAGCGTCCATCTACCAAAGTCTCACAGACCTCCTTCTCAAAAATTGCCTGAACCCTTTCACGGCCTCTTAGCTCAGAAGGAATGGTTTCCAAAATTGCATCGGTGGATATCGTTTGAATGTAAGCCTCTACATTTTCATATTCCATTATCTATTGCACAACATGTAATAAGAGCAATACATCATCAATTTATTATAATTAAATTTATTTAAGATAACATTCAGTTATCTTAAATATGTTATAGCAGTGCGCAAAAATATTTTAATGTACAGACATTAAGTCGTGTCTACATAAGTACAGTATTATTTACAAAATATGGTGCTATTTCTTTATAAGAGTTTACAGACATGACGCGATCAAGATGATTGTTTTTTTATCACGTATTTTGTTGATTCAATTCTAAAACTATTAATGATAACTTCAAGAACAAGCTAGCTCAATAACTTGCTCAAATTTGAGTGCTTGATGGTTGAATTAATAGGGCTTAGATTAACATTGATGTATATAAATGTGATACAGAAGTGATTAGTCCCATTGTGTTCACATCTACAGACAGCTGATTCAATGTTAATTTATTTTGTATTTTATTAATGCTTCAGTTAATGACGGTTTGAGAACTGTGTTTATGAAGATCATAAATTAGCTTCAAAGAGCATCAACTTAATTGTTTAGCCTTTAGCCTCAAGTTAATTGTTTACTTGCTTGCTTTATAGAACAAATAAAAACATGACTCTAGAGACCATCACATTTAACATATTGCTCTATCATTTTACGAGTTCTTTCATATTAGACAGACTTCATTTTTGTTGCCAATGTCCTTTAAGCTTGATAAACCTAACAAGGCTTATGGTATTTTGCGAAACGAAACAGGTTTACGAAACGAAACAACAATTTGCGAAACAAAACAACAATTTGCGAAACAAAACAATTTGCGAAACAGTTATTTTTGTATACTTACGCAACGCTATATTAAATTGCCTTTAATTAACAATTATTAACGAGGTGGATAATAATTAACCCATAACGAGTTTTCTAACCCTGCCTCCTGCCTAACTATAGCTTTAAAACACGTTTCGCAAATTGTTGTTTCGTTTCGCAAAATATACCATAAGCCTAATAACAACTACTGTATATTGACTATGCACAGACCATTACGATGAAATGAGTAAAACAAGACCTTATCCAAATGTTGTTCTTTATTACGCGGTAACCTGCCACAACTGCTCCAAGTTTGATCAAATAACTATTATCCTCATCTGAGGTACACACCAATGCAATAGCGTTATACAAACTGTTGCCATCACTTTTCACAAACACTCGTTCTTTCCCATCAACTAACAAATTGTCCGGTACACACCAACGAATCCTATATAGTAGTTTAACAAGTAATAGTTAACTTTTACATTCATTAAACTATAGTTTAACTATTATTTTCCAAGTGTAGTACACTTACCACATGTACAGGGGGAAACAGCAGTTTTCCAGTCCATATCTCCTGTTTTGTTACTTTTTCTTCTATTCGCTCGTCTCGCACTCGTTCAAGTCAAAACAACTTGCTTGAAGCCAATCCTTGTAGGACTTCTCTTTTTAGAAATTCTTTTTTCAACAGAATTGTATTTCTCTGGAACGATATCTCTCCGATAGTTCGTAATACTACTTCTGTTTCCATTTTTAAACATAAACTTTATATTCACTACTCTTCTAAGCTAGACTCCAATTTCGATGTTAATAGACTGCGCACCTGGAAAAGTTTCTGTTCTAAATGTCGTTCTTTCAATCCAAGTTGTTGCTCTTAAATCTTTATTCTTATGTAATTTGTGTATTTGTTTTTTTATTGTGTTTTTACTTAAATATGTTTATTATGTAATTTTTTGTTCGGTTGGTCTTCACATGGGACTCCTGTCCTGTTGCTCATTCCTTCAATCATGTTCAAGTATTGCACTCTTTATTTACTGTATATTTGCATTCTTGTATGGTTGTAAAGTTAATAAATAATAAATAAAAAATAGACATGCATACCTACAAGGTTATTAATAAATGAATTTCATTAAATTAACGTTTCTGAATCCTGATTACCACCGTACAGTATATCCCTTGCTACAAAAACCTAATTACTTTTTCTAACAGGCGATTCAAGGTTTCCACATCTATTGGTGCAGTGACCGACCCAGGTAATGTTGCTGTGAGATCGACCATTGATGGCTGCATTAGACTTTCACTCGCATGTGGATCACTGAATGATTCAATAGGAACAGAATCTATACAAGGAGAACACAGTTAGTAGCATTATACTGCAGTGACATAGTACTTTCAGGAATAATTTTTGGCACGTTGAAACATCACAGGACTAATACGTAATACATATATAGGATTAGCAAAAGTCACAGTCTTTATTATGTTCTTACTCAATATCGATGTGGTCACCAATTTTCTCACACATTTTGAAGGGGTAATAACTTCATGCAGGCAAACAATTCTGCACAGAAATTGTTGTGATATTTTTATATAGTATTTCTTTTTTTTGCAACACATACATGTGTTTCCTGAAAGCAATTTAATCTCACGATGAAGAATTTTGTCAATTTCTCCAAGTTTAATTCTTGGTCTTCCATTGTTAGGATCCCTAAAATGTGAAAATCCTGGCCACCAAACAGGCTTCTTTTCCTCACTCCAAACTGTCCTTTTCAATTTAGCTATGAAATTAAATATTTTAGGGAAATGGACATTATTTAAAAAAATAATTGCCCAATATTATAAAGATAATGAGTACTAGACTACTTTAAATTTGTACACTTTTGGAATTACACAGAAACTCTTTTGATGTACGTCCACCATGTATATTTATGCAGAATACTGACCAGGCGAGCCAACTCTGTATTGAGAACTATTCAGATGATTTTGAATAAGTTTCTTAAATTTTGTTTCTCATGCTGATTATATTTTTGGTTTTGCGCTCCAGACATTATGCAAACTTTTGAATATGACATAAAATTTGTGAATAATTAGAGCTCCAATCTACAACATGAGCAATCTACATGCATGCAATTACAATAAAGCAATTATTAAATATAAATTACAATTTATAATTATTCAATTCTCTCCAACCACGTGGCATGTGGACCATGGTACAGGTACTCAACAATATAAATATAATAGCATTTATGTGCTTGTTTCTATGACGTGATTGTCCAAACAGCACAGTTTTACTAAAAAAATTATTTATTTAATTTTTTGTATTTTGTATTAAAGATCTGGAACTGAGGAGGAGTACACAGAACGTAACCAATTGTTGGAAGATATATTTACATACCGCAGAGATCAGAAGGAGCTAAAGTTAAAGGAAAAGAAATGAAAACAGAGAAAGCAAACCAAATGAGGCAAGCTGCTGTTGAAGGAATGGCAAGTATGTTTTTCTATTGAGGCATGTATAAATAGTTAATTGTGTTTGTTGTTCGCTCATAAATATTTAATTGTGTTTGTTGATTATTCTTATTAATAATAGCTATATTATAATTTATATTGTATTTTGGTATGTCATGTGATCTTGTGGAAATGTTAATTGTTTGAATTTCTTGGGTATTATTGGATGCCTTTTCAGAATTATTATTCATTGGAGATATAATTATTATACCATGCCAAACAAACATTTATAAGGGTTGCATAATTAATTATTGAATTATTCACCCCCTATGCCCCACCAATATCATAGTATAATATATAAACTACACCTATTACATGAGTAATGTTTACATAGTTGGGACAAACCTTTTTTCATTTTTTAGAGAGAAAGCATGAGAGTTCTTCCTCTTGTCCTTCCACCAGTACAATTTTATCTTCTGATGACGATGTTGACAACTGCTCATTTAATTTTATTGGTTGCAATAAATCATATCAAATATATCATTAAAGGTTACATTACAAGTAGAGTATCAATTAACTTCTTACAAATTTAGAATAGGAATAGCTAACATCGGAAACAACGGCAAATTATTGAGATTACCCAAGATTAATTTGTAATCTGCTAAGAAATCGTTTTACACTGAGTGAAAACTACAGCTCGTTTATAAAGAATATAAATATATTATGACATGCCCTACAGTATAAGTTCTTTTAGATGTTAATCATAGTTATAATCGTATTATATATTTTATCTTCGTGTGTATCTTCTTATAAACAAACTTAGTTAATATTATGTTAGTTGATGTTAATGTATATGAACATTAAATTAACGAACAGGTACCTTCATTGCAGAACGATCGAAGAGTTGCCAATCGTCCATACGCACTTCTGAAGGGTATTTTGCCTCTTTTTTTCGTCTTCTTCTTTGAACGACATCTTGTACAAACAATTTAGAAATACTTAAACTTAGGTGTTTTATTTCGATAAATAACAAGCATGATATATAGTATAGATATAGTTTACGACAGTTAAGAGTAATACGACCGATCTGCACATTTTTCGTGTGCATGCATGTTCACGATGTACGTTTGTGCTGGCTAGTTATTTAATTTATTCATGCACGATATCTTCCAGACAACGGACCGCGACAACGAGCCAAGCATGTCCGTGAAGGACCAATGTTTCATACAAATGATGGAAGCAGGTATCCATAAAAATAAAGAAGGAAATTGGGAGATGCCACTACCCCTTCGAAGGAGTGATGCAATTCTTCCGAACAATCGTGACAGCGCCACTAGTCGTATGAGAAACCTACTAGACTCCTTCAGACGCAAACCTCAAATGGAAAAGGATTATTTTCGATTTATGGAAAAGCTTCTTAAAAGCGGACACGCCATACAAGTACCATCATCCTGCAGTGACACCAATGAGCCAGGGAAAGTTTGGTATTTACCACACTTCGGAGTTTACCACCCACGAAAACCAGATAAGATTCGCGTGGTATTCGACTCGTCTGCAGAATTCCAGGGAACTTCGCTTAACAAAGAACTACTGTCCGGTCCCGATACACTAAACAGTCTATTAGGCATACTCATCCGATTCAGGCGAGACAACATAGCAGTCATATGTGACATAGAGCAGATGTTTCATAATTTCCACGTAAATCCTGCACATCAAGACCTGTTGCGTTAACATCCTGCTCAACCACCGAAGAAGCCGTACACCTAATCAAGCAAACACAAGCAATGCTGGCAACAGCGAATATTAGGTTGCACAAGATCGCATCGAACGCAGTGGAGGTGATGAAGGCACTACCGCAAGAAGATCGACTCGACAGCCTACAGAACCTAGACTTCCAGCGAGATCCACTACCGTCGCAACGCTCTTTGGGCGTGATGTGGAACTTACAAGAGGATACCTTAACGTTCCAAATTTCCCTGCCCGACAAACCGTTCACTCGTCGCGGAGTTCTGTCTGTCATTAATTCTATATACGATCCTCTTGGCCTCGCAATCCCAGTCACATTACCGGGACGGCTCCTACTACGCCAACTCACCGCGACAGGAAGCGAAAGAGGAGATAATGAGCCACTCCTTGGATGGGACGATCCGCTCCCCCATTCCCTCCGAGAGAAATGGCAGAATTGGAGAGATACACTTGGGGACCTACAAGACATACTCATTCCGAGATGTTTTCTCCCAGGACGTTCAAGTCAAACCAGAAGAGTAGAGATCCATGCGTTTTCAGACGCCAGCCACTGCGCAATTGGCATTGCAATCTACCTAAAGTTGACCAACCAAATTGGAGAAGTTAACGTTTCGCTTATGTTCGCGCAAGCTAAACTAGCCCCAAAGCAAGCGACGACCATTCCGAGATTAGAACTGTGTGCCGCAGTACTCTCAGCCAAAGCCGTGAAATGGATAACCCGCGAACTGAAGCTGAACGTGGACGAAACCATTTACTACACCGACTCCAAGGTAGTTCTCGGCTACATCCAAAATGAGAATCGCCGATTTTACGTTTACGTAGCTAATCGAGTCCAAATTATCCGAAGCATTACAGATCCCTCACAGTGGAAATACGTGGGCACAACGGAAAATCCAGCTGATATAGCGACAAGAGGCAAACATGCCAAACACCTAATGGAGTCATCTTGGTTCATAGGACCCGAATTCTTAAGAAATGCTGACTCTTCCGAATCTTTTCCTGCAGCACTCGATTCCGGAGAATTTAAAATAGCCGACGACGACCCAGAAATTCGAGTTCAAGTCACGACGTACACTAGCGAACTGTGCGAAACTCAGGGACTGGGTTCAAATAGATTCAACCTATTTTCAAAATGGTCTTCTCTTCGAAGAGCCATAGCCAACCTGATCATCAGAGCAAAGTTGCTGAAAACCCAACGCCAAATTTCAACCACCGACAACAAGAACGTCTGTAACCGCCTTCCTACTCCACCGACATTAAGACAGCTGCCAAGACGCCCATCTGCGGCAGAACTGAAACAGAGCGAGACAGTGATGATCAAAACCACCCAGATGGAAGCATATGCACCGGAAATAAAGGTTCTTCAGCGAAAATCGCCTAAAAGCAACATCGCTCCGAAATCCAGTATATATCGCCTGGACCCATTCATCGATCACGACGGAGTTCTTCGCGTCGGTGGACGACTTAGGCAAGCAGACGAGATGTTCGAAGAAAAACATCCGGCTATATTACCCAAAGGAAGTCATTTGGCGAAACTAGCAATTATCCATTACCACAATAAACTGCATCACCAAGGAAGACAGATCACTCATGGTGCGATAAGACAAGCGGGGTTATGGATTATCGGAGCAAAGAGAATGGTTTCTAAAATCATTAGTCAATGTGTCGTCTGCAAGAAACTCAGAGGAAAAATAATGACACAACACATGGCCGATCTACCACCTGACAGATTAGATACCCCACCACCGTTCACGAACGTTGGGTTTGACGTCTTTGGCCCCTGGATAATACGTACACGAAAGCTAAGAGGAGGAGCGGTGAACTCGAAAAGATGGGGACTAGTCTTCACATGTTTGAACTGCCGAGCGGTCCACATTGAAGTACTGGAAACAATGGAATCAAGCTCCTTTATCTGCGCTCTTAGACGCTTCTTCTCAATTCGTGGACCGCCATCAGTATTGAGGTGTGATCGAGGCACAAACTTTGTAGGAGCAAAATCTGAGCTAGATCAAGCATTGGGTGAAATGGACCAGAAAGCAATAACCACTTACGTCACGGAGCAAAACTGCGAGTGGATCTTCAACCCACCCCACGCGTCGCATTTCGGTGGCGTCTGGGAACGACAAATTGGCACTATCCGGCAAGTCCTTAATGGAATGTTTGCTGACCTCGGTCCTTCGCAACTTACGCACGAACTGCTGGTCACCCTTATGGCCGAAGTAATGGGGATAGTTAACTCTCGTCCTATTGCCACCTTGCCATCCGACGTAGATCAGCCTCAACCACTATCGCCGAATATGCTATTGACCATGAAGACGAGACCTCTCACTTCACCGCCTGGTGTCTTCACGTCCCATGACCTGTATTCCCGCCGACACTGGAGAAGATCGCAGTACCTGGCGGATCAATTCTGGACCCGTTGGAAGAACGAATATCTTCAGAACCAACAATCGAGGTCAAAATGGAACGAACGACAGCGTAACCTAGCAGTCGGAGACATTGTTATTATGAAAGAAGAAACACACCGCAACGAGTGGCCTCTAGGGAGAGTCGTTGATGCAATAAAGAGTGACAACGACGGTAGAGTAAGAAAGGCAACAGTTATGACTTGGAAAGATGGGGAAAAGAAATGTTATCTTAGACCAATTAGCAAACTCGTATTCATAATGAGTACATAAAATTTACATTATAAGTTATTGGTAGCAAGGACGATATCTAGTTCGTCCTTGGACGAGGAGTGTGCTGGCTAGTTATTTAATTTATTCATGCACGAGATGAACGCATGACTAGACAATGATCAACTATAAAAGTCGCCAGAATAGTTAGGCTCCGGGGTTCAACACATTGGAGAAAGAGCCAACACATTGGAGAAAGAGCCAACACATTGGAGAAATAATATACATTTACCTGGCCCGGTCGGAGTTCGCGTAGAGGATAGTCAAAGCAAAGATGTAAGCTGTATTTCTTTTTCACCGACTGGTTCGATACTAAATAAAAGCCGATTATTGGTATTGACGTACGGTCTGGTTGGCACTTCGTTCCCCTGCATTTACGGTGACACGACAACGTTATAAGTTGACATGTAATTTTGTTATTTAAAGCGTCATTTAACTTTCAAAATGCCAGCAAGTATTTAAGACTTTATAGCTCACCTTTTACCGGACCATGTTTCTACAGTATGGGTTTCATCAACCACAATCAGGGACAGACGCTTGTGCAGTTCACTTGCATTGTTTTTTAACTTTCTGTAAATTCACATCTGAGAACGTCTTCGGCAGAGCTGAACAGTATATTGAAGTTACACGCTTTTAACTGTTCTGAGCTTAAATTTGAGAGTTCTGCAGCTGCGTAAAAACTTTGAGCACTGTTTAGATGTGATATCTGGTCTTTTATTATACTCGTCAATGGGACGGTAACTAAGACAAGAGCTTCACCGTCTGAATTTTTTATGTTTGTAAAGGTTTCATAGATGAGGCTTTTTCCAAAACCGGTTGGAAGAACCGCTAGCTGCCGCCCCAAATAATTTTTGTGCCTTCCTTTGCCACTGCATATGCCCCACTCGTGCTTGTGAAAGGGGGATCTCTAGATCACGCGAACACTCAAATGATGCAGGTCAGATGGGTCTTCTTTAATTTCTGGCGAAAAATCCCACAAGAGTTGCAAAAGAATCTACCGCCAGGTGTTTCACGCGGCTGATTGTTGACTTTAAATAAGTGCCAGTGACTTAATTATAGACGTTAGCACAGTACTCCACTACAGTACTCCACTGGTTTTGCAGTAAATTACTTTTGCCCTTCGCAATTTTTTAGTTGTAGTGATGCATACGAACTCAAACCCTGTATAGCTGCTAAATCATAATTCTACCAGCTGTTTTTCCGGTATATGTAACAGTACTCCATCTAAACCGTAAATATAACTTATAAGTGATATCAAGTTTTAGTTATGATGCAGATGAGTACTGTTGGAAATATTAGTAGAATTAATTAATTATGACTTAAACTCTACAGACATATGTGATTTTGTATCTACAAAAAGACAGAGGCAGTAGTTGTTTACAATGGTATTTATTAGGAAGAAATCCGGCAAACTGGTGGAGTACTGTGGTGTGTGTATACAATAAAAGCATGTTTGTGGGCATCTAGTTTGTTTATATTTACATATATTGGACATGGAAGAAAGGATTACTTAAAAATATATAGCACACACGTGCAATTAGTTATTAAACAAAAATGTAAGCTATTGATTCAGTATTTCGTTTGAGAACCATGTCCCTCAGTAAGCGCTAACATAGCTTTTTTACTGGTTTGACAGGGATCATTGTCCATAACCAGGGGAAGATCCAGACTGTCGCTCAAGCGATAGTCAGAAATTTCAGACAAAATATGCGTATTCCAAATATTGCGGAATACGACAATTACTTCAATGCCAAAGGAACCGAGAGAGCTATATATATACCGTATATATATTCTTAAATATTCAAGTGAACAGCATGATTATAAACGAACAGCATGAATTATTGTCCAACGGAGTGTTTATGTTGTAATATTACGAGTATCGTATGTCAGTCTCGCCAAGTACACACAAGGTACACGCGACTGTTCACTGTAGGCAGAGCCAATCAGAATCCGAGTTGACTATCGCTCACATATGGCGGGAGCGACAGTG
Source organism: Chrysogorgia sp. JL179-B06 (assembly GCA_035772405.1). NCBI lineage: Eukaryota > Metazoa > Cnidaria > Anthozoa > Scleralcyonacea > Chrysogorgiidae > Chrysogorgia > Chrysogorgia sp. JL179-B06. The sequence continues at coordinate 662,935 of JAYKKM010000281.1, read as the reverse complement.
ATTAAGACCTAACCAATCAAAATTCGAGTTGACTATCGCTCAGTTATAGCGGAAGTTCAGTCAATAAAATTTTACGGTTCATCGGCTATATAATTTAGCCAAAGGAGAGAATCTGACAGCAAGAGCTTAGCGAGTGTGATAATATAGTTCGAGTGTCCATTTAATTGTAAGAGCAGTTAGTACACCATCGTTGGTTAAAAGTTGAGTTGGAGAAACGTAATTCCAAATCAATTGATTTGAAGCGACTGATTGGAGAAAACATCGGGCGTTTGGGTCTGCTTGGCAGTTGCTATACAATATTGTCGGCAACCGAGACAGAGAAACTGCGCGTATTTCGGCAGGGAGGATCTGCCATTTATCCAATCTGCAGTTCCCAGTAGCCAGAAAAATTGGTCAGAGGATCGCATTCCAACAAGGTTAGATAAATACGCTTGTTATGTTAATTTTAATTTGTATGAGCAAATACAAGATTTTTAAATCATGTCCAAACCGACCAAACGTGCACGGTGTGATCGACTCTTGTTGATAAGAGTTAGACCGGTTTAGACGTCTCAATACTATGGTTTGCGCTGAGACGGAGAGACACTGGAGAAAGCCTAAATTATCTGGTCCGCAGTTAACATTCCAAGTTGTTCTATGATTAAATAATATTTGTAAACCTGGCACCCAGCCATTATCAGATAATAATGCAAATAATCCCATCACCCTGAATCAGTCTATGTAGAAATTTCTTTCCATATTTCATGTATTAAATATATATACAAAACTAATACTGGGAGTTCTTATCAGAAGTGAAATGCTGCCTCAGAACATACACAGGAGCAGTGGGTATATTAGAAGGGCCTTCCGTTTGTTTGTTTGTTTGTTTGAAATATGACCGCTGCTGCCGTTTGTCTTTGGTCCCACCTTTGGAAACGTTGAAATAGCCTTGGATGAACCACGAAAAGAAATCACCAGTCATTTTATCATAGTCCTCTTTTAAAATTATTCCCTTGCCATGAGCCACGGCAACAATAAGATGAAGACAGCGCCCGCCTGCAAGCTCCTTACTCCCTTTTGCTGTTAACTTTAATCCTTCTCCATGCCTTCGCCACACACGGGCTCTTGTCGTACACGCATCCTTCATGGGATTAAACTTGTGAACAAATGACACACCATCAAAGTAAAAAGCATCATGTTTTGTGTAAAAATCTGGACAAGACTTTAACACATTTTTCATTGAACGTGCATACTTTAATCTTATCATTTTGTCCTTATCCGACAACAATCCTTTTTTCCGTACTTGCAGGAATTTGAACCCCATACCAATGAGATACTTAGTGTAGGTTCTGTGGTGAATAAGCGTCGGCAGGTCAAGGCCTGCTTGCGCAACCAGCCCCATGACTGTGATATTGCAATGTCTCCTGCGCATCTCTTGCACTAAGTCTAGGATGCTGACCAGGCTTTCTTTTGGATGTAACATCATCAGCAACATGTTTCTCTTCCAAATGCGATGGGCCGATGATTTCGACATGCCGCACCCTCTTATAGCAATCTCCCTGAAACTCCCTTCTTCTTTCTCTCTGAGACAAAAGGCAAATGGCTTGCTTAAATGCACTTAATTTCGTCATCGTGTTCACTGGCCATTGCACATGCAACACTTAGCATACTAATTGCTTGCCTTCCTCTTATATCATTGTTTACGAACCAATTAGAACACTTAATGATCAATCTTTAAATGCCACCAAAATATTAAGTTTTACCATTTCTTACCATAACAGTGTCAATTAGGTAAAATATTATACTCACAGGGAATAAATACAATTAAACGTTTACTTCCATTTTCAGACAATCATTGGGACAGTGAAGGCTCCAATCTCTTTAGCAAGCACGGTGGGGGATAGGGGAAGGTAGAATAAAATGTATACCGATAGAGAAGAAACCAAGATTCATTAGAAGCTGCAGTGTCCCAATTATTCCCTGATTGTAGGTTTTGTCACCAATTTTGGGGAAATTGGAGAACACAGTCAAAAATTCCCTTGAATTTGCGGATTTTATTAAGAGCATTACTCTTAATACTGATGAGGGATTGGTATCGTTTGATGCAGTTTCTCTCTTCACCAAAATACCAGTTGATCTTGGTATCACAATTGCCAACAATAGACTAAGACAGGATGTTACTTTAGATCAAAGAACATAGTTGTCTGTTGAGGATATAATAGAACTCTTGAATGAACTAGGTCCCAAGGACAGTGCAAAGTTTTAATCATATTAAATAAAACACTAGTAGCATAACGCATGACACAAATTAAGTTTAATGCTATGCAGGATTAAAGATTGCTTGCTTATAAAGCTGCAGGTTGATAAAGGTGATACGCTGGACAGAAAATTATGACAACTGTGTCTATGGATAAAATTTATTTATGATTATTATTTAATGATTATTGGGAATAAACACAACATCCTAATAAGAAAGTTATTGCTGCAAAATTATGAAAATAAATTAAATGACGATGAACAATAAATATTATAAAAGTACATTTTAGTATCCAGACAAGAAAGAAACAACAGAAAATAATGCTAGTCCAGTGCTTTGATGACGTTAAATTAAGCTAAGTACAAAGAACAAGAAATACAACATTGATTTTGTAATAAAAAGTGCCATATATAATGGACTACTCAGTAACCTTGACTGTTTGGTCTTAACAGTAAAATAGCAAACCTTGGCCACTATTGGTCGGCCAATACGCAAGATCTCGGTTAGATAATTCACCATAAAGACCTCAGTCTTGGTCATTAAGTAGTTAATAATATTAAAATTATTTTTTACGTGTGAAAAATCCCATCCCTCGATCTTTAAAAAAAAAAATTCCCTGTCTCTAAAAAGTCAATCAGTCAATATCCCATCAGTGTTCCCCCACCCTGGGTTATTAAACATTGATAGCCTGATATTTACATCACAAAAATTAATACTGTAACTCTAGTGAAGGAACATGGGCTAATATAATCATTCAGGCAGTTTCAAATGCTCTTAATTTTGACAATTCATATTATTGAAACAGCACCAAATTTCTCCAAGGCTACAATTATATAGCCAATAAATGGCCAAGGAACAAAATTATGTTTCAACAACAGAAATGAATCAATCTAACAATGTGCTTATGTGCACAACAGCCCCAAAAATATGATAGTCGCGAGCATACAAAACAAAGTAATAGACAATTTCTATAAATTACAAGCTGTCAAATCGGTACTCGTGTTAGTGCTGACTGCTGAACAGCTCGATACTCAAAACATATCTACAATTGTATTTCTAAAATTCTATTAAGCCCAAGAATATACAATAAAAATTTCAAATCAAATGCTGTCATACAAATATAAACAAGAAGTAAATATCGAAACTACAGCCTGCTTTACAAAAGTGCAGGAGTCTAATTTCTAACAAAATAATCTCGCAGGTTATTCTGTATCCATTGTGTTCCATTATATAAACTACACGGTTCTCGTTCACGTGTTCTGATATGTGGTCTATCTCGTCTGTAAAAATGCGTGAACGTTCGCTTGTTGTTGATATCAATACTGTCGTCGATTCTAGTACTAGCTTGTTTGACGTATTTGTGTTCATTTGTTTCATAGATATTTGATAGATTTTGATAAGCATTTGATAGATTTTGATAAGCATTTGATAGAGTTTGATAGTATTCACAATTATCCACCGTTGTGGTCGACCCGTGAATAATTGGGTCTGTGGCGATGTATTTTAACATCTCCTTAGCTCTCTGACGAGTCAAGAGATTGTTGACGATGCGCAGGCGATTGTTACTAGTTTAAGTACCACAGAATCTAGCCATTTTTATCACTACGAAAACCACCTTGTCTGTATTCAGCAAGGCCAAAATGACACGAGTAAACGAATACGCATTACCTTATATTATGCTTATATGGACATTGGAATAGCTTTTATGGCGTAAACAACTCAATCATCGTTCCGAAGGCCGACTGACGAAATACTCGGAGGACAGTGTAAACTGTACCTAAAGGCTAAACTACGCAAAAACTACGTAGACAAAATCAGAAGAGAAAACGAGAAACTGCAGAACGGAGATTCGCAGTATCATAAGGCCGTGTGATTTTATAAACAAAGACAAATACGCTGACTTACCTGACAGTTGAGTCGTGTGACAGTGACAGAAATATCCTGAATATTGGACCTTTATTTTATATGCCGGCTCGTCTTCCCACAACAGACAATGAATCCTTTCTCCTACACCATATTTAATACTGTAAGTCCATCAAATCCTTGTTTCGAGAAGCTCACTCCTAAGCTCCGCCATTTTTGTGCTTCGATAATCAAAATTCAAGCTCGCGCGTGCGCAGTAGCATGTTTTGCCAAAGTTCTGAGAGTAGTGTCTGTTTTGCCAAATTTCATTTCCGATAAGCAAGATGAAAGAGCATCTTGAAAAATGCGAAGTAAGTACGTTATGTATGTTCTTTAAAAAATCTTATACTAATCGTATTCGCCACTTTCTGTGGTAACACATGTTTATAACTAACTTATATGATTTAATTTTGTGAAAGAGGGCTACCAAATGACGATAGCGACTTCGGTGACAACACATGAAGTTCAATGAGGTAGATTTACATTTTGCATACTATACAAATTTTATTGAGTGTTGGTAGTATCAGCTCAGAAAATATCTTGTCCCTAATGGAAAACCAACCGGACTAATTTTTTAATATATTTATACCAATGACCAACAAGGATTCCGATGGTGCAGTGTAAAAAATATGGTGAATGGCGTGCAGAATCGGTCATGGAAGGACTTAAAAATAAGTACTATTTACAATATCAGCACAAGTGTTGTATCATACAAGCTCGAGCCAAAGGTTAGATACAACACGGTTGTTGTATATCCGATACAACACGGCGCGAATGTTGTAAATAGCATGTGATACGAATGCATGTAAACGTTCATGTTTAGTGATAATATTGAAGATTGAATCATTTTTGCCAAGAAAATCGAAGGAAAAGTTTGTGGTAATTTATGGATACAACCACTAGTGGTTTTTTCACCCATGTATGTTCCTGGTTTTTATCGGCCAGACAACCACTGGTGGTTGTATCCGTTTTCTTCGTGAATTATTAATGAGTATTATATAATATTCGGATTGGTGATCATGATATTGAAAAATCAAGATCTGTAAGGAACTTAGGCGCTTGGTTTGATGAGAAGTTCGCTATGTCTGCACATGTTACTAATATGTGTAGTTCGGCCTTCTTCGCTTTGCATAATTTAAGGCGAATCAGGAAATATCTATCTCAAGAATCGGCTGAAACCTTGATCCATGCATTTGTGACTAGCCGCATTGACTATTCAGATCTCCAAACTTCAAAGAGTCCAGAACGCGGCAGCTAGGCTAGTTTTTAATGAAACTAGGTTCTGCCATATTACTCCGTTACTAATTAAGCTTCACTGGCTTCCGGTCAACCTTAGGATTAATTTTAAAGTTTTACTTCTTACATATCAAGCTATTAATGGCTTGGCGCCATTGTATATCAGCAATCTTGTTACTATGAAATCAGAATGTAGTTATAACCTTAGATCTAATAATCAGCATCTTTTACAGGTACCACATATTAAATCTTATAAATCACTAGGTGACCGTTCTTTTAGCATTGCTGCTCCGTATTTATGGAACGCTCTTCCAGGACATATCAGGAACGCTGAATCAATTAACTCTTTTAAGAAACAGTTAAAAACTTACTTTTTTAAATTAGCATACTTTTAGCTGTTATTTCATTTATATTGTTGTTACTAGTTTTAACTTAATTATGTTTGTTACTAAATGTTGTAAAGCGCACCCGATCATTGCGTTATGTAGCGTGCGCTATAGAAATTAATAAAATTTATTTATTTATTTATTTATATAAAAATAGAGTTGGGTTTTTGGTTAGGAATAGGTTATTTTTACTATTGTCAGTGAAACTTGTGGCCCGAATTAAATATGGTGCACTTTTACATGCATTTATTGTATTTCATCGTCTGTTAGAATAGGACAGAAAGAATTCGCCACCTTTTCAACGCATCTTTTCCGGCCATATGTTATATTTGATGAATTAAACATGATTTTCAAGGCAGCATTTATTTATTCCATTCGACAAGTTATTCCAACTAATGGATTGCATCTGTACGTAATATTTTATTAACAATAGATGTTTAATATATTTCACTTTAATTCTAGTAGAGAGGCTGCTGAAACAAATGGCTCTGAAAGCGAACTCAGGAATGAAGATATACGGTCATATGCTGTGCCCATTATTACAATCGGTGATGACGATATGACATCAAATACGGATATTGAGCAAATACAACAGGTTCAAACTGTTCAAAACATATGCAGTCATCATATTGATTTATGCTCCTTTCTGCAATTTTGTTTCAAAATGTCTGTTAATAAACCCTGAATTTCTCATGAGGAAATGACCTGCCATCACTAATACATGCATGACTATACCGTAAAAAATCGCGACATTTTTATCAAAACGTTTTGCATGAAAATCTGTAAAATTAATAAAAATTAGTTTAAAGTTGGCATAGACATATATATGCCAAATAGATAGATAAATACCATGAGATAGATAATGAATTATACATGTAGTCTATCATAGTAAAAGCTTTAATCGAAAGCAGAATAAACAATATGATTTCTGCTTGATATCTAACTTACCCAACTCTACTGAATATTTACTCCTGCAGTTATAGCTATAACCTCTTCCACTTCCACTTGGAAATTTCCTCCTTGACGTGTGAAACTTTTTGTCATCTGGCAGCAGAACAACATTTTTTCCAGCTTGAATTCGGGTGTTTTTTTACATATGCATGCTACATGTTAATATTCTCTTAACTTTAGGGTTGAGTGTCAAGATCCAGTTACAATATTACTATCCGTCATTCGGGGAATTCGTCAATTATCTGTCCAACCAGTGGGATGACAATGCGATGATGGGTACTGTCGTTTCTTTGGCGACAGACCCACACGCACCCATCGGTTTTTCGTGGCCGCCCACTTCATGTAAGAGCTGTTGATGAGCTTTGTGAGGGGAGGACATTGGACATTTTTATTTCAAGACTAAAATTGTTTGAGGACTGCGGAGGAGCTGACAGGAGAATTTGAATGTGATTTCAGTGTTCTGTTAGAGGTTACATATAACAGGGAATGCGCCCAAGATTTGGGTGGTCCACGACGAGAATGTTTGGGAGCCATGTGTGTGTGTATAAAACATTTAATTTAAAACATTGGGTAGATAAAAGCTATATACAGGTTAACTCAAGTTTCACGCTCGGAGTGATCGTCACACTAACACCAGGTTGAAAATTAAGGGTGTTTATGATTATTCACATAAAATTTGTTTTCATTCCTACACTTAGTTAAAAGTTCAGTCCTTTTGTTTAAAATATGTTTTCCTGCTTTTAAAATGCAAAGTTTCTCTGCCAAACAAAAGTTGCATTTTTCCGTCCACTTCTGTATGCATTCTCCCGTTTTAGAATTGACCATTTCATTGTATACTTTGTTTTTGCTTATTTTAACTCCCATATGTATTTCGACAATGCTGTACACTACTTGATGCATATTTCTTGTTATTAAATTATTGCTTGTGGTTGTGAAATCTTTTCTTTAATTCACCTTCCGTCATGCCGATATATGTTTTTTTTCTTGGTTCTCCAGGAGTACAGTTTATCGACCTTCAAAGTTGACGAGTAGACGTCCGGTTCATTGCGCAGCTAAAACAAGCCTTGTGACGTCACTGGTTGTACTTGACGTCCCTTACGAAAAAATCCTATAGGATCCTATAGGAATTCCTATAGGAATTGGGCCAAAATCCAATAGGAATAAATTTCCTATAGGATTTCCTATAGGAATTCCTATTGGATTTTTTTGTAAGGGGTGTCAAGGAACATAAACAAGCATAGCAGAATCACGGCAGTGAAAATAAAATGTATCGATAATAAATGTCTAAAGAAAATCGCAAGTCTTGCTATTAAATCAAGAGGACGAAATTCACTGCTTAATCTTCATCATTAACAAAATAGTAAATTAAATATGCACAAAGAAAGTGAAGTGGTGAGTGTTTTCTTTTGAGCTGTTGATGCCGACTGGAACTACGTATATTTACAGAAACGTTGGTAACACAAGTGGTTCATTTCTATTTGATACCGCGTGAATGTATGTGGTTTAAAACTTAAACCTGTGGCCGTGTGTAGATACAGTCAGCTGTGCGCTAATAGTCAACGGGCAGCCATTCGATTAAGGTAGCTTTTTCGTGGATCTAAAGAACTTAGATAATAAAATATCATTTAATAAAGTAAGAACTACTAAATTGAAAACGATTGGGTCGTGTATAGCTTTAAACCGTAACTTGTTTGTACCGACGCACAGTTGATTGAAACATGATGCGAAGCAAACATTGTTAGCCTATAAAATAAATAGATATCACTTCGCATTGTTTTCTGTTTGCCAGCAAATCGGGTTTATACATCAAGAATATGACCCGGTCTGTGATGTGTATTACTAGTGTGGTAAGCCGCCACTCTGTAACGCAAATAACTACTGTGATGTCCACATATTTCTTAGAATGAACGGCTGAATGTGCAGCTGAACAGTACCGAACTGACATAATTGTCGAATATAATATCAATGTGATACAGTGTAATATCAAATAGCAGATGCCACAGCAGAATTTATCAAATATAGTTAGCAAGAAACACACAGAAATGAGAAACATGTACCCTTTGTGAAACATATTATAAATATTTGTTTATCGATGAATGGGTCAGTTAATTGTAATAATTGCATGTTGTCATTGTTGATGTCTTGTGTTTACAACAACAGTATGAAATTTAACTTCTGCAGTGCAGTTATCTCTAAAGTAGGTGGTTATATTTCTGTTTCAGATATCCAAATAAAATATAATATAATATATTCAGGCATACCAAGGGGGATTTTGTTTTACTTTCACACTGTATTTGAGAGTCTATGAAAGCTGCCACAAGCACAGTTCATCCGACATATGCGTCTGTCCGAGGTGCTCTTATGCCTCTCAATGTTTGAAATACGTCAAGTAGAAGCATATTAAACAAAGCATACAAACTGTATGATTACTGAACGTGCATGAACGACTATTTGCATCCGAAAAACGCAGTTTTAAACTTATGACGAATCATATAAAGAAACCATAGTAAAATACTACAAGAATCTCCAGACGACTCTTGTTACTCAAGATGCTCACTTTCAGACGAAAAATAAACTACTTTCTAAAACCTTGCGAAAAAAATGAATCACACCACGTTATTCAGCACGTCAAAAACTAAGAATATCAAATAACAGGGTAGAAAATTTCGTTTCATAAACACTTTAAGAGGGTTAACAAGATTTCATGTCAAGAGGGTTGTCCTTTCACAAAATTAAATAATATAAGTTAGTTATAAACGTACACTCTTTCTCAATATTCCAAGGCCTATTTTTCTTCTTGCTTTACTCGGTATAGGACAATGGCTGCATAAAACCACTTCACTTCAGGGCATCATTGTACAAAGGTGCTGCTTTATCAAACTCTGCTTGCACACAGGCAATTGCTTAAGAATAGACAGTGGGAGGTGTGATCATGCATTGATGTATAGGGGTGCATATGTAAGGGTAGTGTTTGCCGTTATGAAAGTTGTGAGTAATATCCAAAAAATTGACGACTTTCAGATTTGATTCGATAGTGATTGTTAGCCCGGATTCTACAAAGGCTTCGATAAACAGTTTTCTGATTTTGTCTGATGTCCGTGGGCTGATATTTCGAAATACAGCGAAGCCATAAATAAACATAATTAAAAAGCCCTAAGAAAGATGGAAACATCATAAAACATAACACTGATAAAACACTGATAAAACATTGAACAAAAGGGCACATGCTTAACACAAAATCTTGTTTACCAGGCCACTGTACGTTGAAACGTCGTCGAAAACAGGTTGAAAAAGCAAATAGAAACGACGTCGATAATTCGACGTCATATCGATGTCGGGCTTTCAATTTGGCTCAAATGTATTTAAAAATCGTTATTTAAAACTAGTTTTAATTATATTTAAATAGGCGCATTGAATTATTGACGTCGCAAAGACGTCGATATGTCGTTTCGACGTCGGACTTTAAATTCGGCTCAAATAAAATGATTTAGGCGCGTCGATTCGCGAATTCGGCGAAATGTTTAAAACGTTTTGATCTTTTTATCTTTGGGGCATCCTGGTGCCCTAATCTTCGTCGCTTTGGCTGCTGAGATAATGCATTAGTCACTGTATTTCCTATTTGAAACAGTAGGTGAATTTATACCACTCGATGTAGAACCGACTGCCAGACTTGTACTAGTTGTGGCCCCTGATGAAAACACAATATTTGTCTCAAATAATGACAAAAAATAATTATAAATATGAAATCGAACAAAAAGCTTTGCTAACCTTCACTGTCGTTATTCTTGGCCGCTGATACTCTTAATACACATAGGAAATAAAAATGTTTAATATATTAAGACTTGAAAGTTAATGTTTATTATGATAAAACTTTACCCTATCATCAAAACAGTTTATCAATACTAAGAGTGAAGGCATATTATGCAAGATCTTTATGCTGTGGGATATTTATTTGTCTTTATCAGTAGAATGAAGGCATATTATGCTAAATCTTTGTTGTGAGATATTTATTTGTATTTATCAGTAAGAGTGAAGGCATATTATGCTAAATCGTTACGCTGTGGGATATTTATTTGTCTTTATCAGTAAGAGTGAAGGCATATTTGCAAGATCTTTATGCTGTGAGATATTTATTTTTCTTTATCAGTAAGAGTAAAGGTACACTGGTCCAAGAATTAAGGTATGTTAAATACTTATGTAAAAATGAGTTATTAAAAAAATATTTAAGATTACCCTAACATAAAAAGGCTTTGTCTAAACAAAAATAACATGCGATAATTGTCAGTGATGCATATTTTGATTAGTCTGCTGTTCCGAATTCATTTTTGAGAACTACTATCCCTCTACTTCATTTTGGTGTATGGTAGCAATGATCTATGGGTAGCTTTAATGCTAAAATCATGTGATTGCAAAATTTAATAAATACAATTTCGCCCTACTGTAAAAGTGTTTCTCATTCAGGATTCTCAATTGTGTTCATATATATTTATTTTCTTTAACATTTCGCCAATTACAAAAAAACACCTTCACCCACTCTACAAAATGATTACTACTGATATGTCGCTCAAAGTGGTATCGGATATCTGGTTTGGTTTTCATGCACTATAAAGGACATTGGCAACAAATAATGTTATTTAGTATGTTATTTCTATAACACTAGAAATACGTTATACGCAACACCCCTCGCCCACTACTGTTTGAAACTTTTATAGTTGCTAATTTACTACTGTAATACAGTACTGTAGTTATGCGCTTTGTCCTAGTGACGTCATCAGCGTTCAATAATTTTTGTTTTGGACACCTCCGTTCAATAATTCACAGTATTCGACGGAATTGGGGAACAGTGACACCAAAGACTGTTAAAGAATGAAGGAAGAAAGTGCATTCTCTTTATCATTCAAATGTCTAGGGGTGCATATAGTGCAAATGTATGGACATCAATTTGGTTTTAATACAGTATTAGGGATTCTATCCCGATTGTTGGTGAGGATAGATGCTCTTGAGGTCTCAATGCAGGGCAGAGAAACTGACCTTTCCTAAGTCTGGACATGAAACTGATCGGTTAATAGAAACCCTAGGATTGGTACCATATGTTAGTTAAGAAATGTCTTGAAGGCATTTTACCACCATTTCTAAAGAACTATTTTAATCTCAATGAATTTGTTCATTGCATACATGTAAGATCATTATCTAATATCTATTGCCTTAATTGACAGTACAACATTTGTAGGATTTATACAACTTTCAAGTTATAATTAGTTTTTGTAACATATTGTAGACATACAGTACATATGAATACAGTATGTGTAATAAATTTATATTTGTAATAAATAATAATTGTAATTTGTTAGGAAACAGGACCCCGTCAATACCAGTGTTAGCATTCAACAGGCTATCCTGTATTTTTATTAGTATTATTAATAATGCCTAAACTTTTCCCAATCCCAGAATGTATATAGTACAACTCTCTTGGTTAAGTATTTCAAAATTTGTCTAAAGATTTCTGAACAATCACAATGCAGACTATACAAGTTACAACTAACAAACAATAACATGACATGGTTGTTTTATTGAAGATAAAATATTGTTCAACGTACTGTATACATTGTAGGCAGAAATACAGATATTTTATAGGTTGGCAGACATGAAAGCCCTTCGTCACTCAAGTCAAGATCGAGTCTTTTATCATTCAACGAAATGCTAATCCTAATATAACTACCTAACCAAATTACCAACCCTAACCAAAAAACTATGCCGAAAAGGCATATTAATGTATTAAAAATAATGTTTATCGAACTCGACCGGAAATCGCGGGTTGTCACTATATTATATCAGTAATGCTTGGATGTGTAAATATATATACACTGCTGTAGTGAATGCAAGCTACATAGGCAGTACTGTATACCTACATATATCAACCGAATGTATTATGTTGAATTTGTAACCAGCTTCACTCTCCATCTGAGTCTCGGTAGCTCAATGGTTAGAAGCAATCAAGTTACAGGTTCGATTCCTGTCCAGGACTCAGAATAATTTTATGAGGATTCTACTCCAATCTCTCCCTTATTCACTATACAGCAGTGTATATATTAACACTGACCAGTCATACAGTAATGCTTGTTTATATACTATAAATTGTAGGCCAGGCCCAGGTCGTATAAACACTGAAACACAGCTATAGTCTACTATATAGGCTCATTATTAAGCACAGAATAAACATACTGTATATTTCAAAATATGAACAAACACTTACTGCTACACTGGATATCGTCTTCGAGTCGCTTTGACTTGTTTCTGTCGCAATCCTTCTTGCTGTGTTGGTTTTGTTACATAAGTATTGAGGTTTTGTTTTTAATAACGACTGTCCCCTCTCGTTCTCTTCTGCTCTGCCAATCGTTATTTAAATTACTCATTTCACGTACATTTCACGTTTTTTCGAGTAAAACAACACAAAATTATGTTCTCACTCACGACCAGATAAATATCCTTTTAGATCCATAAATATCCTTGTTTACCTACTTTCTTCCCCGTGAGCACGTCATCGTAACCAAGACAACCGATGTCCGGTTGATGGATACCGATATACGCGGCACAAACTTTTTACAGAACTAACTTCCCATATACGACCGGACATTGTACACGACCGGACATTCTACCACCCCGTCAAGATTATCACTTCGCGCCGTCAGGGCGAGGGGATTAATGGTGTAGACTGTCACATGAAGAATTACTTCATTAACATGATGTAATTGTGGACTTTAAAGCCCATTAGTCTTTTTCTGCATGATAGACCTATTATTCCTAAAGAAATTCCCAAATAATATATGGGGACCTAGATTGCACAGCTTGTTCCGGTTTGCTGTTAGCAAATTTGTTACAAAGTTGTAAAGGTTTTGCTGTGCAAGCTGTGTTAAATTGTCAATACTCAGAAAAACTCTGAGCTCCAAACAGGACTCGAACCCGCAACCTTCTGAATGGTCGTGGCTTGATGATACACTCGCAGTTGAGGTGACCACGAGGTAATAGTTCTGAGTCGTCTTCTGGAGGATCCTTTTATTAGTATTAAGGTTAGAAAACCCATTTGGCAGAGGGTTAGGGTTAGAATTTAAGTTGATTTGGGGTTAGCAATTCCATGATGTATTTCATCATACATGCATGTACAATCGTAAAAATCTCTCATTTCATCCAACCTCTCACGGATACTAAAAAAGATCGTCCAGAAGACGATTCAGACCTAGTACCTCACGGTCACCTCAACTGTGAGTGTACCATCTAGCCAAGAACCTCTGAATGCTATATAGATGCTCTAACCATTGAGTCACTAGAACTAAGATGGCAGAGCAAGGTTAAATATGGTATTTAAACCTAGGACGAGTCTTCTGAGCCGTTTTCACAAATACTTGTTGGACTACAAGTCGTGTTGTGATAGTCAAATTACAGTCAAATGTTGTTAGTTAAGTTAGGTAGTTACAGCTTGATGCTTGTAAAGTTGTAAAGGTTTTGCTGTGCAAGCTGTGTGAGCTCTGTTTTGCTGTGCAAGCTGTGTTGTGTCAATACTCAGAAAAACTCTGAGCTCCAGACAGGACTCGAACCCGCGGACCTCCTGAATGCTAGCCAGACGCTCTAACCATTGAGTCACTAGAACTAAGATGGCAGCAGAGCAAGGTTGAATACGGTATTTAAACCTAGGACGAGTCTTGCCGTTTTCACAAATACTTGTTGGACTACAGGTCATAACTGTAACCTTGCTCTGCCATCTGAGTTCTAGTGGCTCAATGGTTAGAGCATCTGGCTAACATTCAGAAGGTTGCGGGTTCAAGTTCTGTCTGGAGCTCACAGTTTTTCTGAGTATTGACAACTTAACACAGCTTGCACAGCAAAACCTTTACAACTTTACAAGCATCAAGCTGCAACTGCCTAACTTAACAAATGTGTTACAAGTTGCTGTAAGCTTATTGTGACGTATTTTCATAAACAAGTCTGTTGCAAATTGTTTCAACAAGTTGCTGTGGCTTTTCCAACAATAAGTTGCAACAAGCTTGTTGGTCGAAAACCTGTTCCAGTTTGATGAAATTAACAACATTGTTACAAGTTACAACTTGATAAGACTTGCCGCAAGCCTGCAGTAAACGCATCTTGCGACAAGCCTGCAAGATTACTAGTAAAATAGTCATGTGTATTGTCTTTTTTGTTTTTAGGATCGTAAAAATGCACAAGAATAATGCTACCAGTGTAGTATCTCCGCTGCCCATATATATATATATATATATATATATATATATATAGTGAAAGTGGTCTTACCTCAAAATGATAAAAGCCGCAACTGTCAGTTTCACGCAAGGTGATCTTCAGTTGCGGCTTTTATCATTTTGAGGTAAGACCACTTTCACTATATATTCGCTCTACCTTTATGGTATTGAGCACTTTCAACGTTCCGTGAACAACATCACATTCGTTTTAGTTTTCATTCGCCTGAAGATTGCCTTGCGTGAAACTGACAGTTGCGGCTTTTATCATTTTGAGGTAAGACCACTTTCACTATATATATATATATATATCTTGTGAACACAGAATGCTGCAGCATTTCTGTGTCTGTGAATTTCATGTAATATGTCAATAAACACGAAATGGTTCTTGACCATATGGTAGCAAATAAATATTATTGAACATGGTATATATGATTCGTTTTTGTTGTGTACATGTTCAGTTTATGAAAATAACAGAAGAGATTGTACAGTAGCTCTATTGCAGGTCTACTTTCATCTTAAATATCTCTTTAAATGCATTCGTTCGTTTGAGTAATTACTGTATTTAAAAGATCAACGTACACTTGAAATCCCATTTGTGATCAACTTCGAAAACACCCGAAGACCAAAGTTGGTTAAAAACATCGACTATTTGTCTGGCTTTTTATATAAAACATGTTCCCGTTTATCTGAAGTAGATGCAATATGAGATTGAACCATTAATTTGCTGGAACGTTGTGTGCACGTTGTACGAACGTTGGATTTTAACGTTATTACGACGTTCGTGGGAGTCCACAAAAAAACGATCCCACAACCTTGTATCACAACATTCAGGGGACGTTGGGCGAACGTTCCCACAACGTGATTGTGCTAGCTGGGAAGCTGGCAAATTCTGAGGAAGAAAATTTAAATATTGGAGAGGTGATTACTGTGGACAGAACCGTTGCATTTGTGAAACGATCTCCAGATGTTCTCACAAAGGAAATGCTTGATAAACATACCAGTGCTACGAAAGCATAATATGAAGACTGGTTCAAAGCCAAAGATTTGAACCTGGCAGTTGGGAAGAGTGATGAGCGATTTAAATCGGATCTGGAACAGTTTAAGATCGAGTTTGCGTCCTTGAACGCTTTTGTAAAGTATGTGTGTAATATTAATATAAGCAGCGATGGAAGTATCAAATTATCAACGCCTGCTGAGCCGTGGGAAATTCGGTACCTGGTGGCAATTCTCCGACCGTACATTACGTCTCTCGACCGCAGTTCTCGCCGTTTTATGGTATTTCTGAAACGGAGCGAGGTAAAGGAGTTCCGTGTTACATCTCTCGAACGATAGCGAGGACGCACCTGGCTCAAGGAGTGGTAGCACGTGAACAGGGAAAGAACGAAAGTGGTATAGGGAAGGGAGTTCTGAGACCGGTGGATCAATTTGATCCACCGATGATGTCACTATTTATAGATTGCGACTAATTTATTCATGTTTGTCGTATTTATTATGTATCCTAGTAATCCGACCCAGGATTTGAACCTGTGTCTCCCAGTGCATAGACATGTGTGGTAACCACTACAGCTGGTCGAGATACATTTAAGATACAGTGTGTTGTTGTATGACATAGGCAAGAACGTGTTTGTATGTTTACATCATGTTTGGTTTGGTTTCATTTAACAAGCGAGCAAAGTTCATTGAAGCGTTTGTGAATAATTTACACCTTACATTATGCAAACTGTATGCCGAGGTATACATTTTTTTAAATTTATTTTTTTAATAAAATATTTAAACAGGATTTCCATTTCAGCATGGGTCCTGTACAAAAATCACAATTTACAACTAAACTTCTTTACAATTGTTAGAAATGTTAACTCCTTTGTAGAAAAAAGCCCGTTTCGTGGACACTAACTTAATCTTATCAAGGACAAGGTCATTCCTATTCCTAGTATTGTATCCATGTACATCAGAAAATCTTAATTTAAAATAGTTTAATAAGTAATTTGGAGCCTTGCCTTCAAGGCATTTATTTACGAGTTTTAGAGTGAGTTCTCTCTTCTGCATCCCAGATTGGTAATAATCTGATCAGTAGACAAGTCTGGATTTAAGCGGAGATAAACTATTTTGGCTCGTCTTTGCAATCGTTCCAATTTCTCGTTATTTCCTTTTCCACAATCATGGAAAACTACACAGCAGTAGTCCAAAATAGGCAATATCATTGTTTTATAAAGCCGGTTTGCCACTTCAGTTGTCATCGATGGTCTTATTCTTGAAAACATCCCCAATACTTTACAGACTTTCACTTTAACATATTCAATATGTTTGGTAAAAGATAGATGACAGTCTAGTACTACGCCCAGGTACTTAAAAGTATCACAGTGTTTTACAGCCTCGCCATCCAGGTTTATAGTTATCTCCGGTGTTTTGTCGAACCAATCTCTGTGGAGTGCCAAAAACCATAAACTCTGTCTTCTTTATATTCAGAATTAACTTATTGACATACAACCACATAGATAGATTAACTAGTTCCGTATCCAGTTTCTGTTCAATATCCAGCACTTGTGAAGAAGAGAAATATATAACAGTGCCATCCGTATACATCATTATATCAGCCGATTCGATACAGGACTGTAGGTCATTAATGTACATAGTGAACAAAACAGGCCCCAGAATGCTACCTTATGGTACACCACTTTGTACCTCCAATAGGACTTGATAGATCGTTTCCTATGCCGTCTACCTGGGTTCTGTTGGCAAGATAATTCGTAAACCAGGCCATGGTATTTTCTTCAAAACCAAACCTTTTTAGTTTACGGATAAGGGCATCGTGAGGTACCATGTCGAAAGCTTTCCTTAGATCGATAAAAACGGCACCAGTCAGCCTTCCAGCATCAGTATTTCTCCTTATCGTATCACTGAGGTAGATCACAGCTGTCTGGGTCGAGTGATGCTGTCTAAACCCTGATTGGACCGGGCTTAATAGGTCAAACATCCGTAAGTACTGTTGCAGCTTTCTCGATGATTTTTGAGATAACTGGTAGGATCGAAATCGGTCGATAGTTATCCATATTTTCGCGGCCCCCTGATTTATATATGGGGACAACTCTTGCATCTTTCCATTTGTCCGGTACAATTCCAGAAGACAGGGATAGATTCAAAAGAAAAGTTACGGTGGAAGCATTAACATCAGCATATCCTTTAAAAGACGTGCAGGAATACCGTTCAGTCCAGTAGCCAGGGTGGAAAGTTCGTAGTCTGCGCCGAAGATCTTCGGCGTGGCATATTCATAAATCAGGCTTGTATTGGCGCAGAATGTGTGCAATTGAACTCGCGTGGCGCACTGGCGCAGCGTCAGCTGCGCCACTCGCGTGACGCAGAGTAGTTTGTGTGAACAAATATTTCATGCTATTTACGCATAATTTACTTTTTAATTATTTTAAAAAGTCAAGCATCTTCACTTTTCAAGAATAAATCATCGAAAAATGTTCGTCTTTATAGTTTATATCGAATTTTTCGACGACTTTTTAATGTCCTTAATAATTTGTCTTACTCCAAGTAATGGCAATCGTCAACAGTACGCATACCCCAATAAACGAAGGCGTCATCTACGTGTCTCTCCACGTGGACCACGTGGAAATTGTCTGTTGTCTGTGTTCATTGATGCAAGCAATGAGGTAAGCTTTTCATTTTATTTGAATTATTCATGTACTTTGAGCAGTGCTTTTTTAATTAATGTAAAGTAATATGGGCGGCCATGGCCATATGATATGGCTATGTCTTATTCTCTTAATTAATGCCTATGGCCGTATTGGCCGGTGGGTCGCCGACTCGCCGGTCGGTGGATTTCTGCGGCGGTGGCCCTATATTACATTATATATCTTAAAAATGGCTTAACATTTGTCAATTGTGTTTGGCAAAACTACAAACATGAGTATGAGGAACTCAGTAACATGGGAATATATTATCATCTATATATTTGGATGTACATGTATTTATGTATTGACATCGCTTTATATAAGCGTTATATCTGGTTTGACAGGTTTGTTAGTTGTTAGTTGTTACTTGTTGCAGCTTTGTTTTGCTTCAAATGTCACAATCACTCAATCAGAATATCAGATTGATTCAGCAATCAGCTAAAATTAAATCAGCTTCTATTTTTTATGTTATTGAAATTTGAAATGTGTTTATCACTTTTGCACTTTATCTTCATTATATAAAATGCTTTGTTATTTTAAATTAAAGATATGAATGCTGATTCAGGGGAAGATTCGGACAGCCAGAGGCCTCTAGCACTAGCAGGTATCACTATCATATTAATACATACATGTATATATTGTATATCAGTTATGATGAGCATCATTGTTATTCAATGACGTATGACTTAATGACTATAATTATATGCCTATTTAAATTATTTCCAAAAAAATGTTTTGCAGAAAGTAAATTATTATTATTTATATTTGGATGAATATAATTATATATTTAATTGTAGATTCTTCATCACAATGTTATGTATGCAAACGACCGATACCAACAACTAGTGCACACAAGTGCCTAAAATGTAAAAATGCAGTTCATTCGATTTGTGGTAAAAATGCTGATGGGGATGAAGGATATGGTGTACCTGTTGTTTGCAATGTGTGTTTAAAAAGGCAGGAGAGTAATGGTAAGTTGTTGATAAGTAGTTAGACTATATTTACTTGACTTACTCAATACTCATCCGGTTGTCATCTTATTGATATACATCCACCTACATACTTTAGTAGTTGTAGCCCCACTTGGAACTGGGGTGTTGGTATAATTATAACAAATTATAATATTGTATATTTTAGAACCTGAAAGTGATTCTGGACCAAGTTCTATAATAACTGGAGTAAAACACAAACTCCAAAAAGGTAAGATTTTGCAATCTTTGTTAGGGAGCTGTCATTAATTCAACCTGGGAGGCAGGGAGAAGTAAAAGTGGTTGGTAATAAAACTATCCACAAAACATTAACAAGAATTTTCAGGTTTCCTTCTGTCCCACCCCCAGGTGAATTTTATGGCAGCTCCCTTATCTGTATCTGTATGTATATTTACACTCAGAATTATATGACATATACCTATTGTTACTGTGTTGTAAAACAATTTTTGTTCTATATATAGATATCTGCACTATTACTATGGGCAAACAGAAATGGTGGTTACAGCCAGCCTCAAAAAAAGCCAAATCTTCCACTGATACTACCACTGATACATCCAAGAAAACATGGGGTATCTGTCTGAAATGCTTTAGGTACAGTATTCTTTGTGGACACTACAGTAGTCTAAATTTAATCCAATAATTATAGTAATATGTATGTATGTAAGATACGGTAGTAATACTATTGATAATTGGATGGTAAGTATAATATTGATGGAAAGAACAAAATAAAAAAGCACTTAATGTTAATTCCTTGTTTGCTCTTTTTTAGAGCTGGGAAAAACCCAAGTGAGTTCAAGTTATGTCGCATAAACAAGACCACGTTACAAAGACATGCCAATAGGCGACATAATGACAACCTAGCAGAAGTTGATGTTCGACCCTACAACGAGGGAAGTGAAACAGTCAGACAGGCAAGAGAGAGATGTGAAAAGGGCAATAAAGGTGTGGAAACTGTTGTACGCCCTTCGGTAGATCCAACATCCAGCATCTCTATTGACGAAGAACTATTTCCAAATGAATTCGGGGAGAAATCTATTGAAATTGCTAAAACTGTTGACTCTCCTGTTCCAGCAAAAAAGCAAGTAGAAAAGGTGCAAACCATACTTTCCTTTAAAGATCAAGCTGGTACTGAACAACCAGTTGGCGATTTACATTCCAAGATCGACACACTCATCAATGAATTTAAAGAATTGAAGGTGCAAGTCAAGTCGAAGTTGTTGAAGGAAAATAAACCCGGTCCAAACCCACTCATGGCAGTTGATGGGAAGTCTCTCGAAGAAACTGCAGAGCTCCTACTTTGTTGGCCAGAGGTAAAAAACATCCTTGACTTGGTTGGAGTTTGCAAACACATGCAATTCTTTTGTGGAGATGCAGAAAAGGGAGAGCTATCGGTGCTACGATGCGAGACCAATACCTTAAGAAGTTCAAAGGAAGTTCATCGTTGGCATCAACCCCAATAACCATTGCAAGGAAAGGACTTGGCGGGTAAAGTGTTCTTCACATGTAAATTGTATTTGGATATTATTCGTAAACTTTTCCATAGTTTTTTTGACAGTTTGACTTATATACATGTCTTGTAGGTTTTCTGGATCACTTGGTACTGGTCTTATATATTCTTCGGAGAAGGCAAGCTTACTGCTTCAAGGTGGAAATCAGGAATTCTACAAGCTAAAGAATACCGTGAAGCAGCATGTTACTTTAGCTGGTGGTCAGGTGCATTTTGAAGCATTACAGGTAAGCTTTTTGTAACCATGTCCTTTTAAAGTCCCAAAGAAACGAAACTTATTACTCTACGAGCAGATACAAATTTATGCAATAATTATTTAAGGGATTTCCTTTTATGTAGTATCAAAGAGAGTGCAACAGAAGAGAAGAACGAGGCCTATCAGTTATGAAAAATCTTGTCAGCATCGCCTTGACGGTCGTAAAAACAAAATCCGCCGCCTTGCATTACGAGACATTAGTTGCATCTCATGCATTCACTGGTTCGGATGTCGGAGAATTCGGCCATGGCCGGAAACAGTTTTCTGAAATTTTACGTGCAGCCGAAGTATGGTGCGACAAGCAAGTTGCAACATTTTTGTCTACACCCTTGCCTTCCACAAAGCTTCCTCCCCACTACTATGCCACTGCCGACAAATCTACACCCACCAGAATATCCAATCAAGCAGTGATGGTGTGCCCGATGGTTGAAGGTCGTCGGAAGGCAATTGCAGTAAGTGCTCCAGAAGTGTACAAAACCACGGAAACGAACGTCGATGGCGATGTGAGTGGAGCAAATGCGCCTGAGCTAGTGGAAACCGTCTTCCAGGAGATAAAAGATGCGTATCCCACAATCGAAGAATCGACCACTAAAGGAGCGTGGATGGGAACTGTGTGTGATGGGGCTTATGCAACTGCTTCAGAGTTCGAGACAACACTTGCAACTCTTTTGGATCAGGAAAAATATGATTCATCTTTTTTTTCTGTGTTGTGGGACCCGCCACATTTTATTGATCTTGCATTCAGTGATGTTTTCAAAGGTAAACGTGGAAGCTCAGAAGCATTTGTGAGTCGTTTGGTTCAACGGTCTTGTGTTGTGCACCGAGTTTTCCAACGTGGTAAGATGCTGACGCATGCTATGGCAATGGAGGAGACGGAAGACGAGTTTGTGTTAAAGTTGACCAGCAGAGCTTGTAGCACAAGGTTTACAACGTCACAGTACATGGAATTCCTAAAGTTGCTGGACAGCCTGCCGTTGTATATCGCCACTTTTAGAGAATTCCAGTTTTCCGCGATCAAAGAATATCAGATTGCTGGGGATGACTTTCTGCTCGATTTGTGTGGTATTTGTGACATTATGAAACCGCTGATGAATCTTTTTGTCACGCTGCAAGGTCTCAGTATTCCATGCTGGAAAGTAGTGAGTTGGTGGCCGAGTCTGAAAGCACACATGGAAAGTATGGAGGAAAATTTTTCTATTGAAGCCCAAACATCTTCGTTCCCACTGCTGAAAAAGCACTCAAGCGACATACTTTCGAGGAAATTCAAAGGGACGGAGCTTGTCGAAGGATGGTCAATCAAGTCATCAACATCCAGCGTTGCTGAAGAAGGTGACGTCGTTACTGTTGACAAATGGGTAGCCAGGGAGAAAAAAAAATGTCCAAGCTGATCTACAGATCTTTATGGCTGATCTTATTTCATCCTTTGACAATCGGATCAAAAACGGTTCGAAGGAGTTAATGTCCATCTTGACATGCTTAGATCTCGATAGCATCTTCGGTTTCCTTTGTGGTCAACGCTTGAGAAACGGAAAGATCAAGCTTTCTGGCGGAGAAGGATCCCTTGATGGGTATGGCAAAGCTCATTTTGATAGGTTCTTTGCGTTTGTATGTTCCTTGGATCACGTTCAGAAGCTCTGTCGGGATTACGAAGGCGAGGATTTGCTGTTTGATCCTGCGTTTTCCCACATAGTCTTCCACAAGATAAAACAGGCTCTGAAGTCGTGGTTGTGGAAGAATGCCGGAAACTATGCGGTTAAATGGTTTTCTCTACCATCAATTGCACCAAAGGCTTATGGTCCTCTTGTGGTACTTTCCGTCCATGACAAGTCCATTCAAAGTGAGGATGCAGAAGCGAAGCCATACTGTCTGGGCAATCTATACTCCCTCACGTTTGAGTCTGTAGAGAAACCGATCCTAGCTGAACTGGATGAAGCAGCAGTTTATCAGAGCATCTACTGCGAGGAAGATATCTTTGACGGCATTGGAATCGAAGGATGTGTCTCTATCGATATTGCTTTGGCGAAAGGAGGCACTGAAGCTGTTGTCGAATCATTTTACAGCGTTATGAATTCACAACAATCAACTGGAGGACAGTCAAATGAAACCCTGGCCTTGAGGTAGGTGTCTCTGGCCTCTGGGGTACAAGAACATTCTTCCATAGTAGCGATACAGCAACCATATGCGACTGTTTACCAATGTTCACAATTGATAGTTTGGTAGTAATTGTGTGTATTTTCGTTTTTTTAGAACGAAACTTGACTGGTGCATGCCCCCAATACTGAAAGGAACACGTGCTTGTAAGGAAATCGCGCAGATCTATCTTCATGGTGACAAAGATGCACTCCTGCCCAAGCATGCATTGCCGATCTTAGGAGATCGTGCGAATTATGCAAAAGAAGGAAAAGTACTTCAACGCCAACGCACACAGGACGTTGCCTTGCCATTCCATTGTAAATTTGTAAATAGTGTTAACCTGGGAAACACCAGTCTCGTACCCAAGCCGGCAGGCCCGCGATCCTCTTTTAGGCCTCAGTACCTGTATATATAGTTCATTTTAAATAACATTAACGTGGATCTTATTCTTAATCGCTCCTACAACTAGTTATGTCTCTTATTTATGAATTTTTACGTTAATAGTACATAGTACCGACTACGGACTACCGAATTATATTATATATTTGTTTTTTGCTGTCGTTATCAGCAAACAGCATGTTGCATGTATGTATTGTGTATTGTGTAATCATTTTGGTGAAAAAAATTCGTAACGCCCCCCGCTGGCGCTGGCCCGCATACGGCTGGAGAGTGGAGCAGGAGGAATAAGGAAAAAAATCCGTAATGTTACCGCTGAATCCGCTGATGCACGATTCCGATTCTGGCGTGAATCTTCGGCGCACGTAAAACGAACTTTCCACCCTGGTCCAGTAGACTTTTTAATTTTTAGATCTTTCAATTGCTTCCAAACGAACATTTCATCCACTGGCATCAGCTCAAACTTTTGATCTGTAAAGTTATCATCTGTAAACTCGCAAGTACTCATTGGTTGAACAGTCTTCATTAAACGAGCAGCAGCACCAATAAAAAAACATGTTGAAACTCTCAGCAATAGTTGATTTTTCAGTTTTTATGGATTCCAGTATCGTTGATTTTGTTTTTTTATTCGGAAGAATACTATTCATCGTTTTCCAAAACGCCTTCGGGTTATCCAGATTTTCATGTATCGCATTTCTTTGGTGTTGACGTTTTTCAATTTTTATCCTATTTGATACTTTATTTCGTAAGCGTCGGTAAGCACTCCAATCTATCACGGCACCAGTCCTCCTTGCTTTCCTTAGACAGAAATCACGTTCATTCATAAGCTTTTTAGTCCCAGTTGTTAACCATGGGCATTTTACTCCCCTCGTCACCTTACGCCAAAGAGGTGCATGTTTATTGCAGATAGACAGGAATGTCTCCTTCCATTTCTCCCATGCAACATTTACATCTACCTCGATCAAAACATTTTCCCAAGAACAGGCCTTTAGATCTTCACAAAAAGCCATGGTATCATAATTTGCAAAATTTCTACATTCAATCGTACATTGAGGGTTTTTATATGCATTGATCTTTCTCACCACAACCAACATGTCATGATCGCTTAGGCTAGATGGAATTACCTTGGCAAGTGTTATATTCTTTGGAGAATTTGTAGCGAATAAATCTAATAAAGTTAATTAGTTGTATCAAATTATAGCTAGAGAAGGCTCCCTTTAGTTCCTTTGTTTTGACAACTTTATTGGGAATAGCTAGATTTAAATTACATACTAACAACAAAGAAGAAAAAAAACAACTAGCTAATTGACCCAAAAGGGCAAGTGCGAACGGGACCGATGGACCCATGCGAGGCACCGCCCCTAGGGTAAAAATAAATAAGTAAAAATTTATATCTAATTATGAGAAGACGAATAATTTACATGTATAAGTTGAAATTAATTAATGGCCAGATGCTCGATGGCATGAGCAGGTTCTTACTAAGGACCAAGTACAAAATCTATCAGGATCGAAGGTTGAATGTAAAAGATTAACCATTCTTTGGTGGACAAAGTGTTGAAAAGATTTAGAGCTGGAAAATACACTTTCAGTTGCTAAGGTATGAATAAAGTTCCATAATTTAACGATACGATTAAAATAGGAGCCCTGAAACGAACTGGTCTTACATAGGGGAGTTCTCAGATTCAAGGAGTTGCTTTGTTTTGTGCGGCCATGAGATATTAGGGTTACAAAGTTATACAAATTCAGGTCAGTGTTACCATGCAGGCAATTATAAAAAAATACTAGGTCTTTCTGCTCTCTGTTGTAGACTAGCGGCAGTAGATCCAGGGTGACAAGCCTTTCTTGATACGATATTTCACCACGGCAGGTTCTAAGAATCCATCTCATGGCCTCTGAACACGCTCAATTTTTTTCTTGAGGCAGGACTGGGTCGGGGACCAGACTTATGTCCCAAAGCAAAGTTGCGATTTGACAAGCGATAAATACAGTGTCCGCCTGACTGTCACATCCGTCAAAAGTGGACAGCTCCGCTTAAGTAGTCCAAGAAGCTTATTGGCTTTAGCTACGATGACGTACACATGTTTATCCCATGAAAGGGTGCTAGTAATAATCACTCCAAGATCTTTCTCTTCTGAGACACGCTCAAGCGGCACTTGATTAAGGCTGTAATTATGTGTCAAAGGGTTTCTCTTCCGTGTCACTGTTAGCGCTTTACACTTAGACGCATTAAAGCGGATGTTGTTTCGCTTTGTCCACTCGTCCAAACGTGGTAGAGTATTCTGTAAGGCTATGCAATCATATGCGGACGTTATACTACGATAAATTTTGGTATCGTCGGCATATAGCGTAACCATCGCTCCACCTTCCACTACGTTGGGTAGATCGTTTATAAAAATTGTGAACAATAGTGGGCCCAGGAGGCTCCCTTGAGGAACACCAGAGGTGACAGGTGTCCAGTGTGAGGCAGCACCGTCCACAACGACTCGTTGTACTCGCCCTGTTAGATAATCAGTAAACCAAGATAACAGCTGACCAGACACCCCGTATGCATTCAACTTGGCCAGGAGGATTTTATGGTCAACGCTGTCGAAAGCTTTGGCAAAATCCAAATAAATCGAATCCGTTTGAATGTTTTTGTCCAAGTACTGACCAATTGTATGGAGCACCGACAATAACTGCGTGACGCATGATCGATTTTTTAAAAACCCGTGCTGTATCTCAGTTATTGAGTGACTTAGATGTTCGTATAGGCGAGAGAGTACACAACGTTCTAAAACTTTGCTTATTATAGGCAGTAATGATATCGGGCGATAGTTTTCCGCGGGCTCTTTCAAGTCTTTTTTATGTATCCGTGTTATATCAGCAGATTTCCACTCGCTCGGGATACGTCCACTGCGAAGTGATTGATTAAAGATTGCACACAAGCTCGGGGCAATTTGATCGCTACATTCTTTCAGGAGACGTGAGGGTATACCGTCGGGACCGCCAGCTTTGTTCGAGTTTAACTCTTTCAGATATTCCCTGACTTCGTCAACAGAGACTTCAATGTGCGAAATTTCCATATTGGTGATGTTAATTAAATCAAAATCATTGTTTACATCTGAGAAGAAATTTATACATCAAGAGAAAAACTTATTAAAGAGCTCTGCTTTTTCGGCCGCTTTCGCAGCTGTATCTCCCATAAAGGAAATGATAGAGTTGGCACCAATCCTACCATGCAGAAATGCTTTGTGGTAGTTCCAAAAGAGCTTTGGGGATTATCCTTTAGACCGGTTTCAATTTTGGCCAGATATTGTCGATGTTTCTCTCGGACTAGTATCTTAACTTGCTGGCTTAGATTTCTAAGTTTCTGCTTGCGTTCCGGTGTTTTGTTCTTACGGTCAGGTGGCGCACTTCACCGTCTATCCAAGAAGGAGAGTTTTTGTCGTAAACTGTTTTCACAGGAATGTGAGCTTTTACAGCGGTCAAAAACAAATCCTTCCAATTAGACCAATGCTCATCAATGTCATCCGAGGCAACGATATCAAAGGGGACTCTCCCAAGAGAGTCCCTCAGGTCATTAAAGTTCCCATTCTTATAATCAAACACTTGACGTTTTGCTGCTGTTGCTCGTTTGAACTTCAGCCGAATCCTAAATTCAACAACATAATGATCTGATGGAAATTTACCGTCTCGTGGATGGAAAGTCGAAACACCATCGATAATCTCAGGGCAGTTGCTCAGTAGAAGATCAAGTTTATTGCCTGCAATGTGGGTGGGGGTCCAGGGATGAATTGTTGAACGAAATTATCCCCCATAATCTGATCACAGAATACGTTGTGATCAGCTCTAGAACCAATGTTTACAGGCGTACACTGATCCTCTGACCAGTCAAGTTCGGGTAGATTAAAATCCCCTACCAATACAATGCAACTAGACTCGCAGTTCGTTTGAAGCGAATAGTTCAAGTCAATAAGAGACTCAGGCACAGTGTCGGGGTGGTAAAAACAATATATTAATACAGGTTTACCTTGTCCTTTTCTGATCTCTACGACGACCAGTTCTGCTCCCCCTCTTTCAAGGTCTGGGCGTCTCAGAGCATGAATGTCAGCTTTTACAGCTATGAGAACTCCGCCACCAGTCCGATCTTTTCTGTCTAGGCGGAAGATAGAATACTCCGGAATAATCTCGCTGTCCAAGACAGTGCGGTTGAGCCAGGTCTCACATGTACAAACGACATCAAAGTCCCCGCTGTAAACAAGCTGCTGCAATAATGTCATTTTGCAAATTTTGTTTGCGAAGCCTTCGGAGGTCATGAAAGCTTTCACACTCCTGGCATTTAGATACAAGGCACGCAGACTATCACTCCAACGTTCAGGACCAGAATTCAGCGAAATATCCATGTAAATAGTCAGGTCAATGTCACGGTGAAGATCCGGCGGCGAATAACAAGTATAGCCGTGTTTGGTCCACTTCACTTGCTGTTGGCGAAGTGGGGCAAATATACGCCGCTGAGTTGTTACTGGACGAATTGAATGAGGATAGAATGCTTGTTTAGGTGAAGAACTGCTCACATTGAGTTTCTCCAAGACCACGGAGGCCACAGAAGACCAGAAAAGCGAGGTTACTACAAGAGCCGAAAAGGCACGTTTGGTCGCCATTTTGTGCATATTTTTTTATTACTTTATTGGTTTAGGACATGATTTATCTAGAAGATCGAAGTTAAAATCTCCTGTGACCAAGATTTCCTTATTTTCAGCACATGCAGCATCTAGAGTCTCTCGAAGAGGATTTATAAAGTCAGTTTGTGAGGGAGGTCGATAAAAAGTTCCAAACAAAATCCCTTTAGCCTTTGGTAAAACTATCTCTATCCATAGGCATTCGCCAGGGAACTGTCTTTCCAAATTCATTCTCCTAATTACAGGGAGAGTATTCTTGACATACACAGCGATTCCACCGCCAGAGCTACCTATTCTGTCATTTCGGTAGATCGTGTAGTTAGAGAGGGGTATTTCCCATCGACAATGTCATTTTTTAGCCATGTCTCCGTGAAAGCAAGGATATGCAAATTAGGGCATTCGTTCACAAGAATATTTAATTTGTCTATCTTTCCCCGTAGACTTCGTATATTTTGATGTATAAACTTTAAACCTCGTTGTTTCCCTACCTCAGATAGATCAGCAATGTAGTTTAATGTTATTTCCGCAATGTCTTCTCCTTTGGGGACGTTTACACTTCTGGTATTACACGAAGAACACATTGACGAAGACTCAAAGTCAACATTTATGCACTTGAGATGATATGGCTGAATATACTTCACACAAGTCGTCCTTCCCTGATTTTTTCTTATGGTTTTATTACATTCAAAACACTTTACAGCCATTGGGCCAGGGTTTTGTGAAACATCGCCGCATAGAAGTATTACGCTTACAAATAATACATCCCGAGTGAGATGGAGAAGCCGAAGAGAACGACGATCATTTCCATTCAAGTTAGCCATGCGTTCAAGCCGATGGCGGTTGGGATTTCGTTCGAAAGACCGTATGGCGACGGAAGATAGATATTTCGACATGAAAAAGTCAGCAACCTCCGTAGACAAGGACCCAGAGTGTTTATCTTCATTTCTCACTCAGGCCTCGCAAAATCGCCTGCCCGACATCCCGGGGCAGGCAAAATTTCTGTCGGGCAACCCAAATCTCTAGTGTGATGTCCCGACGGGCAACCAGAAATTTACTTACAGACCACGATAAGCGGTTACACACTTAGTTTTACAATAGTTTTTATTTAGTAAATGTGTTAATCAAGCCGTGTGAAGAGATGGTTTATTGTCTTGATCTTTCATAAGTATATTGAAATTTACAAAATCGATCCGAAAAATTGGTTCGTGGCGCGAGTTTATTGCGATTTGTAAATATCAACTCAACACGCGTCGCGCGAGATAAAATCATACAACATGGCTGACATTGGCCATGGCTTCTACAATGTGATATGAGTTTATTGAGATATTTTAAATCTGCATCAACTAACAATGATGGGGATGATCCAGGCGTGGGAGATAAGAGGGGACAAAGCGAAACATCAGCTACAGGTAACAAAGACTACGAAAACAAAAAGACAAAACGGCAATTTGTCTCATCTTGGTCGAAGGAATTTACTTGGCTTGATTTGAATAAAGATAAAAACGTAATGGTTTGTCGCTTTTGCAACGAGTTTTCTCAACATGCAGACAAAGAAAGCCCGTTTTATCTCGGAACAAGTACCTTTAGAAAGAGTTCTATTAAAACACACGCTAAATCTAAGGCCCACGCAAAGTGTGAACTTGCAAAGAGAGCTAAAGTAAATCCACGAAGCACACCAATGGCACAAACTGTTGCTAAAATGAACAAGGATAGTTTTGAAGTACTCAAAAAATTGTTTCGCACTGCATACTATGTTGCAAAAGAGGAAATTGCACTGGCCAAGTTTCCAAGTTTATGTAAGCTGCAAATAGGCAATGGGATTAATATGAATAACACCTATTTGAATGACCACGCATGTCGTAATTTTATTGGAGCTATGGCGCATGTACATAGATTAGATACAGCAAGTCAAATTGAAAAGAGCAGGTTTTTGTCTGTGCTTTCAGATGGAAGCACAGACAATAGCATAATTGAACAAGAACTTGTCTATGTTAGGTTTCTGTGCAATGGGAAGCCCCAGACCAAAATGATCAAAATTGTAGATGTTAAGCATGCACATGCAGTTGGCATTCTCAATGCTATTGACAGGGCTGTTAAAGATGTTGGTATTACATTGGAGATATGGCTTAGCAAAGTTGTGTGTGCCAACTTTGATGGAGCTAGTGTGATGATGGGAGAGATAAATGGAGTTGCCGGTCGACTGAAGCGCCGTGTTCCACACATTGTTATTCTGCATTGTGTTGCACATAAACTGGAACTGGCTGTACTTGATGCAGTTAAAAGAGTTCCCTACCTTCAGAAGTTTGATGATACAATAAAGGCAATTTTCAAAATGTATTATCGTTCTCCTAAGAAGAGGAGAGAACTGAAGGAAATAGGGGAAATTGTGGAAGAAAAGGTTTGTGTAAACAAAGTTTATTACATCTCATAGTTAATATTCATTAATTTATTTAATAAATTATTAAGAATGTTTAATAATGGCACTCAATAATGGCAACATAATATTAAATATTTCATTAATTTACATTATTAACATTCATAATATTTTAAAAATAAAAAAATATTTTCTTGTTGACAGGTGGCTTACTTTAGTAAACTTAAATCTACAAGATGGGTGCCAAGCCGTCTAAGAAGCTTGGTAGCAATTGAGCGAAATTATGCAGCAACCATCATGCACTTAGACAACCTTGCAAGTGGACAATTGCCTGACGTAAAGGCTGATGATGCAGCCAAGGCAAAAGGTCTATTTCTTGAGATGCAAACATTGAGATTTGTGAAATTCATGAATTTCATGATTGACTATAGTACTGTTCTATCTGAATGCAGCAAGAACTTTCAGGATGAAGATATATTCATCACTCGTGTCAAGCAGATGATTGAGTCAACTACAGCCAAACTACTAAAGCTAAAGACAAAACCTGGAAAATACACAAAGAGCCTCAACGAGCTTCTTTTAGGTGATGCTCATGCTTCTTAATTTACACATTTGATGATTTGAAAATTTATATTTATTTATTCAATGAACAATAAATCTATTATCAGTGTAAAATAAACCTACATACTCAATTACTCATAGTGTCTCAGATAGCCTGCTAGCCTGTGTTAGGCAGTAATAGAATTACTCAGGAAAACACTAAACCTAATGTCCTAATCTGGTCAATTTTATTACAGGTGATGATAACCTGACCTACAAAGGAGTGACACTCACAAGACAAAAGAGACCTGTCCGTGCAGCTGCACACCAGCTACAAGTCCCTGGCAATGTTCCTGTTGAAATTGTGGATCCAGATTTCACTAAATTAATTGAAGATACAGTGGCTTATCTTGACACTCGGTTTGAAAACTTGGACAAAAAACCATTATCATGTTTTGAGGTATTTGACATATCTAAATTGCCATATGATCGAGAGGATGTGGCAATCCATGGTGACAAGGAAGTTGATGATCTAATTAAACATTTTGCAGATGTTTTGACAGAACAAGAAATTAGAGAAATTCCAAATGAGTGGCCTGATTTCAAAATTTGGATGGCAGCACACAGAGGCAGAAGTCATCTTCTTGATTTGTACAGTGACTTAATCAAGGAAGATCCGCAGCATTTACGGCACATACTTGTCCTAGTTCAATTGTTGTTGACCCTCAGTCCTTCCACTGCCTCCTGTGAAAGGGGATTCTCGTGCATGAACCAAGTCAAGAATTCCCAAAGAACATGTTTGCATAATGATATATTGAATGACCTGATGCAACTATCAGCCAATGGGTGTGAAGTGGACGAATACTCACCTGATAAAGCAGTGGAACATTGGTTTTTCTCGGGGAAAGGCACAAGGCACCTATCTCACAAAACTCCACAGCGAAAAAGAAAGGAAAGGTCAGTGGATGAGGAGATGGATCTCTCAGAAGACTCAGAAGAGGAATCAGAGGATCCCGTGCATGTAGACAATTCTTCAGAAGGAGATTCGTCAGAATCAGATACTGCTTTGGAATAGCTGTATTGTATTAAACATACTGTAAATAACATTGCGTTTGAACTTTGACATTAATAAATGTTAGTTTGTTGTGATTAATTTTTGACTTAATAATAATTGAAGTGGGCAAGTTAGAAATGGCTTCGGGCAACCAAATTTCTCGTGGCACCTGCCCAAGGGCAATCATGTGTTTTCAAATTTTGCGAGGCCTGTTCTCACTGTAATAAAACTTTCCACAATAATGGATAGGAATAGTATTATACATAATTTCCTTCCCATCATATGAAAGACATCCACCATGGCGGTCATATATGTATCAATCAGGAACATTTATATAGCAAAGAATATTGTTTTCTGCAAAGAAAAGGAGAATGTCTTCAAACTCTCGTGATCATGGTAATGCACATAAGTATATATGAAGTAAATATAAAGTATATATGAAGTATATATGAAGTAAAGGTTAATTCGAACCACCAATGACGTCACTATTTTAAAGTTTGTGTCAGTTTATTAAGCTGGCAATATTGCGTGTCCTAGCAATAAAGGTATATGCTGTGGGGGAGAACGAGCATGTCCAGTAAATGTCACATTGGGCATGCGCAGTAGTTATTCTATCCCACATTCGGTATTAAGAGCGTTTGTGCATATTTTCCCACATTTTAACCAGAGATCTCTACAATCGTGTGCCGAAGCCTTCGAAGATAAGCGAAGAATTTGAGATTATCTATTGGACGCTTTTTTGTCTATCTGTGAAAGGTAAGAGTCGAATTTCACATTTCAACCTTTTGGTGAGGATAAACATCTACCAAAATGATGGTCCTACACCTTAACCAACTGCAAACGGGAAGATGAATTCTTCATGCGTTGGAAAGGTTTTGTTATTGCTATAAACATTTGTAAACGTTCATAATCACATAAGTAATTTTTTTTAAATGCGTTTATTTATTTTCATATAGAATGTCTCACCAATGCGAAGCCTGCTCAAAGAGCTTTACCCAGATGACCAATTTGAGTCACCATAAACGTACTGCACACAGAACCAAGAGATTTGTTTGCGTGCGTTGCAACGAGTCGTTTACACGCAGCGATGCCCTAAAGCAACATGAAAGGAAGCATGGAAACAACAACCCATACATGCGGTAATTGCTCGAAGAAATTTTACCACAACGATATGCTTTTGGAGCATCGGATTTTTTGCCAAGAAAATGCACGCAATCTCTAACCCGAAGAAGCGGAAGGTCGATGACCAAATCGGAGTGGGAGAAGTGGAGAATAAGCTTCAGGAAGACTATGTATGATGACCCATGTGAGCTTACATCAGCCTTCAAAGATTCATTAAATAAAGTGGAGTTCGAACCACGAAAAAATCAGAAGCATGACATGTCACAGTTTCTCCTTGGCAAGACAAAGCCAATCCTGAATCGTCTGGAGAAAGAGTTGAAAGAAAAGAGAGGTCTGAAGTGGTTCGTAAGCGTGAAAGTCCGATTTGTTAAACCCAAACCCAATGGTGAAAATTTGACCGCTGAACCGCACTTCCGAAGTCCGTGCATGACAACAGTAGATCCTAACAAACTTGAAAATCAACTACAAGAAGCCAATCAAAAAGTAAAAAGTTCTCTGGCTGTTTATCAAAAAGAAGGAAGTGGTTGGATATTGGATGAAATCCTTCATATGGACTTGAGCATAGCCCAATATACCCCGCTCAAAGGTTCGAGATACATACCTCTACCGAAAGTGCTCAACACCAAGAAACCATCATTAATGTCAAAAACTCTCAAAACAAGTGTTTTATGTGGTGCATCCTCGCAGCTGTTCATCCTGTCGAACAGAGGAGAAATCCAAGCAGACTTCACCACTATTAGAACTTTCACGATGAACTTAACTTTAATGGAATCGAGTTCCCAGTCACTGTTGACAGAATTGGTAAATTTGAACATCAAAAGTCAAAACAACGTTTCGGTTAACGTTTTTGGATTTGAAAATGTACTGTTTCCAATCTACATCACAAAAGAACGCTTTTACACCCATGTTAATTTGCTGGTATACTCCCAAGGAACGACAAGAAATTCCACGATCAAAACCGGAAAAAAGCTCGGATGTATTATTGTCGTTAATGCCTTCATGGGTTTATTCGCGAAGACCTGCTGCGAGACCACAAGCCTCGCTGCTGTCAACACGGTCCCAACGCATTGACCTCACGAACGAGGACAATTCCACTCTTTTCTTCAAAGATTACCATAAACAATTAAAAGTGCCTTTTGTAATCTACACTGATTTCGAGAGCTTGACAACAAAGATCGAGTCTGCTCAACCGAACCCAAAAAAGTCCTCCCGAGAAGTATCAACACCATCAACCATGTGGGTTTTCCTACGTGGTTGTATCGAAAGTGGAGCGATACAGCAAACCTCCTGTGGTTTATCGCGGAGAAGGCGCAGTCGATAAGTTTCTCGAGTGCTTGGAGACTGAACAGCAATATATTCAGGAGAAACTTGACTTCATCGAACCCATGCGAATCAGCAATGAAGACAACGATAATTTTCAAAACGCTGTGAGCTGTCATATCTGTGGTTTCGATCTGTGGTTTCGAACGCACAACTGGGAGCCGATCGCGTTCGAGACCATTGTCATATAACCGGAAAGTATCGCGGAGCCGCACACAACGAGTGTAACTTGAACTATAGTTTTACAGCACGAGTTCCCGTTATCCTTCACAATCGTAGCGTGGCTACGATTCCCATTTGATCATGCATGGTCTTGGAAAACTAAACAACAAAACAATTAACTGTATCCCGAACAACACAGAAAAGTACATTTCATTCTCTATTGATAATTTAGACTTCATCGACTCTTTACAATTCATGAACGCATCACTGGACAAATTAATATCCAA
>JAYKKM010000281.1:0-20000 GCA_035772405.1 Chrysogorgia sp. JL179-B06 | reverse complement strand
ATACTGTGGAAAGAATCAAAGTGTCGTATCCAAAATTTAAGAATGGCGAGGCAACTGTCAGAAATGTTAGGATAAAACCAAACTTTGGTAAGTTGCATAATTATTTGTTACAAATTTATAAGGAAATGAAATGATGCAAATGCAATAATTTTTTCCATTAAATCATTAGAGTATGTAGAAGAAATTTTTCAAACATTTTTGAAAGCCAGCAAAGATGAGCTTAAGGATGCTGCCAAGAAGATCAAAGAGATCACCCCTGCCGCAATGAACACAATGCTAGATAAACAGTCAAGAGAAGACGCACTGCGAAAGAGAACAGAAAGGAGAAAGATGGTCACCAAAGATATCCCTCCAACCACACCAGGTACTGGTATTGTAATTTTACTTGGGTAAACATTTTTTCAGTGACCAACTGTATGCTTTAGACTCCCACCACTGAGTCGAAGTTTGACAGAAGTGAAAACAAGTAATTTACATAGAAAATTTGATCACATGTTGGAAGAGTATGTCAACTCTGCTGGAAGTCAATAGTCATGTGTTTCCTCTCACTATAAAACTTAATTGGGTACACAAGGCATTGACTCAGGGAGATTTGAACAACCACTTTCCATGTACTCAACAAATCATATTCATAGCAGAAAAAATCCTGGTGGTGTTGAAAGCCTGAAAGTAATTATTATTTTGTCGTTTTATTAGTGTCTCAAGTAACAGAAGAAGCAAGACAGGGAAGAAAGGAAAGACAGGCACCTAAATGTACCTCTTGCAAGCAGCCAATGAAGGGTCACAAAAATGTTACCAATTGCCCCAAGAATAAAAAAAACAACATAACTCCTTTCACTAAAGCGTGAAAATTTTACCAGTACTGCAGTTACATTAATGCTGTAATTGCTCTTGTAGTTCTGTAATGCAGTTGACATTAATAAGATTAATAAATTATTGATTTTAAGGCAAAAACCAATCAAAAGGCAAACAGCAAGTTCAACAAACTTTAAAGGTCTTCACACACGGGGCGACAAATCGTGGGGGCATGTTACGGGGACATATCAGAGAAGGAAAATAAAATAACGTTCTTTGATTGCATTATTTTCAAAATGTTGTCTCCGCAACAACACTTGACATGGTGCATACTACGGGATTTGTCCCTGCAATATGTCCCCGCAATTTGTCGCCTGGTGTGGTTCCAACCTTAATGAACTTGTGAATGTGAGGAAATAGATAGCCAAACCTTTTGAAAGACACTTATATTGCTTGGACTGTAAAATAAAATGGTGTGAACATTGTGTCTAGTTTTCTTCATCAAGATCAAATCCTGTGTAAGTCTCTTCCTTATCGACTGGAAATTGCTTTCGAATTGCTGTATAAGCACATGACGGCAAGGGAATTCTCTTGCTTCCTAGTACACCATATACCAGCCTTGAAAATTCACGGTAGGATACACTTCGTAAGAAACTATACAAAAAGAGTGTAAAAGTATTCAATAAACTATATCAACATTTTATCACATACCAAGTACCAAATGTTGTGCAAATCAGATTGGTTAGATTTAATAGATCAAATCTTAGAACCAATCTGACTTGGGCAACCCAAAGTACTTGGTATGTGATAATGAAATTGCAATTTACTGCACTATACAAGAAAGTCTTCATGGTGAAATCATCCTACCCAAAGTCAATGTTACCATGCTATTATAAGTCTTGGGTTTTTAGGCACCACATGAAAGTGAATGAATCCAGTGCTATTTCGAGGACGGCACTCATTATATTTGTCAACAAATTAAATTCTTCCGATACTCATAATTTTGTCAGAACAATAGTTAAAATATTGTTAGTATATGTCACAACCATTTGACATAAGTTATACTAATCATGAAATATAACTATTGTTCTGCAAATATATTGTCAGACAAGGAAATACAAGTTTTAATGAAGCAGCATGACTGTAAAATGTCCTGAAACAATTGTTTGCTGAGATCTCATGATCACTGCCATATTATATATGTCCACAATTCATTCTTTCAAAAATTATAAATATTGCCCGATGCTTGTATAAATCAAGCATGGACAGTGACTTAATTATTAAAACGCTTACCTCTCTTCAGTTCCAATTTGCTTATATCTGTGTTTGCTTTTGGTCTTGTACTTCCACGAAGCCAACCTCAGACTCCATTTCTGCAAGCAAACGGGATTAAATCCAGGGTGTTCCGTTATGCAAGTTAATTTAACATCTGGAGGGAAGATCTTGTAAGACCAGATCGCTTTCCATTGATTCGGAGCAGCCTTCAAGCTCACTGCAGCAATAACATTCGGAGACATTTTGTAGTGATCCAATGCCACAATTTCCACACTTACACCTAAAGTGTTTTAAATGTTTTGTTAAAAACTTTAAAATATAAAATGGCTAACGAGGTTTAAAAGCTCTTGGAGAACAAAACCTTACCATTCATTTAGTTCCACTACTCCGTCTAAACGGTCTTTTAGCATTTTTTCTTGCTCATCGAGCTCCCGAATCTCTTCTTCGTATCTAGCAGTCCATTCTGCATCAGCTACGGGATCATCTACACATGCAGCAGCAGCTTCGTCGCTCGAACTCGAAGGTATTGGCGATTCGTCGTCGACCGCCAGAGAAATGTCGTCCTCAGTCTGAGGCTCAGAATCTGGTTCGGCTTCTTCCTCGTATTCCGAGTAATAATTTGATTCTGCGGAATCGTCTGAGTCTATAGTAGACTCAGAATACGACGAATCTGAAGACATACTTCAACTTCCAGAGAGGGTTTGCTGAATATGAAGCCGTAAATCAAGTTAAATTTCAGAAAGAAAGCTTTCGGTTAACAGAAACTAAGTGGAAATCAACTAGCGCTGCTGAAAGGTGTTCTGGAATCTACGTCATAGCCCGCTCTCCCCAGATCTCCTATTTACGCGGTAGTTGACCAAATGAGCATAACGTTCAACAGGGCACAGAAAATCAACGATTCAACCAAATCGAAAATGTTTTGCTGCAAAATACTCCAAAAAACACGGTAATTCACTTTTTTAAATAAAAAAAAATGGGGTTAGGTGCACTTTAAGCATTGGCTGAACCACTGTTTTAGAACGACCTTCTTGAACGCCTTGAAGACATAGAGCATGCCAGAATCACTTCCAGGGTAGGCCCGAGGAGATCGAGTGACTGAGTGCAAGATGTCCTGGCTCAAGACCAATTTATTGATGCATTATCAGACGACGAAATGCGCCTCCGTTTCAGGCAGGAGCGACCACAAACACTGCAAAAAGCTCTTGAAATCGCCCTGGAGTTGGAATCGTTTGATATTGCCAGTCGACAACGGTACCAGTTAGCTCAAAATGTGAGAATGGTGGAAGAGAAGCAAAGTAAGCAAGCAGGGCATGTTGGTAAGTCCAAAGGCGACGATGTGAAGGTGGTCCAAGTGTTAGAAATGGGTCTTAAGAAGACCTTGCGCATTCCAACACTTCACAAATATAAGAAAAAGGTTTTATTCACAAATCAGTGTTCGCTCGCTCGCGGTTCACTAAGGAAATCGGTCTCTATATTCGCGTATCTTATTACATTCTTTCTACTTACGGCTTGAGTATATCTGTCATCACGTTCTAAATTACTACAATATGTTCGTTACATTCACGCTATTATCTATTTATGCTATCTAATGCTTTGGCTGACACAATTCCCAACATACTCCCCTATTAGGCTCCATATAGGAGACGAATACACTATTAATTGTGCCTACCCTAATCTAAACCAAACGATGAAAGTAATGAATTATTAATACTGAGTCAATTTAAATTGGTCTCTCATAGTTTATATATGATGATAAGTTCGTAATGTTCTATCCATCTACTTCGTCTTCTTCGTCGACTGCGATTGCAGTTATGCGATTACTAGCTTCAGTAGCTGCAGCACGTCTTGCTCGCGGCGTGAACTCGGCGGCTTCGGCGTTCAGGTCTGCGTTCGGCTCTTTCTCCTTCAAGTCGCAGCTCAGCTCAAGAGGATACAGGTGTTGTATT
The DNA here is from genome assembly GCA_035772405.1 of Chrysogorgia sp. JL179-B06. NCBI lineage: Eukaryota > Metazoa > Cnidaria > Anthozoa > Scleralcyonacea > Chrysogorgiidae > Chrysogorgia > Chrysogorgia sp. JL179-B06. The sequence goes on along the minus strand of JAYKKM010000281.1, from coordinate 15,984 downwards.
GCTCTCTCCAAACGGTTGTTGCTAGTTCGCACTTTCACCACCCGCACCACGCCATCTCTACCCGGGACCATCTCTTCAACTACACCAACTTTCCACGTTCCACGATTCTTCGCGTCTGATTTGATCATAACAACTTCTCCCACTTGAAGCTCGGATGATTTGTCGGAATGCTTCAAGCGGTGGCGTTCTCGTAGTCCTCGGAGGTATTCTGTTGTCCAACGCTTCCACACGGTTTCTTTGCATCGTCGTAGATGTTTTGCTCGCTTTCTCAACTCTCGGTCTTCGTAGCGGTGTGGCTCGAGCTCATGTAGTGCGTTGGATTGGTCGAACAGGAAGGTGTTGGGCGTTAGGACAGTTTGTTGTATGTCATCTTCCACGTAGCTGAGCGGTCTGTTGTTTAAGGCGATTTCAACGTCGAGTATCACCTCTGCTAGCTCCTTCCACGACAGGAACCCGTTGCCGATGGTTTTGAACAAGGCTTGCTTGACCAGCAACACTGTACTGCTCTCGACTATCAACGTCATCCATGACCACGCCTCGTAAGTGGGAAAATCGTTTAATCAGGTCGCCATACTTCGGATTGTTCACCGTCAGTAGCTCTTTCCGGTCGACTTTCGTCACTTCTGCTTCGAACCGGAAGTCTCCTTTCACACTTGATATTGGCAAATTATAGATCTCCACTCGTTTCGTCACGGCTCCGATCATCATCTCGATACGTCTCACTTCTGCGCGCTCTTGTTTCAATCGTAGCTTGTCTGGAACGCCGCTGACGCGTATGAACTGCCGGCTCCGGTGTCCAGCAGCGCTCGACACTTGACACCGTTCACTTCAATGACGACCAGCGGGTGACAAACTGCGCTCACGTCATGCCTGGCGCCTTTAAACGGATCTTTTAGCACTTTGTCGCAGATTGAAGTATGATGCTTTCGCTTACATACTTGGCATACCGATCTACTTTTACAGTCCGCCGCTCGATGTTTACTCCCCGTGCAATTGAAGCATAACCGTTTCTCGCTTAGTTTGCCTCTGCGGTCTGCAACCGAGGCGATAATGTCACAGTTTATCGATTTATGTCCTTCGCTTTCACAATATACGCATACCTTTGGATGTTGCTGATCTTGATCTTTCGCGTAAAAACTTCGATTGCGTCCAGGAGTATACCGGGGGCTCTTGTCGTCTGCTGTCTCCTTCTCTTCGACCGGATGAATGTCTTTCCACTTCTTCAAGGACTCCAGCAGTTGCAAAAAATCCCAATCTTGCCAATTCACTTCACCTCGTACCAGGTCGGTCTTAATGCCCTTCAGCTTGTCAAGAACAGTTCGAACGTTTCCTTTCACATCTTGTAACTTCCCGAGCGTCTCCAATGATTGGACATTGTACATTAGCGTTTTGTAAAATTGGTTGATCTTCGCTGGGTTTGACCCCGTTATGATAGGAAGTGCCATCACATTTCGCACGTACGCATGGACTATCTCGCTTGTTTTCCCGTATTCGTCGGCGAGAATCTTCTTCGCGCGTTCGTACCCGGTCTCAGTGAATGGTAGACCGTCGATTTCTACTCTCACGTGAGGCTCGAGGAATTCTTGTAGATGCGCGAACTTGGTAATTGTCGGCATGTTCGCCTCGTCGATCTCCGTTTTAAATTTGTTCCAGAAGGGAAGCCACTGTTCAACCGTCCCATTAAATTTAGTTATTTCAAGCTTTGGCAATCTCACTTGCGGTTTTGACGCTGCGTTTCCTGGCGATGTCTGCGTTGTTAATTCCCTTTGAAGCTCTAGTTTCGTGCGTTCAAATTTTAACTGTTCCTCTCTCTCCATGGCTCTTAGTTCACTGTCTCGTTCTCGCTTCCTTCGTTGCTCGTCTTCCTCGATTTCGCTGATAGTTTTGGATAATCGCTCAATTTCGCAATCGGCTTCTTCGATTTGTTCTTCGATTTTCACGGCCCATTCTGCCACATCATCCGCGCTTTCTTCGTTTATCAGTTTCGCTTGTTCAACCTCACGTTTCAGATAGTCCGTTTCTTTTACGATGTTCGTAAGCGCGTCCTTGTGGCGCAAAATTGCTCGCACGTTTCGTTTCTCCAAGATAGTTGTTGTTTTGCTTTGCGTTAGTTTGAACAGCTCAAGTTTCTTGCTCAGCAGTTTGATTTTATCATCCATTTCACAGTTATTTTCGCTTATCGCATCCCGTCGGAGGTGCTATGTTAGAAATGGGTCTTAAGAAGACCTTGCGCATTCACTTCACAAATATAAGAAAAAGGTTTTATTCACAAATCACAGTGTTCGCTCGCTCGCGGTTCACTAAGGAAATCGGTCTCTATATTCGCGTATCTTATTACATTCTTTCTACTTACGGCTTGAGTATATCTGTCATCACGTTCTAAATTACTACAATATGTTGGTTACATTCACGCTATTATCTATTTATGCTATCTAATGCTTTGGCTGACACAATTCCCAACACAAGTTGAAAAACTGATTGAGCATATGGAAGAATCGATGCGGAAATGGATGAATGAGATTGTAGAGATGATCGGGAAAAAGAGATCAAAGAGGGAGAAGTCTGCCAAGGAAAGGGAATGAATGTTGGAGCAGGAGTGGTCAGGCGCGGATCTAGACGGTGGCGAGCGTGGCTCAAGCCACGGTCAGAATTCGACGGGGAAAATAAATTATAACTTTATTCTGGTTATGTTTTGCATTGTGAAAGTATCTGTAAGTTGCCCGCTTCATCCATAAAATATTAAAAACGCAATAAGACTCTGTTTATTCGAATTAATTTCACAAAAACCTCAGCTACTTTCTCCGATCCCCGATATTTTACCGAACTCGTACCCAGACCTCTATTAATGCGCGCGGTGTTTCGCGGCAGCGCAGCCACAAAATTTGGCCATTTCAGCCACAGGTAAATGGAATTGACCAATCGATGGCCAGTATTTTTTTGCGGGAGCCACAGAAAGCAACTCTGAAAGTGGCTCAATTTTTGAAAATTCAAACTGACCAATCAATGGGCGAAAATGGGGGGACTTCGTAGAGCCCAAACTTCCTATTTTCACTAATGACGCGACCAGAGATTTCATTCGTGTGAGTGCAATGGCTGCTGTAAAGACAATGAGTGATGGTGTTCTTCAACAGTTAGTCCCAATTCCTTGGTGTCCGCAACAAGTGAATAATTTGCTCTTATTAAAACAACATTGCTATACCCAGATTTCAGCCGAAGCAAAAAAGAATGGCCGCTTTACTTCCCGGTCCACGGCTGTCCGTGTGCGACTTTTCGGCGAGACAGTTCCCTCATTGTCATAAAAATACGGTCCTTAAATCGTATTCCAGTGAGGTAAGTTCTAGTCCTTTTATAAATCATGATCAATTTACATGGAAATGACTGAGCTAATTGTCTAGTTGATATGAAAATATGCATGAAGCGGGGATGATATGGTCACTGCGTTTAAGTATGAATTTACATAATGTCCTTCGAAGATGGCGACTTTTGGCGTCCACGAACTCCAGACTGGCAGACTGAGCAGACTCCATACTTTGTCTTTGGTCACAGAGGCTTTGGTTACGGCATAAACTTTAAAACAAATTTCTCATTTGAAGTCATTTGTGAAATATAATGAATTAGTGAATAGTATTACAGTATGTGTTTGATAGTTCCAAGCAGTTTAAGTGCTCTCAGTCTTAACATGTATATTTAGGTACAATAATATTTAGAGTATCCTTTCAGTCTAAAACATTTTATGGTTTATACTAAAACACATGTATATATATGGTTTATTTACATGCTGTAGATATATTTTTTGCCAAGTATGTGCCACAACATACTGTAGGGATGTTTACATGATACTGAGACAATTTTCATGTGGGTATGAATGTTGTGTTATACATATTACATACTTAGAAATACGTATACGCAACAACCCCTCGCCCGCTTACCGTTTGAAACGTTTAAGTTTTATTTTCGTTCTTTTACTTGAATAGCAGCCGTCGAAATGACGTCAATATCCATGTTTGTCCGCTTTTACCCCTAATTCGTGCGGCCATAACAAAAGAAAATAGCTCGTTTGCACGGCTGGTATAAAACGCAGGTTGCAGGTTAAGAATATATAGTCGTTTTCTGGACGATCTTTTTTAGTTAGGGTAAAGATTGGGGTTAGTATTCAGGGTTAGTATTAGGGTTAAATAACCACAATCCTAACCCTAACTAAATGCAAACATGGTCTCATCCCTTAAATTAACCTGTTATCCCTAAGTCGCAAATTGCTGTGAATTAAGGATAATGGTTAATCTGGATCATAAGAATCACGCATGCGTTTAACAGTCAATTACTAAGTCTCTCTTATTAGTCTACAGACACCAAGTATGGGAGACCAAGGGTGCAGGGTAGGTATGGTTGTGTCGTAAAACTTGCTAGACAGGGGTTAGGCTTAGAAAAACTCGCTAGGCTAGGGTTAGAAAACTCGCAAAGGCGGGGGTTTAGGGTTAGGGTTGGGATTGATGTTGTGATGGGGGTTGGGTTCTAATCCTACAATACCATTAGATTAACCATTATCCTTAATTCAGAGCGATTTGTAACTTAAGGATAATGGTTAATTTAAGGAAGAGACCGTGCTGAACTAAAAAAAAGATTGTCTAGAAAACAACTTGTATTCCAACCTGCAAATTCCCAACATGCAAGTTCCCAACCTACAAATTCCCAACCTGCAAATTCCCAACCTGCAACCTGCATTTTGTCCAGCCGCTCATTTGCAATCATTTGTGAGTTAAATTTGGTTTGTTTTGTCTGAATTTTGAGCTATTAATAGCAGCCAGATGCTACACCATTAGGTGTATAATAGCCCATTCATTTGCCAAACTTGGACAATTTGTCAATATCTCTGAGAGCTTTCTTTTTCTGAATTTAATTGTTTCATAGAACATCAAACTAAATAACTATATAGCCCAAACTTTTTAATTTTTGGGTGCAGTAACAGAATAGTGGGAAGTCTACTGCTGTTTCTACCCTCAATCACTAAGAAAAAAATTGCTTGTTTCACACTATTGATAATTCCACATGAAATAATCAACTCAGTAGTTAGTATAAACAGACACCAAAGGCTGTTGAAGGAAGAAAGTGCATATTTATCTATTCAAATTGGGTTTAACATGTATTAAGGGATTCTACTCTGATTGTTGGTGTGGATGATTATATAAAGTAAGTTGATTATTTTACCCACATTAGACTGCTGCGATGTGGAGCTGGCAGGGATGTGGAATGTGGATAACTTATATAATATTGATGTTCTTGGTAGGTCTCAATGCAGGCAGGAAAACTGATTCTTTTCTAAGTGGGGACTTGCAACCGATCAGTTAATGTACAGGATTTATACAACCGTTTGAGTTAAAATTAGTTTTTGTAACATTGTACAGTACATATAAATATGTGTTTATATTTGTCTGTAATTTGTTAGGAAACAAGATGCCCATTGATACCAATCTTAGCATTGAAGGGGCTACCATAAATATTATTGTATTATTATTAATAATAATAATAATATATAATAATAAATGCCTAGTGCAGATACCATATTTTGATGGAAATTAATACAAAAGTCATGTATCTGCAACAAGACATGGCATTGTGTACTATAGTATCTAAATTACATCACCATGTGCATATATAATCAATGTTCAAGATGACATTCCTAGCTCGCTTGTTTGACATTGATCTAATTTCTGCTGACAATGAATGTCAACATACCCAATGTCAATATAATCCTATATAAGCTGTATTTTACATTGCAAGCCTAGGACCAGCATTGTCCAAGCCTATTCACAGACACAATTATAAGTTATGTATATGGCCACTAGGCCAGCTACTGTAACACTAACATGTTCCATAATGGATGCATGGATTAAACACAGATTGTTTATGGAATATACACTGTAGACCAGTATACAATACATGGACGATCGTCAGCCTCAGAAAATTTATTCCCAGTTGAAAAAATTATAACCTTTTGATTGCCGGTGACTCTAACCATTGAGCCATCAAGACTCCGATGGAGAGAGAATCAATACAATGATGTACTGGTTCAATTGGTATATGTACTGCCTATACGGCAGTCACTATATTATATCAGTAATGCTTGGATGTGTTTTAATATATACACTACTGTAGTGAATGCAAGCTGCATAGGCAGTACTGTATACCTATACCTTCACTCTCCATCTGAGTCTCAGTAGCTCAATGGTTAGAAGCAATCAAAAGTTACAGGTTCCATTCCTCATCCGGGACTCAGAATCATTTTCTGAGTATATGAGCTTGACAATCATCCATGTATCATCTATCTACTCCAATCTCTCCCTTATAATTCACTACAGCAGTGTAATATATTAACACTGACAGTGGTTCACTGTATACATGAGTAATGCTTGTTTATATATTACAAAATTGTAGGCCAGGCTCAGGTCGTATAAACAGCTGAAACACAGCTGTAGTCTACTATATAGGCTCATTATCAAGCACAGAATAAACATACTGTACATGCAATTTCAAAATATGAACTAACACTTACTATTTGTGGTATTATAAAGCACAAATTACTGGATATCGTCTTCGAGTCGCTTTGACTTGTTTCTGTCGCAATCCTTCTTGCTGTGTTTGTTTTGTCACATAATAAGTATTGAGGATTTGTTTTTAATAACGACTGTCCCCTCTCGTTCTCTTCTGCTCGTGCAGCTTCTGCCTGCCATTTGTTATTTAAATTACTCATTTCACGTACATTTCACGTTTTTTCGAGCAAAATAACACAAAATGTTCCCGCTCACGACCTTAGATAAATATCCTTGTAGATCCATAAATATCCTTGTTGACCTACTTTTTTCCCCGTGAGGTTACGTCATCATAACCAAGACAACCAATGTCGGTCCGTTGATGGATACCTATATTTATATATACACGGCACAAACTTTTTACAGAACTACTTTGCCCTGCTCAAATGACCGGACATTGTACACGACCGGACATTGTACCACCCCGTCAAGATTATCACCCTCGCCCCAGCGCCTTCGGCGCTGGACGGCGCTTCGCGCCGTCCGGGCGAGGGGACTAGAAAATTGTGATTCTGGTACAGAGAGAGGGGGGACTGACCGGGAAACCTTAACCATATAATCCTGATGAATTAAAATAGACATGCCAAATTTATCCCATTGTATATATTATTGATACTCACATAAATGTTGTACCAGAATGACATTAAATACTTGAAAGAGAATCTGTATGGACTCATTCTGCAAAGAAACTACAGTATATTCCATACTCACTAGTGTTATGTACTGTAGCATAACGGTATTGGGATGTGACTCGTTTTGGCATCATGAAAACATTCCAACTGATCATTTAATATGTATCTTTTGGATTATATATGTATGTTCTATTTTTACTACTATATCATGGACAGAAATCATGGATATACATGTAATATTTAGATTAATAGTTACATTTAGATTTAATAATTACATAGAGCAGTGATTTGTACCCTGATGTTTAAGTGGGTCAATTGCAAGTTACTGAATTCCATAGCCTGAGAATAATGATTATGAAAATTATTTTCTTAGATATTCATTTTAAAATAGCATTTGTATAGCTCAAAGAATTTCTTTAAAGGGCAATTCTACACAATACGATTCATTGTATGATTGTCATTCTGGCGTACTTTTACATTGTTGTATATTATTGTCATACTGGCATACATGTATGCAATGTTTGCACAAGACATAATTCTTGTTTATGATTTGATGGTGAATGTTGACACGCATGTACATTTTGATCACATACACCAAGATGACTATCGTTACAACAAAGTGTATTGTGTAGAAAGGCCCTTATCTACTCTATAAGCCAAATAAGCATAAATCGAGATGTACATTGTACACTTATTGATTTTGCAGGCTGTACAAATTACCTGATGTAAGTGAATATGAAAGAAAAATAATTTGAGTCTTTCTTCTTAAGCTAGCAAATTTGTCAAGTCACATATACCCACTTGGGTATCAGAATATTCAATTTAAAACACTCCTGTGTGATTCAAGTGTTTACAGAGGAAGCCGTATATAACAACAGATACACTGTATGTAAATTAGCCCACATGTAAGCAGGAGCCATTATGTCCACAATTTCTGGCAACAAGTGCTATAGTTAAACCTGCTGAAAACACTGACAGGAAACTCCAGAATCTAAGTACTGTATGTTTGAAATTACTGTATCTGGTGTGTAGATATAAATATTAGCGTTAGTGTGTAGTCCTATAAATATACTGTAGCATTGGCTTTCACTTGTATAGAGGCGTAGAGGGGAGATAATAAATAATTTTACAATTTCCTACACTAGTACTAGTTATTTTTATGAGCATACATGTAAATGTTTAATCCTCCCTTTAGAACTGTGGCTAATGGTAACTGTCTGTACAATGCTTGTTCTCTTGCACTAATTGTAATGATAACCTTGCCGTACACCTTCGCTGCCTTACCAGTATTGAGCTCTATACTAATGCCTCCTTCTTACTCTTCCCATCCACTAATTGAAGAACAATATAAACTTGGAGCATTTTTTATGCAAGGAAAATGCATTTGCCATGTGCTTATCAAATGTAGCACTTAATTCTTTTGAGGTGCAAAATCCAAATTCTGCAGTTCTCGCTGAGGCAGAAAACATTGCAAAAAATCATGCCTTTTCTTCATTTTTGTATATGCTGTCGTTATCAAGTGTTATAAAATGCCCCATTGAGTCATATTACCCCGTCCCTAATGCAGCTGGAAAAGATGTTGTGGCCAAAAAAAATTGTTTGTCAACCATGTACAATTGCATGATTTATCCAAGAGAATTGTCAGTAGGTTCTTCAGAGAAAATCCACATAACTCCAAACATACCGGAAAGAAAAAACATTATGTACCTCTTTGTGAACCCGTTTCAAGTTCTCCAGACCATAGTCACTTTACACCACTGCTTCCAAGTTTCGACTTTCTGGATGAAACGGAGCAAGAGGATGAAGAAATAGTGAAGTTACGTACCGCCTAGAATACTCGCAAAACGACGTGGTCATCCAGTAAAGGGAAAAAAGCAAGGCCGTACTGTTGACCAATATTTTAAAAGAGATTCTGGAAACAGCACCAATCAAAGCAATGTAATGCCAATCGAAAATCAACCAGCAACTACTTCTGAAATTATAATAGTGGATGAGACTGTCCACTGAGAGGCTCGATAGCAATCTTAGAGTCGAGATTCCGCACGATCACGAAAAACGTGCTTCCCCTTTGATGTTGGAAACTTTGTAAATCCTGCCACCCCCATTACCAACCAACAGAAATACGACCTCCTTTGTAAAGTTTGGATAAACAGTTCAGTTTGGAACTGCTTGAAAACATTTCCAAACGAAAAGGTTGTGCTTCAAGCTTGGAGTTGCACTGCAGAGGATGTGATTGGAAGGAAGAGTTTTACACTTCTTCAAAAATAAACTATTTTTTTGAAGTAAACAGGAGGTTAGTTTACGCAATGAGATCAGTTGGTTGTGGTGCTTGCATCAGCTGAAAGGTTTTGTGGTCTTATGAACATGCCACCATCACATGAAATGCCACAGTCAGCTAACTTCATCTTCTGACTTATCTTTAAGGATATGTATTTCCTTGGCAGCATCGCTCATGCTTTCATAGCAAAACATCTTTAGCAGCTTTAAGAAGAGCTTTGTTATGCGCAGCATACGGTGAACATCTTGGAATTGCAATTCCAAGATGTTCACCGTACGCTGCGCATAACAAAGCTCTTCTTAAAGCTGTTAAAGATGTTTGCTATGAAAGCATGAGCGATGCTGCCAAGGAAATACATGTCCTTAAAGATAGGAGTAAAAAAAACAAAAAATCTGTGTTAATATATTGACTTACTGGGTGACAGTGCAGTTGTGTTCTCTCTAAACTTCACGTATATTCGACCCAACATGCAGTCCATTTTACTCGGAAGGGTCCAAGAATTAGTTCTGTTTCCCTGCTACTACTTCTGTTTTGGTATGGGACTCTATATAAACAGCAAGACCAAGTGTGTGGCCAAGAACAGCATTTCGTAGTTTGCCCTATTCACAATTCACCGAATATAATTACAATTCAAGTATTCCACTTCAAAGCGAACTTTTTGCTGTTCCCGAATTCAACTATGGAATAACCACAACTGCTTCCTTCCAGCTGAGAAGACTCCTACTTATTGGGAATATTCACCTCAAAACCCTGGACCAGAATTTCCTACTACAACATCTACCATAACAACAACTAAAACTTCAAGTTTCTCGCTTCTTGGTGCTCAACAATATGCAAATGACGGTCGCTCGAAAATCGCTTTGCCCCATCTGTAAATTAGTTGTCAAACGGATGCATAAAACCATCCAATGTACAACTTGTCTCTCCATACTTCATCTAAATTGCCTTGGACTTAATACTAATCTACTTTAATCAGGTTTTACATGTAACAAATGTTTGCACACGGCAAATAACTTTGAACTAGTGTTGACTTTGAAAATCTAGATTTACAGCTTGATTTGGTTTTCGAATTCTACGATTTGTTGTTCGAAGAATTGAATTCTACCTCCGATGATCCTATTACTTTGCATTGGGATTGAAGAGAAAGTACTTCGAATTGCAGCGTTTAACGTAAAACACTACACTAACACTTTGCTCATGCAGACGCCTGGATCTCCTGACAATATTGTTTCTTATTGAAACATTTCTTGATGGGAATATGCATGATCCGCTGGCCAGGAATCACACCGATTCATGGTTTATATTTTATGTCCATGAATCCAATTAATAGAAAGTACTACAAGGCCCTCTAGTGATGCTTTGCTAGACCACCTTTGGTGTTCTATGGTGGATAATGTTGTTAAAGTTTGTCCTGCAAATTGGGCTGTCTGATTACTTTCAAGACACATTTGACAATAAAGTACCAGTCCTCAAAATAATTTGATGTGAAATTTGTTGATGACTAAACCAGAGTACCTTGGCAAGTGCTCTGAGTACGTTTGAACGATTATTCATGAGGTAATCGATGAGCATGCGCCCTTGAAAGAAAAGCGCGTCAAATTATTGCGCCAACCTCCTTGGATGACACCCGAAATTATACGGCTATGAAGAAACAGGATCATCTACTCAAATATGCCATCAGTTTTCTGGAAAACAGAACCGCAAAGCGCGGAATGAGATAGTGTGGGAAATCAATAAAAGCAAGCATAACTTCTACAGATAATCCATTGAAGAGAGTAAGGATCAGCCTGCTAAAATGTGGAAAACTGATAATGATATCTTGAAAGGTGATCAAAAGACGACGGCTTTCTAGGTCAATCAGAGTAAATGGAGAAGACATTAACGACTCCTTCGGGATTGCCGAATCTTTTTCTACTTATTTTTCCAACATTGCCAACGATATCCGGTTGAAATTGAAATTACCTCCAATCAACCCCGATTTTAAAAAGCTGAAAGAATCTATTAAAGCCAAGTGCCCTCGGGATACTGCATTTGTTATACCAAGCGTTACGGAAAATGTTGTAAAGACCCAGCTATACTTAAATTGAAAATGAATAATGCTGTAGGAATTGATCAATTAGGAGCCAAACTTCTTAGCTGTGCTGCTTCCTGTCATTGCTCCTTGTGTGTTACAAGAATTATAAATATGAGTAATAGCCATGTCGACTGTCACCAGATGCTGGAAGTGCACCAGGGTCACCCCAATTTTTAAAGATGGTGACCATAACACATGAATTGTTTTCGCCCTATCTCTGTCCTGCCTTTGTTATCAAAGGTACTTGAAAGACATGTGTTTGATGCATTCTATGAATATCTGAGTGCTAACGACTCAGGGGGTGCTTGCATGGCGAAATTTCAGCCTGGGCTGATATTTCAGCCCGGCTACTGAGGTATGGTAAAGGGGGAGAACAGAAAAAATGGTGTCGAAAGCGATCAAGCAGTAACAAATATGGCATAAAGCAAAGCTATTTAAATATATTACTCTGTAATTTACCATACCTCAGTAGCCGGGGTGAAATCTCGCATGTAAAGCACCCACTAAGTCTCATCAACAATCAAGTTTTCGTAAACACCTTTCTTGTCAACCATATTGATTAAAAATAATTGATTATCTGCTTCATAGCATTGACAAAGGAAAAATATCAGTCTTGACTATGATTGATTTGCGCAAGGCTTTCGATCTCATAGATCAAATTAAATATTTTCGTGCAGTCACTATTTATAAAGCTTTTAATAATATAGGTAATATTTGGCATTTCACTTGATCAAACTACATGTTGAAAGGATTTATGGTGAAGGAAAATTTCGAGTGTTGGAATACATACATTTTAAGACCAAACCGGGACCAGTTGCGAAAAATGCAACTTAGCGGCCTTCCGGTAGGAATTGAACCCCGCGACCCTGCGATTGCTAGTGCAGTGCTCTGACCACTGAGCTACCGAAGCCGTTGCCGAGCGCCTAGTCACGAATAATAAATAATATAGCTCCCTCGCAAATGGCGTTACGGACGATGTTCAGTAGTTTCGCTCTCTGATGTGTGTGTTTTAGCTCTTGTGTTTTTTTGCTACATCACATACATAGGTACCGACGGGGTATTCCATGCTGCGTTTATTGGAGGGAATGTTGTAAATGAAATTGGCACCTTACTCTAATGCAGCCTTTTCAATAAATCGTTTAATCACCTTGTGAAGTGCGGGCTGCCAATCATGAATGGAAAAGAGCAAACTATTACGCCAGTGTTTAAACAGCGGTGATAATGAACCGGCTGAAAAATTAACAGACAAATATCTCTATTATCCATTGTGCCAAAAGTTATGGAAACGCGGCGTGTTTAAAAACCGCATATTATCCACCTTTTCGTGATTCTAATAAATTCTTCACAACACGGCGTTTCTTACGTAAGGCGATCATGTATTTCACAGTTGCTTTGGTGTTTTGCATGAGATTGGAAAAAGCTCGCTGGATAACAAAACATCAAGTAGACATGATATGACCTAGATTGCAAAAAATGCAAAATGCAAATGCCAAAGCATTTTGGGACTCAGTGGACCATAACATTTTGTTATGCAAATTAAGATCATTTGGGTGCCAGTGGGAATTTGTTAGCGTGGTTTGAGAGTTATTTGACCAACAGATACGGCAGCGCGTTTGTTCTCAGGAGGGGATCGCCTAGGCCTGGGGTTCCTGTTACTTCAGGTGTCCCATCAAGGCCAGCATCTTGGGACCCGCTCACTATTCCTCGTCTTTATTAAACGACCCTACCCGTATCATTCTTCATCACACCACCAAACTAAAGTGTTGCAATTTTTGCAAGATGACTCAAAGATATTCCGTTACCAATCAAAAGCCGTCCGGATGATTGCATGTCACATTCAGAATGACATTTATCAACTTGAACTTTGGAGCTTCACAAATTCTACTTATGCAGTTTAAACCGGCTAAATGCTAAAGTTTGCTCTCAATAACAAGGAAACAAAAAACCGCATTTGTTTCCTTACAGATTAAGGGATAAAGCGTTGGTTGGGACAAACATTGAATCTGATCTTGGCATTACTACTTACAAAGGATTTATATGGTGGGATGCCCATGTTGCCAAAATTGTTCTCTAATGCTAATCGATTGCTTGGTCTTCTAAAGCGACCGGTGTTCATGTTGACCAATACAGAAATAAGGCAAACCCTGTATCTTTCACTAGTAAAATCTAAATTGGTCCTACGGTACTGAGGTGTGGTCGCCTCATTCTGGTGTCTTGATGAAGAAAGAAATTGAAGGTGGCCAAAGGCGAGCTACGCTTTGGATTCAAGAACAACGAGGAGAAACTTACCTATGTGCAAAGATTGCAAAAATTGGATCTTCTGCCCTTTGTGTTACGATAGAGAGATACATGACCTCAATATTTTACTATACATGTAAACACAACTTGGTAGATCTTGATATTGAAAATTTCACGTCGATTTTGGAAAGTCGTACGCGACAGGGATCTTCTCTTCAATTTCTACGGACTCCTTTTTGTAAATCATCAACGTTTAAGGCCTCATATTTTAACCGAATTGTTAATCTGTGGAACAGTTGTTAAAATAATCCCAGACCTTCTTGTTGCACGCCACTGTCGAAGTTTAAGTCAAAAGTCCGTTCGGTGTACTTAAAACTTTTGTGTAAAAAGATTTCTCCAGACTATCCATGTTACGTCTTTCTGTATGTCGATCTTGTTCTTGTCATTCGTAACCCTGTTTTTCTGGAGTCTGTTTTCTGGAAGTTTTTCTATTTTACTTATTTAATTTATACTATGCTGGGCAGATACCAGCATGGGACGCAGGTCTCGTTTGTATTATCTCGCCTATTTGGAACGGTTTTTCATTGTGATGTGTTAAATTTATTCCTTATTTGTAAATATGTAATGAATTTTGTTGTCCAAAATTAAAGTTGTTAAACTTTATTATCACCAACTTAGATAGACCTTTTAACTCTGGTGCATAGTGTAAATCACGAGGGGCTCAGCCAATAATAATCTGATAACTTCCTAAAGTAATGTATCAAAAAACTGGGGAGCGCACGTTTGCCTTTTTAGCATTTTCGGAATGGAACGCTCTCAACATCGAGATTAGAAAAAAAAAAATTTGCCTCTTTCTCTGTCATCATTCTGAAACAATTATTTAAAGATGGCTTTTTTAAATTTGAAGGAAAAACCATCATAAGAACAAACTTTAGATAACATAAATCCTATTTTAAAATTTTAAATAGCCTATAATAATATTAGCTATCTTATTTGGTAAGTATTTAGTTAATTTTTATTGATTTATTTTTCTCATATTATATACCACTGTTTTAGGGACTACATGAAAAATTACTGATGTAACTCTAGTTACCCTGTTTAAATTACTAAAGAATGTTATTTCAAAATCATCAGACCACGTGACAAGACCCATAATATTTAACTATCTTAACTACAGTATATAACAATTTTCTTTTATGTAACTGAGTCATAAACTTTGCATAATTTAACAACATCGTTATAGTTACTTTCAAAATGCTCTAACACAAGCATATCGTACTGTTTACTACTTTTTGAAACTTATTTGCTTGAGAGAGAAATGAAGTATATTTTCTCCTCTCAAAACGGGAGAGTAGGATGTGATGCCTGTGGTACACATTACTGGTACATGACTTAATTTATCAAGTTTTACATATTCAAGCAAATTTCATATAATTACACCATCTGCCAGTGTCGATGGTGTGTGAAATGGGGTCCCGTAATATACAATTTCAGGTTAAGGCAATCAATCTTATATTTTAGACTAAACCATTGGCTAATTGCAATGCTAGATGACTCGGGTAAAGCACAATCTCATCTTATCTTATGTAATAAATAATTATACTATTTGGTATTAATTTTTATGAGGCGATAGGAACTTGGGCATAGTAATCATCATATATCACCACATCCTAATGTCATGCTCATAATCTATGTGTCTATAGGTAACAAATCTGGATTGTGTTTAATGTAAAGCACTAATGGACTATAGGGAATTCGCACCATATAAGTTCCCTCATTATTATTAAGGTAAAATGGGGGAGTGCATGTGCATTATGGTTGGTGTGAAAAGGTATATTTTAATTTAATATGAAAGATTGTCAAACGTTTTGATAATATAATATCAATTCGGATCATTCTGATTCACTGTCGGAAATTTCCATGTGAGCTGATGTTATTGACCCAAGTGATATGAGCCCTGATGCACCCATGCCTCATAATGCTGGTCAACACAACTCTTTATGTTAATTCTCATTAAGGGGGGTTGCAATTATCATTTTCTTTCTTACAGATGGTTGTAAAAAATAATTTATTAGTAAAAAATAAGTGGTACCACAGTACACAAGTTTGAATATTGCCTTCTATTTTATTACTTAGGATACCACCAGTCTGTTTGGTTATCCAGATGCAAGATAA
>JAYKKM010000280.1:0-65312 GCA_035772405.1 Chrysogorgia sp. JL179-B06 | reverse complement strand
GATTTTCTACTTATTTATTTTTATCTAAAATTCAATTGTGAGCAAGAAGTGAACGAAGTTCTCCAACGATCTCTTCTGTCTTTACGTTGGTGCTGTCACGAATTTCAATTCATTTCAATGAGGAGATTTTTTGTTGTCAAGGTAAGGCGACTAAGATAGTTCTGTGTACTTAATTTTTCTTTGTCCTTAAAGGCTAACTTAAAACGGCAATATGGTTTGATTTCTTTCCATAATTATCAATTATCAAATTGTTAATTGTTTTGTTTGTGAATACGGTTTACCTTCTATTTAGGTGTATATTGCATGGTGTGAGTTCATTGTTTCTCACAAGAGGCTAGAGCCACTGTGTTCATGCTGATCAGCATCTGGGAAGCAACAACGATCTTAATATCAGAAGAATACATAGTCTTCTTTATTCTTGAATATGGCAAATCATTCAATATCAAATATAATAATGTAGATAACAGATATTGAGCATGCAAAATAATGCACATCCGTGTCCCTTGTGTCGATATCAGAAACAAATTCTGATATATCAAAATATCAACTGTTGTGTTCATATTGAACTGCATTTTTAATTGTATACAAGCCTTGTACAGAGAACTATGTTATACAACTTTTTTATCTTTATGTTCAACTGCATTTTTATGCAACTGTTCAAGTTACATCTGTTTAATATTACACATGTTCATAAGTTCATTACTGTATTGTGATTGAAAAAATAGATGTTGAGCACAATTAAAACACAAGGGGGTCAACAAGGGAAGGGGGCAAACATGAGGCATCCACAAATGTGCCAGGGAGTGCCTGCATATGATTCATCTGCAGATAGATGTCTACCCCCAGCTGGGGCATACACAGGTTTTTTCAAATGGGGGTCGTTGTACCTCTCATGAAATTATTTCAGGGTGGGGGGAGGAGAGCAACAACCAGTTGACTTTTCTTTCCAACGTGTTGAAAGTCTGAAAACACTTTTAATTTGAATTGTTTGTCTCACAAAAACCCAAGGTTTTTACAGGGGTGTAAAAATTCCCCTCCATGCACATGATGATGACTGGGTCTGCATGTATTTACTGTATTACGGTATCACAGTTTCTATCTTTCTGATTTATAATGTATAAAGTTTTGTTGTTTTTGTATAATTTTGTTCCTAATTGGAACCAAAAAGGGGATGCGATCTCACCCACCACCATTCCCCTATGTATGTCCCTGATATTACCCCAGAGTACCTTTTCTCCAGCAAGCTCAGTGTGATCTTCATATATATGTAGAGCTCTCTGATCTTACCGTCTTACCTAAACCTTAACCGCATGGGTACGAGGCTTTACTACCTCCACTGCAACTTTGACTTCAATAAGTCCACCACTATTTTTTGCAATTTTGCACAATATCACAAATCCTTGGATTTCAAGGCAGCACTTCCCTTGCGATAGTAACTTCTAGTTTATTATGCATGAGTTTGATCATTCACAGATTTGAGCTTACCGGCTGCGAGGGAACTGAACATGCATGCAGATAATCCCTTCTTCCCAACTTCTCGCGCAATAACATGCTCACAGCACCGTTTAAGGATGATTAGTCTATCTGACTCTTCCTCCGGAGAATAACTTTACATCCAATGTATTCAATAGGGCAACAGTTGTTGTAAAACATTGTTAATGGAATGTAGCGCACTACATGTAAATATCACATCATTCAAGAGCTGCGAGCATATGACGTCGGCTACAGTTGGCTACAGTCAACTGTAGCCGACGTCATATAAATCTGGCGTTTGATTGGTCTGCTACATTTTCGCTACAGTCCTACGGCAGCAGCTACGGGTATTTTTCTCGTATGACTGTAGCCGACGTCACACTTGCAACGCAGCAAATGCGCATTTAGCGTGATGCTATATAGCTAGACATTATATGCGGGCAAGCGCTAGCCAAGAGCAATGCAGGCTCTTGGGGGAGGCAAAGCAAACGCGGGTGTGACAGGAGCATGCCCAATCGCGGGTTAATAATCAATGGTAATGGACGCATATCGCGCGCAAAATGACCAAAATCCACAGAACCTTGGAAAAGCTGTCTGAAAAGTGTTATTGCAATTTAAATTTAAATTTAGTTATCATTTTCTCAAAATCTGTCTCAAAATCTGACTGTAGCATGCGCTACAGTTGCTACGGTCTAGATCCGCCCCTGTTTCTCGGAGATGTTTTTAAGGCATTTCGAAGAACAACAATAATAATAATAATAATAATAATAATAATAATAATAATAATAGTAATAATAATAATAATAATAGTAATAATAATAATAATAATAAATAATAACTTTCACTGACTATATATTTACAACAGATATGTTTACGTCTTTTTATACATGAATATTTTACGTAGTAGTTAAAACATGAGCGGCCGAGGCGAGCCGTTGTAACTGCCCATAAACATCGGCCGCGAATATT
Organism: Chrysogorgia sp. JL179-B06; assembly: GCA_035772405.1. Classification (NCBI taxonomy): domain Eukaryota; kingdom Metazoa; phylum Cnidaria; class Anthozoa; order Scleralcyonacea; family Chrysogorgiidae; genus Chrysogorgia; species Chrysogorgia sp. JL179-B06. The sequence continues at coordinate 62,870 of JAYKKM010000280.1, read as the reverse complement.
TTAACGAACTAACAGAATAAAGAGAATGTCGTAAAATAGTAAATAGAAAGATCGTACTGCGCGATGTTTCGGACATGGTTAGAGATATGAGTTCAGATTCATCTGACCTGAAGGACACACAGGGCCGCGGAGAGAGGGGGGGGGGGGCAATTTGAGAAGGGCCCCCTAAAATTTTTGACGTTTTGGACATGATGAAGATTAAAGAAAGTATCGGAATCGACGGCAACTGGGTGGGAGTAAGGGTCCTCGACCACTGTGGCGCAGGAGCCACACAAGGGCCCCCGACCTCAAAACTGACAACAGGCCATTTATTAAGGGGCCCAGAAAGCTCCGCATCACTTCTTGAAACCTATTTTTGAAATATTTCATACTGTATATGTATGGGGACGGGAGGCCCCAGTAGCTCCATTACGCCTCTGATTAAACATGTTCTTCTGTGATTCAATTATTTATCGCCAAGGTGCCTCTTTTGTATTTTTATTTATATTTTCTTAAAAATAATGGGTATACTACCAAAAAAAACGTGATTTAAGGTCTTTAGATTTTGCTCAAAAATGCCCTCAAAGTGCAAGGAAATGCCATTTCAGAGACCCTAAATTCAAAAACTTTCCGTGGAAACAGGCCCCCTGACTCCCTAGAAATGCGGTTACTAAATATTACATGCGGCCCACTGGAAATTATGACGTCATCAGGGCCCCCAAAACGATATTTTGCCCCGGGCCCCAAAGAACCTCTCGGCGGCCCTGAGGACACATCGTACCCTTACTTAAAGTGTGTGTCTATGAAGTGAAAAATTCGCAAGCATTTTTTGCTTTAACGGACAAAGTAGCACGGCAGGAGCGTACACTGAAAATTTCAAGTAAATCTGCTGCATAGTCTTCGAGTTATCAACTCTGAAAGTTTGGCATGGCTAAATGTTTTTTGTGACGTATGCAGATGTACCTACTGTGCACAAGAACAATGGATTTGAACATTAATGATCCACCTGCATACGTCATATACCACATATATTCAATCCCAGTCTTTCCCTATTTTGTAACGTGAAACTATGCCAATGGACAAACTTTGAGAGTTGTTAGCTCGAAGACTCTGCAGCAGATTCACTTGAAATTTTCAGTGAACGATCCTGCCGTGCTACTTTGTTCGTTAGAGCAAAAAAATGCTAGCGAGTTTTTTCACTTCATAGACACTTTAACTATATTGAAGTTCTCTTGTTTCTGTTTTTCGTATTGTATCCAATGTTATTGTACAGCCAGGAATCTGTAATGTATTACTAAATACCTGTTCACTTATTGGACAACAGGTGTTATTTCCAAAATTGAGGGGATGATCGTTACGGTGGATTTTGATGACGGTGATGTGATGAGCTATCGAAATGGCCATCTGAATGGAAACATCGTGATTGACAGAAAAGCCGAAAGGCACGAGCTTCAAGAAGGTGTGAATGTTATCACCAAGTTGCCCAAGAATAAAAGTCACGTGATGTATAAAGGTTAGAAGATAAGAGTTTTCTTGGTAGTGTTGTAGAGGGTATATAGTACTGGTAGATCTAGTTACTCCCACCTACATACTAACATATAATAATAATAAAGACGTATTAGGAGCATTATACAATAGTCTCAATGCTCTTACAACAATATATATATTCTTAAAGTTACTTTTAAAACTAATTACAGTTTCATTATAAGATAAAGCCTACTACATATATTAACACTAGGAACAATGACTATTAATTTTAAAAAAGAAAAGTCTTAACTGCAGACTTAAAATTACTTAACATTTCAAAGCTTCTAATTTCCTGTGGTAATGAATTCCACAGTTTTGGTGCTGCAACCGTGAATGCTCTGTCTCCATGAGTCACCGTTTTGGATTTTGGCTCGAGTAGCAGATTTTGGGCAGATGATCTCAAAGTACGAGTAGGTTTATATTTAAGCAAATCAGTAATATAAACAGGCGCCTGGCCATGCAAAGCCTTGAAAGTAATTATTAGTATCTTAAAAACAATCCGTGATCTCACCGGTAACCAGTGAAGATTAGGTAGCGCAGGGGAGATATGCTCCGATTTTTTAACCCCGCAACAAGTCTAGCAGCTGTATTTTGAATTCGTTGTAACTTGCTCAATTCAGTATCTGGTAAGCCATATAGGATGCTATTACAGCTGTCAAGTTTTGATGTTATGAATGCATGCACCAACTTCTCACACTCCTTTTTACTCAAATATTTCCTGATCTTGCCGATATTTCTGATAGCCAAAGTGGCCGATTTACAGATGTTATTTACATGAGTATTTAATTTTAGATGTCTATCTACAGCAACACCGAGATCACGTGCAACCGGAGCCGGTTGGATTTTCACATCATTGACACATATTTCTGGTATTGGTTCGCAATGCATAAAACGTGATGATAGATGGACAATCATATGAACCTTTTCTGTAAAATGCAAAAATACTATTATTTGTAGCATGTATGGTTTCAAGATTTTTTAGCGTGGCTTCAAGTGCAATTTGGTCCGTAAGGGCCGAGTGCGCCTTTTGAGTGATCCGTTTTAATCGGCCAATATTCGTGGGAGACAAACGAACGTGTCCGATTGTTAATTTCTAATAAGGAGGTTTCTACGAAGGGTGTACACGTTTGCGTGATATAATAAGCATCATAGAGATCATAAATTGGAGGGCAATTTTATATTGATATTTCATATTAAAGCAATCATTTTGATCTTTTACGCAGCAGAAAATGGTCCAAGTAACCATAGAACAACAGGCTTACTCGCCAAATAGACAAATAACGAAAAAGAAACGCAAAAATTGTAAAACTTTATATACGATTCCTTGTTTTGGACCGCGAGGTTCTCGAATTGCAGAGAAAGGCCCGGAACCAAGATGTTTGCCCTCCAATTTGCATATGTACTTCTAGTACGTATTCCATATAAGCAAATACAAGGCATTGACGAGCAAATAGATTGCCCACTGGACGTCAGGGCATTTTTTAACCATATAACTACTGGGGCATTTACCAAAGTAGGCCCTTTGCTTGCCCCAGTAGTGAAGCAAAATTTTTGGTTTTTTCCCCAGTAGACTAGGCCCTTTTCATCATATATAATAAAGGTTTCAGGCTTTCAACTGCCTGCCCTATAATAATCCCTGGAAGTCGTCAAATCCCTGTCTTCTGGAAAGAGACATTCTCATCCCCAGATCCTCTCCAGCTGGTGTGCGGAAGCCGGAAAGTGACAACAAAGTGACCTGGACAAGAGTCATTCCCATAACTGTTGTCTGTGTATTTTTGCCTGTTATTTACCCTTTGTTTTATCGTGTTTAAATCTATGATGTTCTAGTTTCATCAGCTATAGAGTTCCAGGCGACTGCTCCACTGTAGGCAAGACTGGATTTAAGGAAATTAGTGTTTGGTTTGGGAATAGAAAAATTTACTTGGTTACTCCTAATATTATAACAATGTGCTGTTTCTCTCTTAGTAAACTCATTAGATAAGTAAGAGGGCACTAAATTATTTGCTATTTTGAACATTACAACTGCCTTATTAGTTTTCAGCGAATAATTAGCTTACAACAACGAGTCTCACAACTTAGCGTATCGTCTCACAACTTTGGGTATCGTCTCACAAATTAGGGTAATATCCACCTTAGAAAGGTACATCGGCCGAACCTCGAAATTAAAGGTGGATGATTAATTGTGATTTGTTTCAGGTGTTATAGCTGCTGTCATTCGAGCTGGGATGTACATGATAAAATGTGAAAACTCACTGGAAGTGCGATGCAACTTTCAGAAACTAACAAAAAGTTTGGTATTAGTAAAAAACTACACCATCAAAGGTAAACAGTACTTTTTGCGTATTTTTTACCGGTTTAATAAGTAATAATGATGATAATAATGTTTACTATTTATATAGCGCAAATTAGCATGTGTATATGATCAAATGTGCTTTACAACATCGACAATTTATTCTATTACTTACATTCAGTACCCAGTACCCCAATCAATTAACATTAGCTATTTATTTTACAGTTTTTATCATTATTAGTTTTCCTATAACTATTTATCCTAACCCGCCCTGTCAACTTCCTTGTGGGAGGAAACCGGAGAACCCGGAGAAAACCCACGACTTTCGGCAGAGTGCTGACCAACTCTTTCCACGTGCGATCAAATGTCCCGGAATTGGGGCTTTGCCCTGTTTCTTTCTCCTGTTGTCACTGTAAAGCTGATAACTAATTTAATAAATTCAAATTAATAATAAACAGGATTCGAACTCTTGACCTCAGAGGTGGGAGGCAGTGGCCCTGGCCACTAGACCACCGAAGCCCCTGTGAAATATTGTGCGCATGACCATAGGAACAAGGGGGGCCAGCGCCCCCTAATTGCCAGAAACAGGGTGCTGAGCCCCCCCCCTCAAAATTAGATGTAAAAGCACGAGTTTTTTCCGCTGCAAGTTAGCGCAGACGTATGGCGCAAAGGAAAATTCAATCTTTCTTTGTCCCAGCATCACGGCAAGACTCGACAAGGACTGAAGTTGTCAAGTTAACCAAGATTAATTTTACAGTTAACGCTACTGATGCGAAAACGCCAAAGAACCTCGCAGTTATTGCAAATGTTATGCATCACCAATGCTTAATATATATATAATTATAAAGCTTGCGCTTGTACACTAAAATGATGTTGCTTATGATCATAATATTTTGTTGTAAAACTGACCCCAAAATGCAGGAAATCGCGTTTCAGAGAGCTAGAAATAAAAAATATTCCGGTAAAAATAAACCCCCTACAGGGTTCTCGCACCTTCAGGGCGCTCCGCCCCCTAACCTAAAACATCTTCCTACGGCCCTGGTCTCTCCACTTGACTCAGTCAGTCTCGCATTTATTAGCAAAGCGAAATGGTGGTGAACTGCCGAGATTTCAACTTCGTACCCAGGGCATCTTGCCTCCACGGTGGAGGGGCTGGTCACATGACACCCAGAATTTCTGGGTGTTTAGATATGATAATTTTTGTGGTCTTTGTTCCATTTCCTTTGTCTACTTTGTTGACCTGAATAAATGAGAAATGTTCAATGCTCTTCAAGTTGTTCATGTCAGCATTCGTAGGCATAAAAGCGGCTAACAAGCTTAATAATTATCCACCATACATCCATTGTTATCTCTTACAAAAGGTACACTCTAAAAACACTCTGGTTAAATAATCCTGGTTACTTTAAATTAACCCCAGTTGAGTCAAAAACAATTCTGTTAACCAATCTTCCTGGTTAATTTGTACAGACCATGAATGGCCTGAACAAGTACTAACAAATTTCCTGGTTGAAATTTGTGACGTCATGTATTAAGATTCTGAAACTTGACAAAATGGCGGTGCATTTTATTGGGTCGAAAAGGAAAGTTTTAACTGTGTTTTGTTGTGAATATTGTATACGGGACAACAAGGGACACTAGAAACCGATCTGGCAGAACGCCGAAAACTCAGAACTTGGGTGTTATATACCAAACACACTTAATATAAATGGAATTTTTCGTATCTTCTCTTGCAACGAGGCGAGCGTTTACATGTCAAGTACCGCAAAGTACATCATGTCATCTTGCGCTGCGGAGGCTGGAATCGTTTGATAAATAACAAAGCCCAGCAAAAAAACCCGAAATATAGGCATATTTAAAAGTTTATTATAAAAAGATCTTGTATTTTGTTGCTACAGCAACATCAGAGAATGGATGAAATTCATATATATATATATATATATATATATATGTATACAGTGTATATATATATTAAGCAGTGACTCCTGTTGAGTTATGACTAATGTGCTAATTAAATATAATTAGTCACTAAATATTATATTTACTAAATTAATTATATATTTTATATTAATAACTACTACTGTAATTATTACTATTAGCCCGTTGAGGCACAAAACAATATTGATCTGCCCAACTGTATATGTTATAAACTGTACATGGAACTGTGTTCAAGAAATTATTTACCTCAACTTTGTGAAAATTCAGTGGATTTGTCCATTTTGTGAAAATTCAGTGCACTGAATGGAAATTATTTGTGTGCCATGGTCATGGATAACCATATATTTGGTATGCAGTAAATACAATATTACAAGTTCTTTGGGAAATACAGTGGTTGCAGTTGACTGTGTGTATTCCCAAACGACAATTACAGTGTAATATGTGGAGTCGTGGACATGTGCAATGAACTAGTACATCAAAGATCTTGAAAGTATAGCATTCTCAACAATAAAATTTAGACAATATAAATAATGGTGCAACAATATTGTAAACATCTGTTACATACCATTTCTGGTATTTATTTAGTCAGCACCTATTTGTTTAGCGCTTGCTTTGTCATAACATATGAGACACTTGCGATTCCACTGACAGCTTTTCCACAGTAAGAAGCATGATTTATAGTGGCAGTGATTTATCAGAAATTTGTTTACCAATCACCAACTACATACTGTAGTCATAATGTATACTGTCTATCCAGTCAAAAGCCTTGCCAATTATATTCAGATAAGTGATAGTCATTTGTAATTTAAGTCTGCTGTATTTAAAATAATTGATAGAAATGTGTACATACTACAGTGGGTTCATTTATGAAATTTTATCAAAAATCAGGCTTAATCCCATGTCTTTCGAGGCAGCACTTCCCCTTGCGATAGTAACTTCTAGTATATTTTATATTAATAACTACTACTGTAATTATTACTATTATTAATTATTACTAATTTAAAGTCTGCAGCTCGGCACACATTAGGGTTTGTGGGGAGGAGATATATTCTTATCACACCCAAATTATGAAGTTGTTAAAGGTGCAGTCCAGTCCGTTCTGCACATGTGTGATATTTCAAATGTTGGGGACCCCGTATGTCAACAAACTTTAACGGAATAGATTTGTGACAGTTCGAAAGCGAGTATTCGTCAGAGGTGGCAAAGGCGCGACTGGTAGTTTGATATATTATCCACATTTAGGAACAGAAATGTTTTCAAGCATGTGAAAAAAATCCACAATACTTAATGTTCAATGTTTATATAGTGCAATGTAAACAAACGGTGTAAACAGAGACGGACTGGACGGCACCATTAACAAAAAGTTGGACCACTTTCCCAAAACATCAGTCTTGAAATGTCTGAGATATATTCATATCAGACCTTCAGTTTGGTCTAAATTCTGCAAAATATGTTCAGTTTAATTGAGAAAGCTAAATATCCAGGTGCAAATTCTTGATTGCATTGACTAGTTTATCTACTCAGGGTTGATTATTATATTAAGGTGGTACAGGCAAACAGGGGGCATGGTCCACTGGGGCATTTTGAAATATAGACTCTTGGAAATGGCATATCCTCTTGGAAATGGCATATCCTCGTATTGGATAACAATTTTACAGAATCTGAAGGGACGAATACACCATAAAAATACACAGAACACAATGTTATTCAGGATATTCAATTCATCAATAGTTAAAGGTGCCGTCCAGTCCGTTCTGCGCATGTCCACGTTTCTATTTACATCGTTTGTTTACATTGCATTATATAAACATTGAACATGAAGTATTGCGGACTTTTTTCACACGCTTGAGCTTTTCCGCCGAAAAAGCGTGTCATAATAAGCTGTTTGGTTCCTAAATGTTGTTAATATATCAAACTACCACTCGTGCCTTCGCCACCTTTAACGAATACTCGCTTTCGAACTGTCGCAAATCTATTCCGTTAAAGTTTGTGTGTCCTCAACGTTTGAAATATCACACATGCGCAGAACAGACTGGACTGCACCTTTAATATAGTACATTAATATTATAATTACCATTCATGTCAAAGCATATTATAGTGTATTGGTTAGGAAATTAATGGGGGGGTGACTAGTAACCCCAGCTCCTGTATCTGCCTCTGACAATCAATTTTTAATGATCGATAAATCAGGCAGAATTTAGAACAGCCAACACATTTGTGTACCCATATATCACTGGAGAGTTGAGCCAGGCCATGATTATACATAGCAGTAGGAGAATTTCTTTCAAAGTAAACCTGTTGTGAATTGCATCATATTTTGTTAGTACCGTGAAAAAGCATATGTAAAATCAAAATGAAGAAAAGGTATATACAAATCACACTTTCTGGACTCGGGTACACTCACACTGCCATGGACATAAATAGTTGGTACAAACTACTCAAAAATATTACATATGTCAATTAAACATGAAGCAAGCATAGCACCCCTCGTCCATAGCTTAGCGATTTTTTAAATATATGTGATGGTCAAGTACAGAGTAAAACAATTAAACAGTTAAAGATAAATTATAATTCTTACACATGATTTTCAGACTGAATGACTTTGTCAAAAAAGTAAACATCAACATGTTAATTTCAAATTCATATATTATTTTGTCAATGGTTTTTTGTTGTTCTTGCACCAAAATTAAATTTCAAATAAAACAGTCTTTGTGAAGGCCTGCAGGTTACAAAGCTATTTTGGTCAATGGTTTCAAATATTTTGCAGGAAAGGAACAAATTATGGCAGATGAACTATTACAAAGATGCAGCAGTGTTCAAAAAAGACAAAAACTAACACAAAGGGAAACGGTTTTACAATCTAAGGCCCGTTTCAAACGTCGAACTTTTCATGTGTCGAATGTAAATGTAATGCAAATGAGCTTGGACAAAGGATTTTGCTTATTTACATTAGATTCGACACGTTTGAAATCTACTCTAAATTTATCCAATTTTTTATTTAGTTGGGGTTATATTTCCGGTAACCCTCCCTACACACGCCCACTAAAATGATGAAAGTAACCAATAAGATTCAGAAAAACCGACAGCGAAATTATGTACGGCAATAATAACCCAGGGGTAAAGAGCTCATGGCTGAATCTGCCTTATAATCAATTGATATTTATTTTCAATAACAATCGTTAATTATTGTTTGATCGATTATCACTGCATAAAACATTGTTTATCAACATTTTGTTCTATTCCCGTCAGGCTTATAATAATAAAATTGCTTGTCGTATAAACCGTGTCGTAACGGCTTCGGCTATATGGCGACACTTCACGCCGAGTCCCGACCACACCTGACAGCTACGCGTCAACGTTTTTCGCGCCTTTTCTGTTCGTTTTTGGTACGAGAAGAAACAAAAAAACAGATGTCGGCAGAAAAATGGATAATTTCGTCAAAGAAAAACTGAGTGAATGGAATCTATCATCTTTAAATGATATATTTGAAGGTACGACTTTATATAATTGCTTTTTATAAGAACAACAACGTCGAAAAGTTTGTTTTTTTGCAATTTGTTTTCTCGCAAGGTTTCACTTTTTTTCAAAGTATTAAAAATATGCCAGCTTTTATTTGATTTTTATACATGGCAGTTAACACAGCATATGTGACCTTTTAATAGTACTGTAACGTGTAACTAATACCTTTTATTTTTCTTTAGAAAACTTGATTGATGAAGAAGCATTTATGTTGTTGGACGAGGAATCGTTGAAGGAAATGATAAAAGCGGTGGGACCGAGAAAAAAGCTTCTCAAGAAATTACAAGACTTTAAGGTAATTTTGACTACAGAGGTCCAGAAACCAATAGCTAGCCGACAGGTGATATAATACAAAATGAAACATAACTTAATCCGAAGAAAATGACCGTCTTGAGAATCAAAAATACGCTGAGTCAAAACAAGATCTAATGACAAAACTTAGTGTACCGGCGGACACAGAATACACCATTGAAATGTTGAGTTTGAAAGTAGGGTTAGTATTTCTTTATTTCAGGGTTAGGACTAGAATTTTTATTTGGGTTATGGGTAGGGTTTTTGTTATTGCAAAGTTTCTGAATATTGAGAAAATAACCTTGATGTGTCAATGCCGACAATGGGATTAATATAAGAGGCAAAAATCAATAAAGAAAGCACTTTCTCAACACAAAAGACTTACAATTACTTAAAAAGTTGTAAGGTAGGACATGTCGAACTGGGTTATGTACCTTCTTATAAGACGCGAATGTCAATGGGACTGTGACAGATGAATTTGGATGACTAACAATTTTTGATATTAAAGACTTATTAACCGAGTGCGAGGTCTGTACGGTAAAGTATTTGCCTGAGGTTTTCATACAGACCGAGCGACGAAGGAGCGAGGTCTGTGTGAAAAAACCGAAGGCAAATACTTTACCGTACAGACCAAGCAAACGAGGTTAATAAGACATTTATTATATGGCTTTTGGTTCATTTTGTTCTCTGTTTTTAACGTTGTGTTTGTCTTCAGATGTTGCCGTTTACCTTTACCTCTGAGCTTGTTGATTTCGCTTCATGTTTACACGCGTTACTGGTCGTTAGGCATTCATTTTCTTCACTTGTAGATAAACAGCTTTCAAGAAAAGCAGCACTAATGTTCCAGGACGTGTTATTGTTCGAACTTTTTCAACGCACATGTTCAAATCCTCTTTATTTTCATCTAAATCAACTCAGAAATTTTCCCGCCAAAACTTACCGGTCTGCAAAAGGCGTATTGCCCTCTCAGAGCGCCGGGAGGACCTCTCACGAACCAATCAGCGTGCGCCATCTTTCTTAGCCATATAATAAATATATGTTATTTACCGGTTTGGAGGTCCGTATGGAGAGATATTTCTTGAGGTCTCAAAAACGACCCGAGGCCGTAGGCCGAGGGACGTTTTTGAGACCAAGGGAAATATTTCTCAATACGGACCGACCAAAACGGTAAATAATTTATTTATTTTTTCCTTGATATCCTTGCTTATTTTTTTGGTTGTCATCAGTATTTCTAGTCAGTGGACAAAAAAGAAAAGTCTGTGCTTTTTCTTTGTCAAAGGAAATTGAGAGTTCTCTATCCCGATAAAAATATCACTTATTTGTCTTTCAATATGTTCAATCTCGTTTGAGTTGATTTTCAAATGTTTTTAGAATATTTTACGGCTTATAAAACGCATTTAAAACTGAAATTATGTCGAGCGGTCCGTATGGGCTCATACGGACCGCTCGTTAGCCAATCAGAAAGCAGGATTTGGTAGGATACGGACCGGAAAAAAATAAAAGATGATATGCTATTTTAATGACTGTAAAATTCAAAAATTTTACCTTCAGCGCTGCAGTGCCTGAGACCTCGAACATGCTCAATCTGCCCCAACAGCCCCCTACTTCTGAATACTATATTCTTCCGCCACTTGTTTCGACTCATATTTTGGATTCTCAAGATGTATTTCTTCAGATTATCATTATGTTATATTTTGTAATTATTTTTAAGGTACTTTCTTAAGAATATAATAAAACATGGTGGGTTACATCTGCTCCAAATGCGACCAGGTTGTGAATGGAAGTCCTCAAAGGCTGATTTGGCATTTTCGGAATCGACATGCTATTTTGGCTGGACCTATGTTCACATGTCCAGTTACCTGTGGTCAAGATGGTTGTTTACGGACATTCCGTTATGCATCTGTATTGAAACAGCAACATTGAAAAGAAACATAATAACAACGAATTTCATAACAATGACAGAAATTATATTAATGCAGCAGGTGATGGTGTTGATCTCAATCAGAATCTTGACAATGATCAAGATGACAATGATCCTGCAGATGATGAACAACAAAACCGTGATGATAATCATAACCAACCTGGCGAAGAAGTACCTGTAACAATGTTAGCAGCAACATTTATAGCTAAGATGAAAGGATCAAGCAGTGTTGTTCAGTCAACAATAGATAATGTGGTTGGTGAGACATCGAGTTTATTTTCAGATGTTATCAATACATTGAAATTGAAAACAGAACACTTTTTACAAAGTCGAGGTATTGAAGAAGATGATGTTGGAAGGCAAAATCTTCTTGATGTGTTTGAACAATATGAAAAACCGTTTGAACATTTGGAAACTGCCTATCAGCAGCAGAAATACTTCATTCAAAGTGGTAATTTTGTCAAAACCACTTGAAGTGCCATTTGCCATTGCATACCACCCTCGAAACAATCCAACCACTGGCCACGTAGATCAAGTAGCAAAGCATGTCACCTTTCAATACATCCCACTTCCTGAATTATTGAAATGTATTCTAGAAAGTAAGGGGTTCATGAGAACCATTTTAGAATACAAGGCTGGAAATGATGGAATAATGCGAGATTTTCATGATGGGAAATTCTGTCAAGGGCATGTGTTCTTTTCCAATCCAAAGAACATTAGGCTTCTTTTGTATGTCGAACGAATGTGAGATTGTCAATCCCCTTGGTTCTAAGGCAGGATTGCACAAAATAGGAGTGGTGTACTGTACTGTGTTGAATTTGCCCCCCAAGTTTCGTTCGTCACTGTGTAATTGCTTCCTTGTTGCATTATACAATGCAGGGGATGTCAAAACATATGGGTTTGATCCTATACTGCAGCCACTTGTTGATGACATCAAAGTGTTAGAAAGGGAAGGACTTTGTGTAGCTACTGATGTATTTGAAGGGACTGTTAAAGTCGGTATTGCTCAAATTGCTGGTGATAACCTTGGTATGAATGGAATTTGTGGGTTTGTTGAAAGCTTTGTGAGCAATCACTTTTGTAGGCATTGTAGAATGCATCGAGATGAAATGAGAACTGCATCTACTTCCAAACCAGAGACACTTCGGAACCCTGATAACTATGACGAGGATTTACAGCAGAATGATGCATCTTCTACTGGTGTTAAAGTTGCATGCATTTTGAATGATGTGGAGCACTTCCACGTCACAACTAATCATGCACCAGATGTGATGCATGACCTATTGGAAGGGGTTTGTGGTCTGGAAGTTCACCTTGTTCTGGCAGACTTGATTCAAGCAAATTTATTTGACCTTGATTTAATAAACAGCAGAATCACTAGTTTTGATTATGCATCTTGTGACTCGAAAAACAGACCTTCGCCAATTAGCCGCAATAAGATACAGCACCCCGATGGTGCATCCGGACAGACTGCATCACAAATGTGGTGCCTTATTCGTTATTTCCCACTCATGGTTGCAGACAAAGTTCCTGAAGGTAACAAACACTTAGAACTGATACTACTTCTTCTGGAATGTATGGATTTCATTTTCTGCCCGGAAATTACTGTCGAGGAAACACTGTTTCTCAAACATCTGATTAAAGACCACCATGATCATTTTTTACAGCTGTATCCAGAACGTAATTTGAAGCCCAAACATCACTTCATGACCCACTATCCACAACAGATCCGTTTGCTTGGCCCTTTAATTAGCTATTGGACAATGAGAATTTGAAGCCAAACATCGATTTTTCAAACGCCTGGGCCACCTTGTTTGCAATTATCAGAACATATTGAAAACTCTAAGTGACAGGCAGCAAATGTTCCTCTGCTATAACATGATCAGCGGAAAAGATCTTGTTCAGAGAGATGTCGAAGTGGGACCTGGTTCTTCAGTCCTAGTGGCGTATCTGGAGAGAGCAGAATCCTTAAGTATGTTACTAGGTGTTCGTCTGTTTGAGGAGGTATATGTTGCCAAGTGGTGCACTGTATGTGGTGTAAAGTACCGTTCCAACCTTTTGGTGGTCACAGGGAAATCTGATGATTTTGTGCCAATATTTCAACGGATTGTCTATGTTATCTGTGTTGAGAATAATATGGTTAAACTAGTTACCGAGTCCTGGCATACTGCTGGATATGACAGACAATCACACTCGTATGCTGTTCAACAGATTGAAGGACCTGCATGGTCTGTCATTCCAGTGGATGACCTGTATGATCGTCACACCTACCACGCCTCGAAAGCATACAGGGATGGGGATTATCTGTGCTATGTTACTCTACGTCACAAAATTAGTTGAATTGATAAACAGGTACAGAAAGTGCATGTTGGTGTTGAGTTAAAGGAACCCCAGGAGAATTATGAGCCCCTGGTTTAGTAAATCAAATGTCTCTTACAAAAAAGTCTATAGCTGTGTCTTAGGCAACACTCCAATTTCCTAAAACAATTTCTATAGCTTGCCTATAGAAAACGTTCCAATTGCTTAAATATGCACCTATAGGTTTACTGTAGGATGGCCTATAAACAACAAGGCCTATAAACAAGGCCTATAAACAAGGCCTATAGATATTTTTGTAAGTGGTAAATTACAGCTTGGTGTCGGAGGAGCTAAACGGGATGACTCAAAAGGACCTTTCTGTTTTTGTCTGTAGTCTTTATTTTTGGTTAGGGTTAGCTACGGTTATAGGGTTAGGTTTATGGTTAGGATCAAGGTTAACATGGTTAGGATCAAGGTTAAGGTTAAGGGTTAGGATTACGAGTGAGATTAGAAGTTCTAGAAAATGTTAAGGTCCTTTTGAGTCATCCCTTTTAGCCTTCACCTTGGTGTCGAGCAGTAATTGGTTGCTCTGTTATTCTGGCTAATTGTATTCAGCAGTACTGTATGGGATGTGGGCGAGGAGTGTAATATGGTGTATATGGAAGATGATAGTGACTTGCATGGTGAAGAACATTATCTTGTATGATGTAGAATGTGTGAGAGCGAGATAATAATTATCTTATGTTTATATACACTGTCCTACATGTTCAGTAATTTTGTTATTACATATCAATTATGTAATTGTATATTATTCAATCCTTTTATGAACATTTTATGAACATTTTATGCTAATTTGCACTTTACAAATATAATTATAATTATTATTATTTTATTGCTTTATCTTTATTAGGCACCAGATTCAGAAGTGATAATACTAAATACACACCCCAGCACACACACTCGTACAGATGCTGAGACCTTAATATCCCTGTCATCAAGTGATGGATCTGGACCGCCAATGAAGAAGTTCAAACCTGACTTTGTGAGTATGATGTGTCAGACATTACAATTTATACTGACAAAAACAACGCATATTAAGATTAACACTATAGCTGTTATACACATATATTTTCAGCTCACTCCCATCGGGGTTTTTCAGTGGCCAATTATATCAAGTGGAGCAACTACCCATAGATAACCTGGACTAATTTATGGATAACATGAATATTCACTTACAGTACAGCAAAGTAAATAAATGGATTTATTTCTTCACCAGACATCTTATTTTCCATTTCATTTACATGTAGAGTATCAGATCAATTCTTGAAAGTGATGTATTGAATGAATTGGAAAGTGGGCAACTCACTAGGAAAAATAGGCTGAAAATGGTCAAGATTCTTGTTTCATATTTAATTGAAAACTTTGGAGACCGGTAAGTATATATATATATATATTTTGAGGGGAATTTACAGTAATAGTTGAGGTGTAATTTATCTTATATAGACACATCTCAGTTATGATTTCCTGACATGTACAGCGTGTGTATTTTCTTCATGATTGAGTTATTAATTTTAGCAATCCATCTGAAAAGGGGATACTGTATATATATAATATATATACTGTATATAAATATGTACAGTATATAAGTGGTTTGAGCACTGTGTTTGCATATAAATCCATGCTTGTTCTGAGCTGCACTGATGAGCTGTTGTAGGGTCTATGGCAAAACGTATGTCTGTACATGTATGGCTCCCAGCTCATATATCATCCCTGATCAGATTTTTTTATTACTTATAATTATATAGACCAAAAGCAGAGATTAAAATTAGCATGGCAAGAGCCATTATTGAAGAATTCCCTTTACTAAAAGATGAAGAAGGTCAAGGATTTGTAAGTATACTGTACTGCACTAGTGACAGATTGCAAATGTGAATTAGCATTCGGTTAGGCACCCCTGACCTCCATATTAACCCATTCCTGCCTAAATAACCTTTAATTGGAGTAAAATCGTCTAGTATTCACCAGTAAATTATTAAAGCTTAAGGCCATCTTAGGCAGGAATGCATCGGCTTGTAGATGGTAGTGTGTATTGAATGGATTGTAGATAGTAGTGTGTATTAACCAAACTTGCTCGTGGAGTTAGTCTTGATCTACTGAAAACAGCACTATTGGCTGCAGGGTGCTACATTATATTATGTACTGTACTTTACTACGTAATTTTACGTGTTATTTTGGGTTTTTTTCTGTATGTGGGCAATTCCATGGTGACTCATGTTACATTTTGAAGAAAATCCACATACTAATTCTGTTCTAGTTTAAGAATGTATTTATTTTAACACTTCAACTATTGTCTGTAGATACCTAAGGTACTAAGTTATTGTATTATGATGAGAATGGAACATTTGACATACATTGCCGTTAATTAGGGCGATATAAATATTTGTGACTCATGTTACACCAAGTAGACATCACCAAAATTTACTTAGCTTCTTCTGAGCTTTCTTCGGAAATTATAAATGATATAAAATATATTTTTCTTGAATATACACACTACTATCATATACAAACTACATGCATAAAAATAAGTTGACTTTTAAATAAAAATAGGCGGAATAGTTACATAACATCTGTGACTCATGTTACGTGACTCATGTTACGCTCAAAGTGTTCTTGATAAACCAGTCCACAAACATGTCCAATTGCCTCTGAGACACAAAAACTAATGCCTCAGATATGTTGATTGATGCCTCAAGGTTGAATTATAATGTCATATAATGTTAACAGTTATATAATTATAGTATCAAATTCCAGAAATTACTAGAAATTTGAAAAATTGAAGTGACCGCGAGAATTAATTACACTGGGTGTATCCAACTTTTTTATAAGCTTGTCGCAGGGATAGAAGATCTCATCAGGACAGGCAGGCCATTTCCAGTGTTTACCAGCTTGTACCATCACCGACACTTGAAACTCATTATCCTCCACAGACTTAACTTCACCAGGGTACAATATGCCCTCGTACTCCACAGCAAACCAATCTCCAACAGCAATTACACCTGCTTCCAGATCTGTGGGAATACTGGCATCATTGATTTAATACATGCACTACTTCATGTCAGGCTCAGTCTACTGTATCAGTGAGTGCAAGCAAAATAATGTAATATATAATATACATTTTTAGTCAATCAATTTAAAATTGTTGAATAAAAATGTTAAAATTCGTGTAAATATTCATCCAGATCGAAATTGAAAGGTGTCAGATTATCAATAAATACTCCTCTAGTTTGCACACATGGGTAAACTTAATCATGCTATACTTGCCACACTTAAGATGTAGCTATTTCTCAACTGAAAGAATGGGGTAACTGATGTTATCTTATCTCCAATATTGTGACTCGTGTTACATGTGACTCATGTTACCAACTTTCAATGCCCTCCCAAACTGTACAGATAAGGCTGAAATGGATGGGTTTATTTTTTATAGTTAAAGTATCATAAGTTGGCAGAAAATATTAAACAACAGCATTCAGATCATTGTTGTTCTTCTGTAAAATTAAAAACATTATGTTTTTTCGTGACTCATGTTACATGTAATATGACCTCAAGTGTAAACAGCGTTACCTGGCAATTTATTGAAAGATAGAAGATTACTTTTTTTTTTATTAAAGTGTCTATGGTTTAGGCAGATTTTCACAACCTTGTGTAAATATAATTGAATAAGCATCTAGGAAAAATGAGTACATTATTTTTCTCTGTTCGCATTAAAATATTGACAACTAGGGTAACACATTATTGAACGGAGCGCCAAAGCAATCCAACAGTAGTATTTAACCCAAATTAACTTTTTTGTCATCCCTGAATATGTATGCTATCAAAATAACTTGTTGTTTTAAAGTTTCTGAAAACTTAATTTTTTATATGAATGTCTACCTTAGCATGGCAATGCCCATCTGCATGCATGATGATTGTCAATAAAATTTATTTAATACTTTTTAGGAAGCCTGGTATACTCCTGGTAAAGGCCTGCATTCAGCTACAGGGTGGATCGAGGAGAGATTGCGTAATGTCAGAAGGCGGACTCTTGATTCAACAAGAAACCTCATGGACACACAGACCCCAACATGTACAAAGCTTGTGAAAGTTGATCTGACTTTGCCAGGTACAATCTATAATAGTATACATCTTCCAATTTAAAGTGCCTATGCAATGAAAAATTCAGTTGTAAAATAACTCTTTTGTTTGAAAGAACTCTTGAAACTATAAAGACTAACCATTTGCAATTTTCCATATCTCACTTCTATCTTGAGATATTAAGATTTGTTTGATATGTAAATGATCATTACTGTCTTATGACATCACACTGCATAATAACTTATTGAAAATGCTTTGCAGAATTTTTCAATAAGTCATTATGCATTGTGATGTCATAAGTATGATCATTTACATATATTAGACTTTAATCTTATAAATATCTCAATAGTGAAGTGAGATATGAAAAAGTTGTAAATGGTTAGTCTTTATAGTTTCAAGAGTTCTTTAAAACAAAAGAGTTATTTTACAACTGAATTTTTCATTGCATATAGGCACTTTAATCATGTGATGCCTGTTGTAAAAAACTGTTTTTAATCCAATTCAGATTGCACTAACAGTGATGCAGATAATGATGCCATGAAACAGTGGTTAAAACATCATGTAATGCCAGCCTCACAGGTAAACGACTACATGAACAAGACTGCAATCAATCGAGCCAAATGGATTCGGGAAAAACCCTGGGCTATCCATAAGTTCAGTTATGAAGGAATATCCAAGGCTATTTGATACACCTGGTATGGTAAGTACTTTACAAGTCCATTGTATATTTACTAGAAAATATTCAATTAAATTCCTCATATAGAATAGTGAGAAGTTGACTGAGCCTTCAATCCTACTGACAGTATAATAGGCCATTATACTGTACATGTAGTACTTAACTTTCAATGTCTAATACCTGTAGCAACCTTAATGGATAAAAAAATCAACATGTTTGTTTAATAGTACCTTTTCCAATCCCTCTCTTTTTTAAGATTGAAATGGACTTTCGAATATTGCACCCTAGTGTGGCGGACAATCTTTTCCTACGATGGACCCCACCCTTTGTTGAAAAAGTATTACAATATGCAGATTTACAGGGAAAGTGGCAATCATATCTTCACATTAGTGCAGATAGTCTGGATACTGGTTAGTATATATTACTATTATTAATAATTCCAGCATGATTTGAAAACAGAACATTGAAAAAATTATGTTGTTTAGGTGCATTACTGTAAATGGAACATTTATGGGCGTAACAATGGAACATTTATGGGCGTAACAGCTTGCAGTAACCATTGCTTGCAGTAACCATTGCTTGCCTTAACCATTGCTTGCCTACAATAAGCTGTTAGGGGTGTCTGCTCAACAGGGGTGTTGATTTGTGCAATAACGTTTACACAAGTGGAGAGGGCCGTTTATGATGCCCAAGGGAAATTGTCCTATTATTATTATTATGCAAGGTAGCATTTAAGTGTTTTTAACTCTGATTTCCCTTTACATGTAGATGAAAAGAAGAGTAATATGGCAATTAGTCTTCTACCATGTATTCTTCCTTCAGGAAGAATTGGTAAAAAAAGATGTTGCATTGATGATGCAATTAAAACTTTCATGGATGTCAAACCTGTAAGTTTTAAAAATGATTGCGTTTGCAAAAAAAAGTTGAAACATATATGCATCGATTGGTTTTAATTATCTTGCTGATGTGTTGTGAAAGATTACTAAATAGTACAGATTCAGTAACCCCTTATGCCATGATAGCCTAGCTTAGCTAGCTCTCAAATTATCCTAAATCTTGTGTTACTTGGTAATAATCACTACTTGTTTCATTTAGCCTCTGGTATTTTACTCTTACTAACACCAGACAATTTTACTCATCAATATAAAAGAGAACCTTAGCTGGGCTGTATTTTACTCTGGCTAACACCAGACGATTTTACTCATCGATATTTATAAAGAAACCTCTAGCTAGGCAGTTTGGGATGTAAACGTTAATTCTCCACAATTTACATGCAAACGGGACTTGCGTCAGCGCGTTGGAAAGCCCTCAACGAGCTCTATCCGATACCGTAATAATAAAAAAATTGTCCCGGGGGGGCGACCGACCAAATTTATTTGAACGCTGAGCACGTCCACATTTACATTCAAACGGGACTTGCGTCAGCGCGTTGGAAAGCCCGCAACGAGCTCTATCCGATTCCATAATAATAAAAAAATTGTCCCGGGGGGGCGACCGACCAAATTTTTTTGAACGCTGAGCGCGTCCACAATTTACATTCAAACGGGACTTGCGTCAGCGCGTTGGAAAGCCCGCAACGAGCTCTATCCGATACCGTAATAATAAAAAAAATTGTCCCGGGGGGGCGACCGACCAAATTTTTTTGAACGCTGAGCACGTCCACAATTTACATTCAAACGTGACTTGCGTCAGCGCGTTGGAAAGCCCGCAACGAGCTCTATCCGATTCCATAATAATAATAAAATTGTCCCGGGGGGGGCGACCGACCAAATTTTTTTGAACGCTGAGCACGTCCACAATTTACATTCAAACGGGACTGGTCATCGATTTTTCGATTTTGGGGTTTTTTCTTCTGATTCGGATAGAGCACGTCACTGTCTTTCCAACGGTATGACGCACATCCGGTTTGGACGAAAATTGGGGGCGTGGTCAACGATTTTTCGATTTTGGGGTTTTTTCTTCTGATTCGGATAGAGCACGTCACTGGCTTTCCAACGGTATGACGCACATCCGGTTTGGATGAAAATTGGGGGCGCGGTCATCGATTTTTCGATTTTGGGGTTTTTTTCTTCTGATTCGGATAGAGCACTTCACTGGCTTTCCAACGGTATGACGCACATCCGGTTTGGACGAAAATTGGGGGCGTGGTCAACGATTTTCCGATTTTGGGGCCTGGGAAAAATTTTCTTACTGGCAAGAGGTGACATTTCAAAATTTCTTCTGATTCGGATAGAGCACGTCACTGGCTTTCCAACGGTATGACGCACATCCGGTTTGGACGAAAATTGGGGGCGTGGTCAACGATTTTTCGATTTTGGGGTTTTTTCTTCTGATTCGGATAGAGCACGTCACTGGCTTTCCAACGGTATGACGCACATCCGGTTTGGATGAAAATTGGGGGCGTGCTCATCGAGTTTTCGATTTTGGGGGTTTTCCTTCTGATTCGGATAGAGCACTTCACTGGCTTTCCAACGGTATGACGCACATCCGGTTTGGATGAAAATTGGGGGCGTGGTCAACGATTTTCCGATTTTGGGGGCCTGGGAAAAATGTTCTTACTGGCAAGAGGTGACATTTCAAAATTTCTTCTGATTCGGAGAGAGCACTTCACTGGCTTTCCAACGGTATGACGCACATCCGGTTTGGATGAAAATTGGGGGCGTGGTCAACGATTTTTCGATTTTGGGGTTTTTTCTTCTGATTCGGATAGAGCACTTCACTGGCTTTCCAACGGTATGACGCACATCCGGTTTGGATGAAAATTGGGGGCGTGGTCATCGATTTTTCGATTTTGGGGGTTTTTCTTCTGATTCGGATAGAGCACTTCACTGGCTTTCCAACGGTATGACGCACGTCCGGTTTGGACGAAAATTGGGGGCGTGGTCAACGATTTTTCGATTTTGGGGGCCTGGGAAAAAATTTCTTACTGGCAAGAGGTGACATTTCAAAATTTCTTCTGATTCGGAGAGAGCACTTCACTGGCTTTCCAACGGTATGACGCACATCCGGTTTGGATGAAAATTGGGGGCGTGGTCATCGATTTTTCGATTTTGGGGTTTTTTCTTCTGATTCGGATAGAGCACGTCACTGCCTTTCCAACGGTATGACGCACATCCGGTTTGGATGAAAATTGGGGGCGTGGTCATCGATTTTTCGATTTTGGGGTTTTTTCTTCTGATTCGGATAGAGCACTTCACTGGCTTTCCAACGGTATGACGCACATCCGGTTTGGATGAAAATTGGGGGCGTGGTCATCGATTTTTCGATTTTGGGGTTTTTTTCTTCTGATTCGGATAGAGCACTTCACTGGCTTTCCAACGGTATGACCCACATCCGGTTTGGATGAAAATTGGGGGCGTGGTCATCGATTTTTCGATTTTGGGGGTTTTCCTTCTGATTCGGATAGAGCACTTCACTGGCTTTCCAACGGTATGACCCACATCCGGTTTGGATGAAAATTGGGGGCGTGGTCATCGATTTTTCGATTTTGGGGGTTTTTCTTCTGATTCGGATAGAGCACTTCACTGGCTTTCGAACGGTATGACGCACGTCCGGTTTGGACGAAAATTGGGGGCGTGGTCAACGATTTTTCGATTTTGGGGGCCTGGGAAAAAATTTCTTACTGGCAAGAGGTGACATTTCAAAATTTCTTCTGATTCGGAGAGAGCACTTCACTGGCTTTCCAACGGTATGACGCACATCCGGTTTGGACGAAAATTGGGGGCGTGGTCAACGATTTTTCGATTTTGGGGTTTTTTCTTCTGATTCGGATAGAGCACGTCACTGGCTTTCCAACGGTATGACGCACATCCGGTTTGGATGAAAATTGGGGGCGTGGTCATCGGTTTTTCGATTTCGGGGTTTTTCCTTCTGATTCAGATAGAGCACTTCACTGGCTTTCCAACGGTATGACGCACATCCGGTTTGGATGAAAATTGGGGGCGTGGTCATCGGTTTTTCGATTTTGGGGTTTTTTCTTCTGATTCGGATAGAGCACGTCACTGGCTTTCCAACGGTATGACGCACATCCGGTTTGGATGAAAATTGGGGGCGTGGTCATCGATTTTTCGATTTTGGGGGTTTTCCTTCTGATTCGGATAGAGCACTTCACTGGCTTTCCAACGGTATGACCCATCCGGTTTGGATGAAAATTGGGGGCGTGGTCATCGATTTTTCGATTTTGGGGGTTTTCCTTCTGATTCGGATAGAGCACTTCACTGGCTTTCCAACGGTATGACCCACATCCGGTTTGGATGAAAATTGGGGGCGTGGTCATCGATTTTTCGATTTTGGGGGTTTTCCTTCTGATTCGGATAGAGCGCTTCACTGGCTTTCCAACGGTATGACCCACATCCGGTTTGGATGAAAATTGGGGGCGTGGTCATCGATTTTTCGATTTTGGGGGTTTTCCTTCTGATTCGGATAGAGCACTTCACTGGCTTTCCAACGGTATGACCCACATCCGGTTTGGATGAAAATTGGGGGCGTGGTCATCGATTTTTCGATTTTGGGGTTTTTTCTTCTGATTCGGATAGAGCACTTCACTGGCTTTCCAACGGTATGACGCACATCCGGTTTGGACGAAAATTGGGGGCGTGGTCAACGATTTTTCGATTTTGGGGTTTTTTCTTCTGATTCGGATAGAGCACGTCACTGGCTTTCCAACGGTATGACGCACATCCGGTTTGGATGAAAATTGGGGGCGTGCTCATCGATTTTTCGATTTTGGGATTTTTCCTTCTGATTCAGATAGAGCACTTCACTGGCTTTCCAACGGTATGACGCACATCCGGTTTGGATGAAAATTGGGGGCGTGGTCATCGGTTTTTCGATTTCGGGGTTTTTCCTTCTGATTCAGATAGAGCACTTCACTGGCTTTCCAACGGTATGACGCACATCCGGTTTGGATGAAAATTGGGGGCGTGGTCATCGGTTTTTCGATTTTGGGGTTTTTTCTTCTGATTCGGATAGAGCACGTCACTGGCTTTCCAACGGTATGACGCACATCCGGTTTGGATGAAAATTGGGGGCGTGGTCATCGATTTTTCGATTTTGGGGTTTTTTCTTCTGATTCTGATAGAGCACTTCACTGGCTTTCCAACGGTATGACGCACATCCGGTTTGGATGAAAATTGGGGGCGTGGTCATCGTTTTTTCGATTTTGGGGGTTTTTTCTTCTGATTCGGATAGAGCACTTCACTGGCTTTCCAACGGTATGACCCACATCCGGTTTGGATGAAAATTGGGGGCGTGCTCATCGATTTTTCGATTTTGGGGTTTTTCCTTCTGATTCAGATAGAGCACTTCACTGGCTTTCCAAACGGTATGACGCACATCCGGTTTTGGATGAAAATTGGGGCGTGGTCATCGGTTTTTCGATTTCGGGGTTTTTCCTTCTGATTCAGATAGAGCACTTCACTGGCTTTCCAACGGTATGACGCACATCCGGTTTGGACGAAAATTGGGGGCGTGGTCAACGATTTTTCGATTTTGGGGTTTTTTCTTCTGATTCGGATAGAGCACGTCACTGGCTTTCCAACGGTATGACGCACATCCGGTTTGGATGAAAATTGGGGGCGCGGTCATCGATTTTTCGATTTTGGGGTTTTTTTCTTCTGATTCGGATAGAGCACTTCACTGGCTTTCCAACGGTATGACCCACATCCGGTTTGGATGAAAATTGGGGGCGTGGTCATCGATTTTTCGATTTTGGGGGTTTTCCTTCTGATTCGGATAGAGCACTTCACTGGCTTTCCAACGGTATGACGCACATCCGGTTTGGATGAAAATTGGGGGCGTGGTCATCGATTTTTCGATTTTGGGGTTTTTTCTTCTGATTCGGATAGAGCACTTCACTGGCTTTCCAACGGTATGACCCACATCCGGTTTGGATGAAAATTGGGGGCGTGCTCATCGATTTTTCGATTTTGGGGTTTTTCCTTCTGATTCAGATAGAGCACTTCACTGGCTTTCCAACGGTATGACGCACATCCGGTTTGGATGAAAATTGGGGGCGTGGTCATCGGTTTTTCGATTCGGGGTTTTTCCTTCTGATTCAGATAGAGCACTTCACTGGCTTTCCAACGGTATGACGCACATCCGGTTTGGATGAAAATTGGGGGCGTGGTCATCGATTTTTCGATTTTGGGGTTTTTTCTTCTGATTCGGATAGAGCACTTCACTGGCTTTCCAACGGTATGACCCACATCCGGTTTGGATGAAAATTGGGGGCGTGCTCATCGATTTTTCGATTTTGGGGTTTTTCCTTCTGATTCAGATAGAGCACTTCACTGGCTTTCCAACGGTATGACGCACATCCGGTTTGGATGAAAATTGGGGGCGTGGTCATCGGTTTTTCGATTCGGGGTTTTTCCTTCTGATTCAGATAGAGCACGTCACTGGCTTTCCAACGGTATGACGCACATCCGGTTTGGATGAAAATTGGGGGCGCGGTCATCGATTTTTCGATTTTGGGGTTTTTTTCTTCTGATTCGGATAGAGCACTTCACTGGCTTTCCAACGGTATGACGCACATCCGGTTTGGACGAAAATTGGGGGCGTGGTCAACGATTTTCCGATTTTGGGGCCTGGGAAAAATTTTCTTACTGGCAAGAGGTGACATTTCAAAATTTCTTCTGATTCGGAGAGAGCACTTCACTGGCTTTCCAACGGTATGACGCAGATCCGGTTTGGATGAAAATTGGGGGCGTGGTCATCGATTTTTCGATTTTGGGGTTTTTTCTTCTGATTCGGATAGAGCACTTCACTGGCTTTCCAACGGTATGACCCACATCCGGTTTGGATGAAAATTGGGGGCGTGGTCAAACGATTTCCGATTTTGGGGCCTGGGAAAAATTTTCTTACTGGCAAGAGGTGACATTTCAAAATTTCTTCTGATTCGGAGAGAGCACTTCACTGGCTTTCCAACGGTATGACCCACATCCGGTTTGGACGAAAATTGGGGGCGTGGTCAACGATTTTTCGATTTTGGGGTTTTTTTCTTCTGATTCGGATAGAGCACTTCACTGGCTTTCCAACGGTATGACCCACATCCGGTTTGGATGAAAATTGGGGGCGTGCTCATCGATTTTTCGATTTTGGGGTTTTTCCTTCTGATTCAGATAGAGCACTTCACTGGCTTTCCAACGGTATGACGCACATCCGGTTTGGATGAAAATTGGGGGCGTGGTCATCGGTTTTTCGATTTTGGGGTTTTTTCCTTCTGATTCAGATAGAGCACTTCACTGGCTTTCCAACGGTATGACGCACATCCGGTTTGGACGAAAATTGGGGGCGTGGTCAACGATTTTTCGATTTTGGGGTTTTTTCTTCTGATTCGGATAGAGCACGTCACTGGCTTTCCAACGGTATGACGCACATCCGGTTTGGATGAAAATTGGGGGCGCGGTCATCGATTTTTCGATTTTGGGGTTTTTTTCTTCTGATTCGGATAGAGCACTTCACTGGCTTTCCAACGGTATGACGCACATCCGGTTTGGACGAAAATTGGGGGCGTGGTCAACGATTTTCCGATTTTGGGGCCTGGGAAAAATTTTCTTACTGGCAAGAGGTGACATTTCAAAATTTCTTCTGATTCGGAGAGAGCACTTCACTGGCTTTCCAACGGTATGACGCAGATCCGGTTTGGATGAAAATTGGGGGCGTGGTCATCGATTTTTCGATTTTGGGGTTTTTTCTTCTGATTCGGATAGAGCACTTCACTGGCTTTCCAACGGTATGACCCACATCCGGTTTGGATGAAAATTGGGGGCGTGGTCAACGATTTTTCGATTTTGGGGTTTTTTCTTCTGATTCGGATAGAGCACTTCACTGGCTTTCCAACGGTATGACCCACATCCGGTTTGGATGAAAATTGGGGGCGTGCTCATCGATTTTTCGATTTTGGGGTTTCCTGATTCAGATAGAGCACTTCACTGGCTTTCCAACGGTATGACGCACATCCGGTTTTGGATGAAAATTGGGGGCGTGGTCATCGGTTTTTTCGATTTCGGGGTTTTTCCTTCTGATTCAGATAGAGCACTTCACTGGCTGTCCAACGGTATGACGCACATCCGGTTTGGACGAAAATTGGGGGCGTGGTCAACGATTTTTCGATTTTGGGGTTTTTTCTTCTGATTCGGATAGAGAGCACGTCACTGGCTTTCCAACGGTATGACGCACATCCGGTTTGGATGAAAATTGGGGGCGCGGTCATCGATTTTTCGATTTTGGGGTTTTTTTTCTTCTGATTCGGATAGAGCACTTCACTGGCTTTCCAACGTATGACGCACATCCGTTTTGGACGAAAATTGGGGGCGTGTCAAACGATTTTCCGATTTTGGGGGCCTGGGAAAAATTTTCTTACTGGCAAGAGGTGACATTTCAAAATTTCTTCTGATTCGGAGAGAGCACTTCACTGGCTTTCCAACGGTATGACGCAGATCCGGTTTGGATGAAAATTGGGGGCGTGGTCATCGATTTTTTCGATTTTTGGGGTTTTTTCTTCTGATTCGGATAGAGCACTTCACTGGCTTTCCAACGGTATGACCCACATCCGGTTTGGATGAAAATTGGGGGCGTGGTCAACGATTTTCCGATTTTGGGGCCTGGGAAAAATTTTCTTACTGGCAAGAGGTGACATTTCAAAATTTCTTCTGATTCGGAGAGAGCACTTCACTGGCTTTCCAACGGATGTACCCACATCCGGTTTGTCGATTTTTCGATTTTCGATTTCTTCTGATTCGGATAGAGCACGTCACTGGCTTTCCAACGGTATGACGCACATCCGGTTTGGATGAAAATTGGGGGCGCGGTCATCGATTTTTCGATTTTGGGGTTTTTTTCTTCTGATTCAGATAGAGCACTTCACTGGCTTTCCAACAGTATGACGCACATCCGGTTTGGATGAAAATTGGGGGCGTGGTCATCGGTTTTTCGATTTCGGGGTTTTTCCTTCTGATTCAGATAGAGCACTTCACTGGCTTTCCAACGGTATGACGCACATCCGGTTTGGACGAAAATTGGGGGCGTGGTCAACGATTTTGGGGTTTTTTCTTCTGATTCGGATAGAGCACGTCACTGGCTTTCCAACGGTATGACGCACATCCGGTTTGGACGAAAATTGGGGGCGTGGTCAACGATTTTTCGATTTTGGGGTTTTTTCTTCTGATTCGGATAGAGCACGTCACTGGCTTTCCAACGGTATGACGCACATCCGGTTTGGATGAAAATTGGGGGCGCGGTCATCGATTTTTCGATTTTGGGGTTTTTTTCTTCTGATTCGGATAGAGCACTTCACTGGCTTTCCAACGGTATGACGCACATCCGGTTTGGACGAAAATTGGGGGCGTGGTCAACGATTTTCCGATTTTGGGGCCTGGGAAAAATTTTCTTACTGGCAAGAGGTGACATTTCAAAATTTCTTCTGATTCGGAGAGAGCACTTCACTGGCTTTCCAACGGTATGACGCAGATCCGGTTTGGATGAAAATTGGGGGCGTGGTCATCGATTTTTCGATTTTGGGGTTTTTTCTTCTGATTCGGATAGAGCACTTCACTGGCTTTCCAACGGTATGACCCACATCCGGTTTGGATGAAAATTGGGGGCGTGGTCAACGATTTTCCGATTTTGGGGCCTGGGAAAAATTTTCTTACTGGCAAGAGGTGACATTTCAAAATTTCTTCTGATTCGGAGAGAGCACTTCACTGGCTTTCCAACGGTATGACCCACATCCGGTTTGGACGAAAATTGGGGGCGTGGTCAACGATTTTTCGATTTTGGGGTTTTTTCTTCTGATTCGGATAGAGCACTTCACTGGCTTTCCAACGGTATGACCCACATCCGGTTTGGATGAAAATTGGGGGCGTGCTCATCGATTTTTCGATTTTGGGGTTTTCCTTCTGATTCAGATAGAGCACTTCACTGGCTTTCCAACGGTATGACGCACATTCCGGTTTTGGATGAAAATTGGGGGCGTGGTCATCGGTTTTTCGATTTCGGGGTTTTTCCTTCTGATTCAGATAGAGCACTTCACTGGCTTTCCAACGGTATGACGCACATCCGGTTTGGACGAAAATTGGGGGCGTGGTCAACGATTTTTCGATTTTGGGGTTTTTTTCTTCTGATTCGGATAGAGCACGTCACTGGCTTTCCAACGGTATGACGCACATCCGGTTTGGATGAAAATTGGGGGCGCGGTCATCGATTTTTCGATTTTGGGGTTTTTTCTTCTGATTCGGATAGAGCACTTCACTGGCTTTCCAACGTATGACGCACATCCGGTTTGGACGAAAATTGGGGGCGTGGTCAACGATTTTCCGATTTTGGGGCCTGGGAAAAATTTTTTCTTACTGGCAAGAGGGTTGACATTTCAAAATTTCTTCTGATTCGGAGAGAGCACTTCACTGGCTTTCCAACGGTATGACGCAGATCCGGTTTGGATGAAAATTGGGGGCGTGGTCATCGATTTTTCGATTTTGGGGTTTTTTCTTCTGATTCGGATAGAGCACTTCACTGGCTTTCCAACGGTATGACCCACATCCGGTTTGGATGAAAATTGGGGGCGTGGTCAACGATTTTTCGATTTTGGGGTTTTTTCTTCTGATTCGGATAGAGCACTTCACTGGCTTTCCAACGGTATGACCCACATCCGGTTTGGATGAAAATTGGGGGCGTGCTCATCGATTTTTCGATTTTGGGGTTTTTCCTTCTGATTCAGATAGAGCACTTCACTGGCTTTCCAACGGTATGACGCACATCCGGTTTGGATGAAAATTGGGGGCGTGGTCATCGGTTTTTC
This sequence comes from Chrysogorgia sp. JL179-B06, assembly GCA_035772405.1. NCBI lineage: Eukaryota > Metazoa > Cnidaria > Anthozoa > Scleralcyonacea > Chrysogorgiidae > Chrysogorgia > Chrysogorgia sp. JL179-B06. Next base: position 33,505 of record JAYKKM010000280.1, on the reverse strand, counting down.
GATTTCGGGGTTTTTCCTTCTGATTCAGATAGAGCACTTCACTGGCTTTCCAACGGTATGACGCACATCCGGTTTGGACGAAAATTGGGGGCGTGGTCAACGATTTTTCGATTTTGGGGTATTTTCTTCTGATTCGGATAGAGCACGTCACTGGCTTTCCAACGGTATGACGCACATCCGGTTTGGATGAAAATTGGGGGCGCGGTCATCGATTTTTCGATTTTGGGGTTTTTTTCTTCTGATTCGGATAGAGCACTTCACTGGCTTTCCAACGGTATGACGCACATCCGGTTTGGACGAAAATTGGGGGCGTGGTCAACGATTTTCCGATTTTGGGGCCTGGGAAAAATTTTCTTACTGGCAAGAGGTGACATTTCAAAATTTCTTCTGATTCGGAGAGAGCACTTCACTGGCTTTCCAACGGTATGACGCAGATCCGGTTTGGATGAAAATTGGGGGCGTGGTCATCGATTTTTCGATTTTGGGGTTTTTTCTTCTGATTCGGATAGAGCACTTCACTGGCTTTCCAACGGTATGACCCACATCCGGTTTGGATGAAAATTGGGGGCGTGGTCAACGATTTTCCGATTTTGGGGCCTGGGAAAAATTTTCTTACTGGCAAGAGGTGACATTTCAAAATTTCTTCTGATTCGGAGAGAGCACTTCACTGGCTTTCCAACGGTATGACCCACATCCGGTTTGGACGAAAATTGGGGGCGTGGTCAACGATTTTTCGATTTTGGGGTTTTTTCTTCTGATTCGGATAGAGCACGTCACTGGCTTTCCAACGGTATGACGCACATCCGGTTTGGATGAAAATTGGGGGCGCGGTCATCGATTTTTCGATTTTGGGGTTTTTTTCTTCTGATTCAGATAGAGCACTTCACTGGCTTTCCAACAGTATGACGCACATCCGGTTTGGATGAAAATTGGGGGCGTGGTCATCGGTTTTTCGATTTCGGGGTTTTTCCTTCTGATTCAGATAGAGCACTTCACTGGCTTTCCAACGGTATGACGCACATCCGGTTTGGACGAAAATTGGGGCGTGGTCAACGATTTTTCGATTTTGGGGTTTTTTTCTTCTGATTCGGATAGAGCACGTCACTGGCTTTCCAACGGTATGACGCACATCCGGTTTGGATGAAAATTGGGGGCGCGGTCATCGATTTTTCGATTTTGGGGTTTTTTTCTTCTGATTCAGATAGAGCACTTCACTGGCTTTCCAACAGTATGACGCACATCCGGTTTGGATGAAAATTGGGGGCGTGGTCATCGTTTTTCGATTTCGGGTTTTCCTTCTGATTCAGATAGAGCACTTCACTGGCTTTCCAACGGTATGACGCACATCCGGTTTGGACGAAAATTGGGGGCGTGGTCAACGATTTTGGGGTTTTTTCTTCTGATTCGGATAGAGCACGTCACTGGCTTTCCAACGGTATGACGCACATCCGGTTTGGACGAAAATTGGGGGCGTGGTCAACGATTTTTCGATTTTGGGGTTTTTTCTTCTGATTCGGATAGAGCACGTCACTGTGCTTTCCAACGGTATGACGCACATCCGGTTTGGATGAAAATTGGGGCGCGCGGTCATCGATTTTTCGATTTTGGGGTTTTTTTCTTCTGATTCGGATAGAGCACTTCACTGGCTTTCCAACGGTATGACGCACATCCGGTTTGGACGAAAATTGGGGGCGTGGTCAACGATTTTCCGATTTTGGGGCCTGGGAAAAATTTTCTTACTGGCAAGAGGTGACATTTCAAAATTCTTCTGATTCGGAGAGAGCACTTCACTGGCTTTCCAACGGTATGACGCAGATCCGGTTTGGATGAAAATTGGGGGCGTGGTCATCGATTTTTCGATTTTGGGGTTTTTTCTTCTGATTCGGATAGAGCACTTCACTGGCTTTCCAACGGTATGACCCACATCCGGTTTGGATGAAAATTGGGGGCGTGGTCAACGATTTTCCGATTTTGGGGCCTGGGAAAAATTTTCTTACTGGCAAGAGGTGACATTTCAAAATTTCTTCTGATTCGGAGAGAGCACTTCACTGGCTTTCCAACGGTATGACCCACATCCGGTTTGGACGAAAATTGGGGGCGTGGTCAACGATTTTTCGATTTTGGGGTTTTTGCTTCTGATTCGGATAGAGCACTTCACTGGCTTTCCAACGGTATGACCCACATCCGGTTTGGATGAAAATTGGGGGCGTGCTCATCGATTTTTCGATTTTGGGGTTTTTCCTTCTGATTCAGATAGAGCACTTCACTGGCTTTCCAACGGTATGACGCACATCCGGTTTGGATGAAAATTGGGGGCGTGGTCATCGGTTTTTCGATTTCGGGGTTTTTCCTTCTGATTCAGATAGAGCACTTCACTGGCTTTCCAACGGTATGACGCACATCCGGTTTGGACGAAAATTGGGGGCGTGGTCAACGATTTTTCGATTTTGGGGTTTTTTCTTCTGATTCGGATAGAGCACGTCACTGGCTTTCCAACGGTATGACGCACATCCGGTTTGGATGAAAATTGGGGGCGCGGTCATCGATTTTTCGATTTTGGGGTTTTTTTCTTCTGATTCGGATAGAGCACTTCACTGGCTTTCCAACGGTATGACGCACATCCGGTTTGGACGAAAATTGGGGGCGTGGTCAACGATTTTACGATTTTTTTTTTTCTTCTGATTCGGAGAGAGCACTTCACTGGCTTTCCAACGGTATGACGCACATCCGGTTTGGATGAAAATTGGGGGCGTGGTCCATCGATTTTTCGATTTTGGGGTTTTTTCTTCTGATTCGGAGAGAGCACTTCACTGGCTTTCCAACGGTATGACCCACATCCGGTTTGGATGAAAATTGGGGGCGTGGTCAACGATTTTTCGATTTTGGGGTTTTTTCTTCTGATTCGGATAGAGCACTTCACTGGCTTTCCAACGGTATGACCCACATCCGGTTTGGATGAAAATTGGGGGCGTGCTCATCGATTTTTCGATTTTGGGGTTTTTCCTTCTGATTCAGATAGAGCACTTCACTGGCTTTCCAACGGTATGACGCACATCCGGTTTGGATGAAAATTGGGGGCGTGGTCATCGTTTTTCGATTTCGGGGTTTTTCCTTCTGATTCAGATAGAGCACTTCACTGGCTTTCCAACGGTATGACGCACATCCGGTTTGGACGAAAATTGGGGGCGTGGTCAACGATTTTTCGATTTTGGGGTTTTTTCTTCTGATTCGGATAGAGCACGTCACTGGCTTTCCAACGGTATGACGCACATCCGGTTTGGACGAAAATTGGGGGCGTGGTCAACGATTTTTCGATTTTGGGGCCTGGGAAAAATTTTCTTCTGATTCGGATAGAGCACTTCACTGGCTTTCCAACGGTATGACGCACATCCGGTTTGGATGAAAATTGGGGGCGTGGTCATCGATTTTTCGATTTTGGGGTTTTTTCTTCTGATTCGGATAGAGCACTTCACTGGCTTTCCAACGGTATGACGCAGATCCGGTTTGGATGAAAATTGGGGGCGTGGTCATCGATTTTTTCGATTTTGGGTTTCTTCTGATTCGGATAGAGCACTTCACTGGCTTTCCAACGGTATGACCCACATCCGGTTTGGACGAAAATTGGGGGGCGTGGTCAACGATTTTTCGATTTTGGGGTTTTTTCTTCTGATTCGGATAGAGCACGTCACTGGCTTTCCAACGGTATGACGCACATCCGGTTTGGATGAAAATTGGGGGCGCGGTCATCGATTTTTCGATTTTGGGGTTTTTTTCTTCTGATTCAGATAGAGCACTTCACTGGCTTTCCAACAGTATGACGCACATCCGGTTTGGATGAAAATTGGGGGCGTGGTCATCGGTTTTTCGATTTCGGGGTTTTTCCTTCTGATTCAGATAGAGCACTTCACTGGCTTTCCAACGGTATGACGCACATCCGGTTTGGACGAAAATTGGGGGCGTGGTCAACGATTTTTCGATTTTGGGGTTTTTTCTTCTGATTCGGATAGAGCACGTCACTGGCTTTCCAACGTATGACGCACATCCGGTTTGGATGAAAATTGGGGGCGTGGTCATCGATTTTTCGATTTTGGGGGCCTGGGAAAAATTTTCTTACTGGCAAGAGGTGACATTTCAAAATTTCTTCTGATTCGGAGAGAGCACTTCACTGGCTTTCCAACAGTATGACGCACATCCGGTTTGGATGAAAATTGGGGGCGTGGTCATCGATTTTTCGATTGTTGGGGTTTTTTCTTCTGATTCGGATAGAGCACTTCACTGGCTTTCCAACGGTATGACGCACATCCGGTTTGGATGAAAATTGGGGGCGTGGTCAACGATTTTCGATTTTGGGGTTTTTTTCTTCTGATTCGGAGAGAGCACTTCACTGGCTTTCCAACGGTATGACGCACATCCGGTTTGGACGAAAATTGGGGGCGTGGTCAACGATTTTTCGATTTTGGGGGTTTTTTCTTCTGATTCGGATAGAGCACGTCACTGGCTTTCCAACGGTATGACGCACATCCGGTTTGGATGAAAATTGGGGGCGCGGTCATCGATTTTTTCGATTTTGGGTTTTTTTTCTTCTGATTCGGATAGAGCACTTCACTGGCTTTCCAACGGTATGACGCACATCCGGTTTGGATGAAAATTGGGGGCGTGGTCAACGATTTTCGATTTCGGGGCCTGGTGACATTTTTTTCTTCTGATTCGGATAGAGCACTTCACTGGCTTTCCAACGGTATGACGCACATCCGGTTTGGATGAAAATTGGGGGCGTGGTCAACGATTTTCGATTTTGGGGTTTTTTCTTCTGATTCGGATAGAGCACTTCACTGGCTTTCCAACGGTATGACGCACATCCGGTTTGGATGAAAATTGGGGGCGTGGTCATCGATTTTTCGATTTTGGTTTTTTCTTCTGATTCAGATAGAGCACTTCACTGGCTTTCCAACGGTATGACGCACATCCGGTTTGGATGAAAATTGGGGGCGTGGTCAACGATTTTTCGATTTCGGGGTTTTTTCTTCTGATTCGGAGATAGAGCACTTCACTGGCTTTCCAACGGTATGACGCACATCCGGTTTGGACGAAAATTGGGGCGTGGTCAACGATTTTCCGATTTTTGGGGCCTGGGAAAAATTTTCTTACTGGCAAGAGGTGCCATTAGAGCACTTCACTGGCTTTCCAACGGTATGACGCACATCCGTTTGGACGAAAATTGGGGCGTGGTCAACGATTTTCGATTTTGGGGTTTTTTCTTCTGATTCGGATAGAGCACTTCACTGGCTTTCCAACGGTATGACGCACATCCGGTTTGGATGAAAATTGGGGGCGTGGTCATCGATTTTTCGATTTTGGGGTTTTTTTCTTCTGATTCGGATAGAGCACTTCACTGGCTTTCCAACGGTATGACGCACATCCGGTTTGGACGAAAATTGGGGGCGTGGTCAACGATTTTCCGATTTTGGGGCCTGGGAAAAATTTTCTTACTGGCAAGAGGTGACATTTTCAAAATTTCTTCTGATTCGGAGAGAGCACTTCACTGGCTTTCCAACGGTATGACGCAGATCCGGTTTGGATGAAAATTGGGGGCGTGGTCATCGATTTTTCGATTTTGGGGTTTTTTCTTCTGATTCGGATAGAGCACTTCACTGGCTTTCCAACGGTATGACCCACATCCGGTTTGGATGAAAATTGGGGGCGTGGTCAACGATTTTTCGATTTTGGGCCTGGGAAAAATTTTCTTACTGGCAAGAGGTGACATTTCAAAATTTCTTCTGATTCGGAGAGAGCACTTCACTGGCTTTCCAACGGTATGACCCACATCCGGTTTGGACGAAAATTGGGGGCGTGGTCAACGATTTTTCGATTTTGGGGTTTTTTCTTCTGATTCGGATAGAGCACTTCACTGGCTTTCCAACGGTATGACGCACATCCGGTTTGGACGAAAATTGGGGGCGTGGTCATCGATTTTTCCGATTTTGGGCCTGGGAAAAATTTTCTTACTGGCAAGAGGTGACATTTCAAAATTTCTTCTGATTCGGAGAGAGCACTTCACTGGCTTCCAACGGTAAGACGCAGATCCGGTTTGGATGAAAATTGGGGCGTGGTCATCGATTTTTCGATTTTGGGGTTTTTTCTTCTGATTCGGATAGAGCACTTCACTGGCTTTCCAACGGTATGACCCACATCCGGTTTGGATGAAAATTGGGGGCGTGGTCAACGATTTTCGATTTTGGGGCCTGGGAAAAATTTCTTACTGGCAAGAGGTGACATTTCAAAATTTCTTCTGATTCGGAGAGAGCACTTCACTGGCTTTCCAACGGTATGACCCACATCCGGTTTGGACGAAAATTGGGGGCGTGGTCAACGATTTTTCGATTTTGGGGTTTTTTTCTTCTGATTCGGATAGAGCACGTCACTGGCTTTCCAACGGTATGACGCACATCCGGTTTGGATGAAAATTGGGGGCGTGGTCATCGGTTTTTCGATTTCGGGGTTTTCCTTCTGATTCAGATAGAGCACTTCACTGGCTTTCCAACGGTATGACGCACATCCGGTTTGGACGAAAATTGGGGGCGTGGTCAACGATTTTTCGATTTTGGGGTTTTTCCTTCTGATTCGGATAGAGCACTTCACTGGCTTTCCAACGGTATGACGCACATCCGGTTTGGATGAAAATTGGGGGCGTGGTCATCGATTTTTCGATTTTGGGGTTTTTTCTTCTGATTCGGATAGAGCACTTCACTGGCTTTCCAACGGTATGACGCACATCCGGTTTGGACGAAAATTGGGGGCGTGGTCAACGATTTTCCGATTTTGGGGCCTGGGAAAAATTTTCTTACTGGCAAGAGGTGACATTCAAAATTTCTTCTGATTCGGAGAGAGCACTTCACTGGCTTTCCAACGGTATGACGCAGATCCGGTTTGGATGAAAATTGGGGGCGTGGTCATCGATTTTCGATTTTGGGGTTTTTTCTTCTGATTCGGATAGAGCACTTCACTGGCTTTCCAACGGTAGGACCCACATCCGGTTTGGATGAAAATTGGGGGCGTGGTCAACGATTTTTCGATTTTGGGGTTTTTTTCTTCTGATTCGGATAGAGCACTTCACTGGCTTTCCAACGGTATGACCCACATCCGGTTTGGACGAAAATTGGGGGCGTGCTCAACGATTTTTCGATTTTGGGGTTTTTTCCTTCTGATTCAGATAGAGCACGTCACTGGCTTTCCAACGGTATGACGCACATCCGGTTTGGATGAAAATTGGGGGCGTGGTCATCGATTTTTCGATTTCGGGGTTTTTCCTTCTGATTCAGATAGAGCACTTCACTGGCTTTCCAACGTATGACGCACATCCGGTTTGGACGAAAATTGGGGGCGTGGTCATCGATTTTTCGATTTTGGGGTTTTTCTTCTGATTCGGATAGAGCACTTCACTGGCTTTCCAACGGTATGACGCACATCCGGTTTGGATGAAAATTGGGGGGCGCGGTCATCGATTTTTCGATTTTGGGGTTTTTTCTTCTGATTCGGATAGAGCACTTCACTGGCTTTCCAACGGTATGACGCACATCCGGTTTGGACGAAAATTGGGGCGTGGTCAACGATTTTCCGATTTTTGGGGGCCTGGGAAAAATTTTCTTACTGGCAAGAGGTGACATTTCAAAATTTCTTCTGATTCGGAGAGAGCACTTCACTGGCTTTCCAACGGTATGACGCAGATCCGGTTTGGATGAAAATTGGGGGCGTGGTCATCGATTTTTCGATTTTGGGGTTTTTCTTCTGATTCGGATAGAGCACTTCACTGGCTTTCCAACGGTATGACCCACATCCGGTTTGGATGAAAATTGGGGGCGTGGTCAACGATTTTCCGATTTTGGGGCCTGGGAAAAATTTTTCTTACTGGCAAGAGGTGACATTTCAAAATTTCTTCTGATTCGGAGAGAGCACTTCACTGGCTTTCCAACGGTATGACGCACATCCGGTTTGGACGAAAATTGGGGGCGTGGTCAACGATTTTTCGATTTTGGGGTTTTTTTCTTCTGATTCGGATAGAGCACGTCACTGGCTTTCCAACGGTATGACGCACATCCGGTTTGGATGAAAATTGGGGGCGTGGTCATCGATTTTTCGATTTTGGGGTTTTTCTTCTGATTCAGATAGAGCACGTCACTGGCTTTCCAACAGTATGACGCACATCCGGTTTGGATGAAAATTGGGGGCGTGGTCATCGGTTTTTCGATTTTGGGGTTTTTTTCTTCTGATTCAGATAGAGCACTTCACTGGCTTTCCAACGGTATGACGCACATCCGGTTTGGACGAAATTGGGGGCGTGGTCAACGATTTTCCGATTTTGGGTTTTTTCTTCTGATTCGGATAGAGCACGTCACTGGCTTTCCAACGGTATGACGCACATCCGGTTTGGATGAAAATTGGGGGCGTGGTCATCGATTTTTCGATTTTGGGGTTTTTTTTTCTTCTGATTCGGATAGAGCACTTCACTGGCTTTCCAACAGTATGACGCACATCCGGTTTGGATGAAAATTGGGGGCGTGGTCATCGGTTTTTCGATTTAGGGGTTTTTCCTTCTGATCTGGCAAGAGGTGACATTTCACGCTTTCCAACGGGAGCACATCTTGGACGAAAAGGGCGTGGTCAACGATTTTTGGGTTTTTTCTTCTGATTCGGATAGAGCACTTCACTGGCTTTCCAACGGTATGACGCACATCCGGTTTGGACGAAAATTGGGGGCGTGGTCAACGATTTTTCGATTTTGGGGTTTTTTCTTCTGATTCGGATAGAGCACGTCACTGGCTTTCCAACGGTATGACGCACATCCGGTTTGGATAAAATTGGGGGCGCGTTCATCGATTTTTCGCTTTTGGGGTTTTTTTCTTCTGATTCGGATAGAGCACTTCACTGGCTTTCCAACGGTATGACGCACATCCGGTTTGGACGAAAATTGGGGGCGTGGTCAACGATTTTCCGATTTTGGGGCCTGGGAAAAATTTTCTTACTGGCAAGAGGTGACATTTCAAAATTTCTTCTGATTCGGAGAGAGCACTTCACTGGCTTTCCAACGGTATGACGCAGATCCGGTTTGGATGAAAATTGGGGGCGTGGTCATCGATTTTTCGATTTTGGGGTTTTTTCTTCTGATTCGGATAGAGCACTTCACTGGCTTTCCAACGGTATGACCCACATCCGGTTTGGATGAAAATTGGGGGCGTGGTCAACGATTTTCCGATTTTGGGGCCTGGGAAAAATTTTCTTACTGGCAAGAGGTGACTTTCAAAAATTTCTTCTGATTCGGAGAGAGCACTTCACTGGCTTTCCAACGGTATGACCCACATCCGGTTTGGACGAAAATTGGGGGCGTGGTCAACGATTTTTCGATTTTCGATTTTGGGGTTTTTTCTTCTGATTCGGATAGAGCACTTCACTGGCTTTCCAACGGTATGACCCACATCCGGTTTGGACGAAAATTGGGGGGCGTGGTCAACGATTTTTCGATTTTGGGGTTTTTTCTTCTGATTCGGATAGAGCACTTCACTGGCTTTCCAACGGTAATGACGCACATTCCGGTTTGGACGAAAATTGGGGGCGTGGTCAACGATTTTCCGATTTTGGGGCCTGGGAAAAATTTTCTTACTGGCAAGAGGTGACATTTCAAAATTTCTTGCTGATTCGGAAGAGAGCACTTCACTGGCTTTCCAACGGTATGACGCAGATCCGGTTTGGATGAAAATTGGGGGCGTGGTCATCGATTTTTCGATTTTGGGGTTTTTTCTTTCTTCTGATTCGGATAGAGCACTTCACTGGCTTTCCAACGGTATGACCCACATCCGGTTTGGATGAAAATTGGGGCCGTGGTCAACGATTTTCCGATTTTGGGGCCTGGGAAAAATTTTCTTACTGGCAAGAGGTGACATTTCAAAATTTCTTCTGATTCGGAGAGAGCACTTCACTGGCTTTCCCAACGGTATGACCCACATCCGGTTTGGACGAAAATTGGGGGCGTGGTCAACGATTTTCGATTCGATTTTGGGGTTTTTTTCTTCTGATTCGGAAAGAGCTCGTCACTGGCTTTCCAACGGTATGACGCACATCCGGTTTGGATGAAAATTGGGGGCGCGGTCATCGATTTTTCGATTTTGGGGTTTTTTTTCTTCTGATTCAGATAGAGCACTTCACTGGCTTCCAACAGTATGGACGCACATCCGGTTTGGATGAAAATTGGGGGCGTGGTCATACGGTTTTTTCGATTTTCGGGGTTTTTTCCTTCTGATTCAGATAGAGCACTTCACTGGCTTTCCAACGGTATGACGCACATCCGGTTTGGACGAAAATTGGGGGCGTGGTCAACGATTTTTCGATTTTGGGGTTTTTTCTTCTGATTCGGATAGAGCACGTCACTGGCTTTCCAAACGGTATGACGCACATCCGGTTTGGATGAAAATTGGGGGCGCGGTCATCGATTTTTCGATTTTGGGGTTTTTTTCTTCTGATTCAGATAGAGCACTTCACTGGCTTTCCAACAGTATGACGCACATCCGGTTTGGATGAAAATTGGGGGCGTGGTCCATCGGTTTTTCGATTTCGGGGTTTTTTCCTGATCTGATTCAATAGAGCACTTCACTGGCTTTCCAACGGTATGACGCACATCCGGTTTGGACGAAAATTGGGGGCGTGGTCAACGATTTTGGGGTTTTTTCTTCTGATTCGGATAGAGCACGTCACTGGCTTTCCAACGGTATGACGCACATCCGGTTTGGACGAAAATTGGGGGCGTGGTCAACGATTTTTCGATTTTGGGGTTTTTTCTTCTGATTCGGATAGAGCACGTCACTGGCTTTCCAACGGTATGACGCACATCCGGTTTGGATGAAAATTGGGGGCGCGGTCAACGATTTTTTCGATTTTGGTTTTTTTCTTCTGATTCGGTTATAGAGCACTTCACTGGCTTTCCAACGGTATGACGCACATCCGGTTTGGACGAAAATTGGGGGCGTGGTCAACGATTTTCCGATTTTGGGCCTGGGAAAAATTTTCTTACTGGCAAGAGGTGACATTTCAAAATTTCTTCTGATTCGGAGAGAGCACTTCACTGGCTTTCCAACGGTATGACGCAGATCCGGTTTGGATGAAAATTGGGGGCGTGGTCATCGATTTTTCGATTTTGGGGTTTTTCTTCTTCTGATTCGGATAGAGCACTTCACTGGCTTTCCAACGTAATGACCCACATCCGGTTTGGATGAAAATTGGGGGCGTGGTCAACGATTTTCCGATTTTGGGGCCTGGGAAAAATTTTCTTACTGGCAAGAGGTGACATTTTCAAATTTCTTCTGATTCGGAGAGAGCACTTCACTAGGCTTTCCAACGGTATGACCCACATCCGGTTTGGACGAAAATTGGGGGCGTGGTCAACGATTTTTCGATTTTGGGGTTTTTTTCTTCTGATTCGGATAGAGCACGTCACTGGCTTTCCAACGGTATGACGCACATCCGGTTTGGATGAAAATTGGGGGCGCGGTCATCGATTTTTCGATTTTGGGGTTTTTTTCTTCTGATTCGGATAGAGCACTTCACTGGCTTTCCAACGGTATGAACGCACAATCCGGTTTGGACGAAAATTGGGGGCGTGGGTCAACGATTTTCCGATTTTGGGGCCTGGGAAAAATTTTCTTACTGGCAAGAGGTGACATTTTCAATTTCTTCTGATTCGGAGAGAGCACTTCACTGGCTTTCCAACGGTATGACGCAGATCCGGTTTGGATGAAAATTGGGGGCGTGGTCATCGATTTTTTCGATTTTGGGGTTTTTTTCTTCTGATTCGGATAGAGCACTTCACTGGCTTTCCAACGGTATGACCCACATCCGGTTTGGATGAAAATTGGGGGCGTGGTCAACGATTTTCCCGATTTTGGGCCCTGGAAAATTTTCGTACTGGCAAGAGGTGACATTTCAAAATTTCTTCTGATTCGGAGAGAGCACTTCACTGGCTTTCCAACGGTATGACCCACATCCGGTTTGGACGAAAATTGGGGGCGTGGTCAACGATTTTTCGATTTTGGGGTTTTTTCTTCTGATTCGGATAGAGCACGTCACTGGCTTTCCAACGGTATGACGCACATCCGGTTTGGATGAAAATTGGGGGCGCGGTCATCGATTTTTCGATTTTGGGGTTTTTTTCTTCTGATTCGGATAGAGCACTTCACTGGCTTTCCAACGGTATGACGCACATCCGGTTTGGACGAAAATTGGGGGCGTGGTCAACGATTTTTCGATTTTGGGGCCTGGGAAACATTTTCTTACTGGCAAGAGGTGACATTTCAAAATTTCTTCTGATTCGGAGAGAGCACTTCACTGGCTTTCCAGACGAAAATTGGGGGCGTGGTCAACGATTTTTCGATTTTGGGGTTTTTTCTTCTGATTCGGATAGAGCACGTCACTGGCTTTCCAACGGTATGACGCAGATCCGGTTTGGATGAAAATTGGGGGCGTGGTCATCGATTTTTCGATTTTGGGGTTTTTTCTTCTGATTCGGATAGAGCACTTCACTGGCTTTCCAACGGTATGACCCACATCCGGTTTGGATGAAAATTGGGGGCGTGGTCATCGATTTTTCGATTTTGGGGTTTTTTCTTCTGATTCGGATAGAGCACTTCACTGGCTTTCCAACGGTATGACGCACATCCGGTTTGGACGAAAATTGGGGGCGTGGTCAACGATTTTTCGATTTTGGGGTTTTTTTCTTCTGATTCGGATAGAGCACGTCACTGGCTTTCCAACGGTATGACGCACATCCGGTTTGGATGAAAATTGGGGGCGTGGTCATCGATTTTTCGATTTTGGGGTTTTTTTCTTCTGATTCGGAATAGAGCACTTCACTGGCTTTCCAACGGTATGACGCACATCCGGTTTGGATGAAAATTGGGGGCGTGGTCAACGATTTTTCGATTTTGGGGGTTTTTTCTTCTGATTCGGATAGAGCACGTCCACTGGCTTTCAACGGTATGACGCACATCCGGTTTGGATGAAAATTGGGGGCGCGGTCATCGATTTTTCGATTGCGGGTTTTTTTTCTTCTGATTCGGATAGAGCACTTCACTGGCTTTCCAACGGTATGACGCACAGCCGGTTTGGACGAAAATTGGGGCGTGGTCAACGATTTTCCGATTTTGGGGCCTGGAAAAATTTTTCTTACTGGCAAGAGGTGACATTTCAAAATTTCTTCTGATTCGGAGAGAGCACTTCACTGGAATTTCCAACGGTATGACGCAGATCCGGTTTGGATGAAAATTGGGATGAAAATTGGGGGCGTGGTCATCGATTTTTCGATTTTGGGGTTTTTTCTTCTGATTCGGATAGAGCACTTCACTGGCTTTCCAACGTATGACGCACATCCGGTTTGGACGAAAATTGGGGGCGTGGTCAACGATTTTTCGATTTTGGGGTTATTTCTTCTGATTCGGATAGAGCACGTCACTGGCTTTCCAACGGTATGAACACATCCGGTTTGGATGAAAATTGGGGGCGTGGTCATCGATTTTTTCGATTTTGGGGGTTTTTTCCTCTGATTCGGATAGAGCACTTCACTGGCTTTCCAACGGTATGACGCACATCCGGTTTGGATGAAAATTGGGGGCGTGGTCATCGATTTTTCGATTTGTGGGCTTTTTTCTTCTGATTCGGATAGAGCACTTCACTGGCTTTCCAACGGTATGACCCACATCCGGTTTGGATGAAAATTGGGGCGTGCTCCATCGATTTTTTCGATTTTGGTTTTTCCTTCTGATTCGGATAGAGCACTTCACTGGCTTTCCAACGGTATGACGCACATCCGGTTTGGACGAAAATTGGGGGCGTGGTCACGATTTTTCGATTTTGGGGGTTTTTTCATCTGATTCGGATAGAGCACGTCACTGGCTTTCCAACGGTATGAACGCACATCCGGTTTGGATGAAAATTTGCGCGCGCGGTCATCGATTTTTCGATTTTTTTGTTTTCTTCTGATTCGGATAGAGCACTTCACTGGCTTTCCAACGGTATGACGCACATCCGGTTTGGACGAAAATTGGGGGCGTGGTCAACGATTTTCCGATTTTGGGGCCTGGGAAAAATTTTCTTACTGGCAAGAGGTGACATTTCAAAATTTCTTCTGATTCGGAGAGAGCACTTCACTGGCTTTCCAACGGTATGACGCAGATCCGGTTTGGATGAAAATTGGGGGCGTGGTCATCGATTTTCGATTTTGGGGTTTTTTCTTCTGATTCGGATAGAGCACTTCACTGGCTTTCCAACGGTATGACCCACATCCGGTTTGGATGAAAATTGGGGGCGTGGTCAACGATTTTCCGATTTTGGGGCCTGGGAAAAATTTTCTTACTGGCAAGAGGTGACATTTCAAAATTTCTTCTGATTCGGAGAGAGCACTTCACTGGCTTTCCAACGGTATGACCCACATCCGGTTTGGACGAAAATTGGGGGCGTGGTCAACGATTTTTTCGATTTTGGGGTTTTTTCTTCTGATTCGGAGATAGCACTTCACTGGCTTTCCAACGGTATGACCCACATCCGGTTTGGACGAAAATTGGGGGCGTGGTCAACGATTTTTCGATTTTGGGGTTTTTTCTTCTGATTCGGATAGAGCACTTCACTGGCTTTCCAACGGTATGACGCACATCCGGTTTGGACGAAAATTGGGGGCGTGGTCAACGATTTTCCGATTTTGGGGCCTGGGAAAAATTTTCTTACTGGCAAGAGGTGACATTTCAAAATTTCTTCTGATTCGGAGAGAGCACTTCACTGGCTTTTCCAACGGTATGTCCCACATCCGGTTTGGACGAAAATTGGGGGCGTGGTCAACGATTTTTCGATTTTGGGGTTTTTTCTTCTGATTCGGATAGAGCACGTCACTGGCTTTCCAACGGTATGACGCACATCCGGTTTGGATGAAAATTGGGGGCGCGGTCATCGATTTTTCGATTTTGGGGTTTTTTCTTCTGATTCGGATAGAGCAACTTCACTGGCTTTCCAACGGTATGACGCACATCCGGTTTGGACGAAAATTGGGGGCGTGGTCAACGATTTTCCGATTTTGGGGCCTGGGAAAAATTTTCTTACTGGCAAGAGGTGACATTTCAAAATTTCTTCTGATTCGGAGAGAGCACTTCACTGGCTTTCCAACGGTATGACGCAGATCCGGTTTGGATGAAAATTGGGGGCGTGGTCAACGATTTTTCGATTTTGGGGTTTTTTCTTCTGATTCGGATAGAGCACGTCACTGGCTTTCCAACGGTATGACGCACATCCGGTTTGGATGAAAATTGGGGGCGCGGTATCATCGATTTTTCGATTTTTGGGTATTTTTCTTCTGATTCGGATAGAGCACTTCACTGGCTTTCCAACGGTATGACGCACATCCGGTTTGGACGAAAATTGGGGGCGTGGTCAACGATTTTTCGATTTTGGGGTTTTTTCTTCTGATTCGGATAGAGCACGTCACTGGCTTTCCAACGGTATGACGCACATCCGGTTTGGATGAAAATTGGGGGCGCGGTCATCGATTTTTCGATTTTCGATTTTGGGGTTTTTTCTTCTGATTCGGATAGAGCACTTCACTGGCTTTCCAACGGTATGACGCACATCCGGTTTTGGATGAAAATTGGGGGCGTGGTCAACGATTTTTCGATTTTGGGGGTTTTTTCTTCTGATTCGGATAGAGCACGTCACTGGCTTTCCAACGGTATGACGCACATCCGGTTTGGATGAAAATTGGGGGCGCGGTCATCGATTTTTCGATTTTGGGGTTTTTCTTCTGATTCGGATAGAGCACTTCACTGGCTTTCCAACGGTATAACGCACATCCGGTTTGGACGAAAATTGGGGCGTGGTCAACGATTATCCGATTTTGGGGCCTGGGAAAAATTTTCTTACTGGAAAGAGGTGATATTTCAAAATTTCTTCTGATTCGGAGAGAGCACTTCACTGGATTTCCAACGGTATGACGCAGATCCGGTTTGGATGAAAATTGGGGGCGTGGTCATCGATTTTTCGATTTTGGGGGTTTTTCTTCTGATTCGGATAGAGCACTTCACTGGCTTTCCAACGGTAAGACGCACATCCGGTTTGGATGAAAATTGGGGGCGTGGTCATGGTTTTTCGATTTCGGGGTTTTTCCTTCTGATACAGATAGAGCACTTCACTGGCTTTCCAACGGTATGACGCACATCCGGTTTGGACGAAAATTGGGGGCGTGGTCAACGATTTTTTCGATTTTGGGTTTTTTTTCTTCTGATTCGGATAGAGCACGTCACTGGCTTTCCAACGGTATGACGCACATCCGGTTTGGATGAAAATTGGGGGCGTGGTCATCGGTTTTTTCGATTTTCGGGGTTTTGTCCTTCTGATACAGATAGAGCACTTCACTGGCTTTCCAACGGTATGACGCACATCCGGTTTGGAACGAAAATTGGGGGCGGGGTCAAACGATTTTTCGATTTTGGGGTTTTTTCTTCTGATTCGGATAGAGCACGTCACTGGCTTTCCAACGGTATGACGCACATCCGGTTTGGATGAAAATTGGGGGCGTGGTCATCGATTTTTCGATTTTGGGGGTTTTTTCTTCTGATTCGGATAGAGCACTTCACTGGCTTCCAACGGTATGACCCACATCCGGTTTGGATGAAAATTGGGGGCGTGGTCATCGATTTTTCGATTTTGGGGTTTTTTCTTCTGATTCGGATAGAGCACTTCACTGGCTTTCCAACGTATGACCCACATCCGGTTTGGATGAAAATTGGGGCGTGGTCATCGATTTTTCGATTTTGGGGGTTTCCTTCTGATTCGGATAGAGCACTTCACTGGCTTTCCAACGGTATGACGCACATCCGGTTTGGATGAAAATTGGGGGCGTGGTCATCGATTTTCGATTTTCGATGGGGTTTTTTTTTTCTTCTGATTCGGATAGAGCACTTCACTGGCTTTCCAACGGTATGACCCACATCCGGTTTGGATGAAAATTGGGGGCGTGCTCATCGATTTTTCGATTTTGGGGTTTTTCCTTTCTGATTCAGATAGAGCCACTTCACTGGCTTTCCAACGGTATGACGCACATCCGGTTTGGACGAAAATTGGGGGCGTGGTCAACGATTTTTCGATTTTTGGGGGTGTTTTTTCTTCTGATTCGGATAGAGCACGTCACTGGCTTTCCAACGGTATGACGCACATCCGGTTTGGATGAAAATTGGCGGCGCGGTCATCGATTTTTCGATTTTTGGGGTTTTTTTCTTCTGATTCGGATAGAGCACTTCACTGGCTTTCCAACGTATGACGCACATCCGGTTTGGACGAAAATTGGGGGCGTGGTCAACGATTTTCCGATTTTGGGGCCTGGGAAAAATTTTCTTACTGGCAAGAGGTGACATTTCAAAATTTCTTCTGATTCGGAGAGAGCACTTCACTGGCTTTCCAACGGTAATGACGCAGATCCGGTTTGGATGAAAATTGGGGGCGTGGTCATCGATTTTTCGATTTTGGGGTTTTTTCTTCTGATTCGGATAGAGCACTTCACTGGCTTTCCAACGGTATGACCCACATCCGGTTTGGATGAAAATTGGGGGCGTGGTCAACGATTTTCCGATTTTGGGCCTGGGAAAAATTTTCTTACTGGCAAGAGGTGACATTTCAAAATTTCTTCTGATTCGGAGAGAGCACTTCACTGGCTTTCCAACGGTATGACCCACATCCGGTTTGGACGAAAATTGGGGGCGTGGTCAACGATTTTTCGATTTTGGGGTTTTTTCTTCTGATTCGGATAGAGCACGTCACTGGCTTTCCAACGGTATGACGCACATCCGGTTTGGATGAAAATTGGGGGCGCGGTCATCGATTTTTTCGATTTTGGGGTTTTTTCTTCTGATTCGGATAGAGCACTTCACTGGCTTTCCAACGGTATGACGCACATCCGGTTTGGACGAAAATTGGGGGCGTGGTCAACGATTTTCCGATTTTGGGGCCTGGGAAAAATTTTCTTACTGGCAAGAGGTGACATTTCAAAATTTCTTCTGATTCGGAGAGAGCACTTCACTGGCTTTCCAACGGTATGACGCAGGATCCGGTTTTGGATGAAAATTGGGGGCGTGGTCATCGATTTTTCGATTTTGGGGTTTTTTTCTTCTGATTCGGATAGAGCACTTCACTGGCTTTCCAACGGTATGACGCACATCCGGTTTGGACGAAAATTGGGGGGCGTGGTCAACGATTTTTCGATTTTGGGGTTTTTTCATCTGATTCGGATAGAGCACGTCACTTGGCTTTCCAACGGTTATGACGCACATCCGGTTTGGATGAAAATTGGGGGCGCGGTCATCGATTTTTCGATTTTGGGGTTTTTTTCTTCTGATTCGGATAGAGCA
This sequence comes from Chrysogorgia sp. JL179-B06, assembly GCA_035772405.1. NCBI lineage: Eukaryota > Metazoa > Cnidaria > Anthozoa > Scleralcyonacea > Chrysogorgiidae > Chrysogorgia > Chrysogorgia sp. JL179-B06. The sequence goes on along the minus strand of JAYKKM010000280.1, from coordinate 15,083 downwards.
CTTCACTGGCTTTCCAACGGTATGACGCACATCCGGTTTGGATGAAAATTGGGGCGTGGTCAACGATTTTTCGATTTTGGGGGTTTTTTGCTTCTGATTCGGATAGAGCACGTCACTGGCTTTCCAACGGTATGACGCACATCCGGTTTGGATGAAAATTGGGGGCGCGGTCATCGATTTTTCGATTTTGGGGTTTTTTTCTTCTGATTCGGATAGAGCACTTCACTGGCTTTCCAACGGTATAACGCACATCCGGTTTGGACGAAAATTGGGGGCGTGGTCAACGATTTTCCCGATTTTGGGGCCTGGGAAAAATTTTCTTACTGGCAAGAGGTGACATTTCAAAATTTCTTCTGATTCGGAGAGAGCACTTCACTGATTTCCAACGGTATGACGCAGATCCGGTTTGGATGAAAATTGGGGGCGTGGTCATCGATTTTTTCGATTTTGGGGTTTTTTCTTCTGAATCGGATAGAGCACTTCACTGGCTTTCCAACGGTATGACCCACATCCGGTTTGGATGAAAATTGGGGGCGTGGTCATCGATTTTTCGATTTTGGGGTTTTTTTTTTCTTCTGATTCGGATAGAGCACTTCACTGGCTTTTCTCCAACGGTATGACGCACATCCGGTTTGGACGAAAATTGGGGGCGTGGTCAACGATTCTTCGATTTTGGGGTTTTTTCTTCTGATTCGGATAGAGCACGTCACTGGCTTTCCAACGGTATGACGCACATCCGGTTTGGATGAAAATTGGGGGCGTGCTCATCGATTTTTCGATTTTGGGGTTTTTTCCTTCTGATTCAGATAGAGCACTTCACTGCTTTCCAACGGTATGACGCACATCCGGTTTGGATGAAAATTGGGGGCGTGGTCATCGGTTTTTCGATTTCGGGGTTTTTCCTTCTGATTCAGATAGAGCACTTCACTGGCTTTCCAACGGTATGACGCACATCCGGTTTGATGAAAATTGGGGGCGTGGTCAATCGGTTTTTCGATTTTGGGTGGTTTTTTTCTTCTGATTCGGATAGAGCACGTCACTGGCTTTCCAACGGTATGACGCACCATCCGGTTTGGATGAAAATTGGGGGCGTGGTCATCGATTTTTCGATTTTGGGGGTTTTCCTTCTGATTCGGATAGAGCACTTCACTGGCTTTCCAACGGTATGACGCAGATCCGGTTTGGATGAAAATTGGGGGCGTGGTCATCGATTTTTCGATTTTGGGGTTTTTTCTTCTGATTCGGATAGAGCACTTCACTGGCTTTCCAACGGTATGACCCACATCCGGTTTGGATGAAAATTGGGGGCGTGGTCAACGATTTTCCGATTTTGGGGCCTGGGAAAAATTTTCTTACTGGCAAGAGGTGACATTTCAAAATTTCTTCTGATTCGGAGAGAGCACTTCACTGGCTTTCCAGACGAAAATTGGGGGCGTGGTCAACGATTTTTCGATTTTGGGGTTTTTTCTTCTGATTCGGATAGAGCACGTCACTGGCTTTCCAACGGTATGACGCACATCCGGTTTGGATGAAAATTGGGGGCGTGGTCAACGATTTTCCGATTTTGGGGCCTGGGAAAAATTTTCTTACTGGCAAGAGGTGACATTTCAAAATTTCTTCTGATTCGGAGAGAGCACTTCACTGGCTTTCCAACGGTATGACGCAGATCCGGTTTGGATGAAAATTGGGGGCGTGGTCATCGATTTTTCGATTTTTGGGGGTTTTTTTCTTTCTGATTCGGATAGAGCACTTCACTGGCTTGCCAACGGTATGACCCACATCCGGTTTGGATGAAAATTGGGGGCGCGGTCATCGATTTTTTCGATTTTGGGGTTTTTTTCTTCTGATTCGGATAGAGCACTTCACTGGCTTTCCAACGGTATGACGCACATCCGGTTTGGACGAAAATTGGGGGCGTGGTCAACGATTTTCCCGATTTTGGGGCCTGGGAAAAATTTTCTTACTGGCAAGAGGTGACATTTCAAAATTTTCTTCTGATTCGGAGAGAGCACTTCACTGGCTTTCCAACGGTATGACGCAGTCCGGTTTGGATGAAAATTGGGGGCGTGGGTCATCGATTTTTTGATTTTGGGGTTTTTTCTTCTGATTCGGATAGAGCACTTCACTGGGCTTTCCAACGGTATGACCCACATCCGGTTTGGATGAAAATTGGGGGCGTGGTCATCGATTTTTCGATTTTGGGGGTTTTTTCTTCTGATTCGGATAGAGCACTTCACTGGCTTTCCAACGGTATGACGCACATCCGGTTTTGGACGAAAATTGGGGGCGTGGTCAACGATTTTTCGATTTTGGGGTTTTTTCTTCTGATTCGGATAGAGCACGTCACTGGCTTTCCAACGGTATGACGCACATCCGGTTTGGATGAAAATTGGGGGCGCGGTCATCGATTTTTCGATTTTGGGGTTTTTTTCTCTGATTCGGAATAGAGCACTTCACTGGCTTTCCAACGGTATGACGCACAATCCGGTGTGGATGAAAATAGGGGGCGTGGTCAACGATTTTCGATTTTGGGGTTTTTTCTTCTGATTCGGATAGAGCACGTCACTGGCTTTCCAACGGTATGACGCACATCCGGTTTGGATGAAAATTGGGGGCGCGGTCATCGATTTTTCGATTTTGGGGTTTTTTTCTTCTGATTCGGATAGAGCACTTCACTGGCTTTCCAACGGTATAACGCACATCCGGTTTGGACGAAAATTGGGGGCGTGGTCAACGATTTTCCGATTTTGGGGCCTGGGAAAAATTTTCTTACTGGCAAGAGGTGACATTTCAAAATTTCTTCTGATTCGGAGAGAGCACTTCACTGGATTTCCAACGGTATGACGCAGATCCGGTTTGGATGAAAATTGGGGGCGTGGTCATCGATTTTTCGATTTTGGGGTTTTTTCTTCTGATTCGGATAGAGCACTTCACTGGCTTTCCAACGGTATGACGCAGATCCGGTTTGGATGAAAATTGGGGGCGTGGTCATCGATTTTTCGATTTTGGGGTTTTTCCTTCTGATTCGGATAGAGCACTTCACTGGCTTTCCAACGGTATGACGCACATCCGGTTTGGATGAAAATTGGGGGCGTGGTCATCGATTTTTCGATTTTGGGGGTTTTCCTTCTGATTCGGATAGAGCACTTCACTGGCTTTCCAACGGTATGACGCAGATCCGGTTTGGATGAAAATTGGGGGCGTGGTCATCGATTTTTCGATTTTGGGGTTTTTTCTTCTGATTCGGATAGAGCACTTCACTGGCTTTCCAACGGTATGACGCACATCCGGTTTGGATGAAAATTGGGGGGCGTGGTCATCGATTTTTCGATTTTGGGGGTTTTTTCTTCTGATTCGGATAGAGCACTTCACTGGCTTTCCAACGGTATGACCCACATCCGGTTTGGATGAAAATTGGGGGCGTGGTCATCGATTTTTTCGATTTTGGGGTTTTTTCCTTCTGATTCGGATAGAGCACTTCACTGGCTTTCCAACGGTATGACGCACATCCGGTTTTGGATGAAAATTGGGGGCGGGGTCATCGATTTTTCGATTTTGGGGTTTTCCTTCTGATTCGGATAGAGCACTTCACTGGCTTTCCAACGGTATGACGCAGATCCGGTTTGGATGAAAATTGGGGGCGTGGTCATCGATTTTTCGATTTTGGGGTTTTTGCTTCTGATTCGGATAGAGCACTTCACTGGCTTTCCAACGGTATGACGCACATCCGGTTTGGACGAAAATTGGGGCGTGGTCAACGATTTTTCGATTTTGGGGTTTTTTCTTCTGATTCGGATAGAGCACGTCACTGGCTTTCCAACGGTATGACGCAGATCCGGTTTGGATGAAAATTGGGGGCGTGGTCATCGATTTTTTGATTTTGGGGTTTTCTTCTTCTGATTCGGATAGAGCACTTCACTGGCTTTCCAACGGTATGACCCACATCCGGTTTGGATGAAAATTGGGGCGTGGTCATCGATTTTTTCGATTTGGGGGTTTTTCTTCTGATTCGGATAGAGCACTTCACTGGCTTTCCAACGGTATGACGCACATCCGGTTTTGGACGAAAATTGGGGGCGTGGTCAACGATTTTTCGATTTTGGGGTTTTTTTCTTCTGATTCGGATAGAGCACGTTCACTGGCTTTCCAACGGTATGACGCACATCCGGTTTGGATGAAAATTGGGGGCGCGGTCATCGATTTTTCGATTTTGGGGTTTTTTCTTCTGATTCGGATAGAGCACTTCACTGGCTTTCCAACGTTAAGACGCACATCCGGTTTGGATGAAAATTGGGGGCGTGGTCAACGATTTTTCGATTTTGGGTTTTTTTCTTCTGATTCGGATAGAGCACGTCACTGGCTTTTCCAACGGTATGACGCACATCCGGTTTGGATGAAAATTGGGGGCGCGGTCATCGATTTTTCGATTTTGGGGTTTTTTTCTTCTGATTCGGATAGAGCACTTCACTGGCTTTCCAACGGTATAACGCACATCCGGTTTGGACGAAAATTGGGGGCGTGGTCAACGATTTTCCGATTTTGGGGCCTGGGAAAATTATTCTTACTGGCAAGAGGTGACATTTTACAAATTTCATCTGATTCGGAGAGAGCACTTCACTGATTTCCAACGGTATGACGCAGATCCGGTTTGGATGAAAATTGGGGGCGTGGTCATCGATTTTTCGATTTTGGGGTTTTTTTCTTCTGATTCGGATAGAGCACTTCACTGGCTTTCCAACGGTATGACGCAGATCCGGTTTGGATGAAAATTGGGGGCGTGGTCATCGATTTTTCGATTTTGGGGTTTTGTCTTCTGATTCGGATAGAGCACTTCACTGGCTTTCCAACGGTATGACGCACATCCGGTTTGGATGAAAATTGGGGGCGTGGTCATCGGTTTTTCGATTTTGGGGATTTCTTCTGTTCGGATAGAGCACTTCACTGGCTTTCCAACGGTATGACGCAGATCCGGTTTGGATGAAAATTGGGGGCGTGGTCATCGATTTTTTCGATTTTGGGGTTTTTTCTTCTGATTCGGATAGAGCACTTCACTGGCTTTCCAACGGTATGACGCACATCCGGTTTGGATGAAAATTGGGGGCGTGGTCATCGATTTTTCGATTTTGGGGGTTTTTTCTTCTGATTCGGATAGAGCACTTCACTGGCTTTCCAACGGTATGACCCACATCCGGTTTTGGATGAAAATTGGGGGCGTGGTCATCGATTTTTCGATTTTGGGGTTCTGATTCGGATAGAGCACGTTCACTGGCTTTCCAACGGTATGACGCACATCCGGTTTGGATGAAAATTGGGGCGTGGTCATCGATTTTTCGATTTTGGGGGTTTTCCTTCTGATTCGGATAGAGCACTTCACTGGCTTTCCAACGGTATGACGCAGATCCGGTTTGGATGAAAATTGGGGGCGTGGTCATCGATTTTTCGATTTTGGGGTTTTTTCTTCTGATTCGGATAGAGCACTTCACTGGCTTTTCCAACGGTATGACGCACATCCGGTTTGGACGAAAATTGGGGCGTGGTCAACGATTTTTCGATTTTGGGGTTTTTTCTTCTGATTCGGATAGAGCACGTCACTGGCTTTCCAACGGTATGACGCACATCCGGTTTGGATGAAAATTGGGGGCGCGGTCATCGATTTTTCGATTTTGGGGTTTTTTTCTTCTGATTCGGATAGAGCACTTCACTGGCTTTCCAACGGTATGACGCACATCCGGTTTGGACGAAAATTGGGGGCGTGGTCAACGATTTTCCGATTTTGGGGCCTGGGAAAAATTTTCTTACTGGCAAGAGGTGACATTTCAAAATTTCTTCTGATTCGGAGAGAGCACTTCACTGGATTTCCAACGGTATGACGCAGATCCGGTTTGGATGAAAATTGGGATGAAAATTGGGGGCGTGGTCATCGATTTTTCGATTTTGGGGTTTTTTCTTCTGATTCGGATAGAGCACTTCACTGGCTTTCCAACGGTATGACGCACATCCGGTTTGGATGAAAATTGGGGGCGTGGTCATCGAATTTTTCGATTTTGGGTTTTTTCTTCTGATTCGGATAGAGCACGTCACTGGCTTTCCAACGGTATGACGCACATCCGGTTTGGATGAAAATTGGGGGCGTGCTCATCGATTTTTCGATTTTGGGGTTTTTCCTTCTGATTCAGATAGAGCACTTCACTGGCTTTCCAACGGTATGACGCACATCCGGTTTGGATGAAAATTGGGGGCGTGGTCATCGGTTTTTCGATTTCGGGGTTTTTCCTTCTGATTCAGATAGAGCACTTCACTGGCTTTCCAACGGTATTACGCACATCCGGTTTGGATGAAAATTGGGGGCGTGGTCATCGGTTTTTTCGATTTTGGGGGTTTTTTCTTCTGATTCGGATAGAGCACGTCACTGGCTTTCCAACGGTATGACGCACATCCGGTTTGGATGAAAATTGGGGGCGTGGTCATCGATTTTTCGATTTTGGGGGTTTTTTCTTCTGATTCGGATAGAGCACTTCACTGGCTTTCCAACGTAATGACCCACATCCGGTTTGGATGAAAATTGGGGGCGTGGTAATCGATTTTTCGATTTTGGGGTTTTTTCTTCTGATTCGGATAGAGCACGTCACTGCTTTTCCAACGGTATGACGCACATCCGGTTTGGATGAAAATTGGGGGCGTGGTCATCGGTTTTTCGATTTTGGGGTTTTTTTTCTTCTGATTCGGATAGAGCACGTCACTGGCTTTCCAACGGTATGACGCACATCCGGTTTGGATGAAAATTGGGGCGTGGTCATCGATTTTTTCGATTTTGGGGGTTTTTCCTTCTGATTCGGATAGAGCACTTCACTGGCTTTCCAACGGTATGACGCAGATCCGGTTTGGATGAAAATTGGGGGCGTGGTCATCGATTTTTCGATTTGGGGTTTTTTCTTCTGAATCGGATAGAGCACTTCACTGGCTTTCCAACGGTATGACCCACATCCGGTTTGGATGAAAATTGGGGGCGTGGTCAACGATTTTTCCGATTTTGGGGCCTGGGAAAAATTTCTTACTGGCAAGAGGTGACATTTCAAAATTTCTTCTGATTCGGAGAGAGCACTTCACTGGCTTTCCAACGGTATGACCCACATCCGGTTTGGACGAAAATTGGGGGCGTGGTCAACGATTTTTCGATTTTGTTTTTTTCTTCTGATTCGGATAGAGCACGTCACTGGCTTTCCAACGGTATGACGCACATCCGGTTTGGATGAAAATTGGGGGCGCGGTCATCGATTTTTCGATTTTGGGGTTTTTTTCTTCTGATTCGGATAGAGCACTTCACTGGCTTTCCAACGGTATGACCCACATCCGGTTTGGATGAAAATTGGGGGCGTGGTCATCGATTTTTCGATTTTGGGGTTTTTCCTTCTGATTCAGATAGAGCACTTCACTGGCTTTCCAACGGTATGACGCAGATCCGGTTTGGATGAAAATTGGGGGCGTGGTCATCGATTTTTCGATTTTGGGGTTTTTTCTTCTGATTCGGATAGAGCACTTCACTGGCTTTCCAACGGTATGACCCACATCCGGTTTGGATGAAAATTGGGGGCGTGGTCATCGATTTTTCGATTTTGGGGTTTTTTTCTTCTGATTCTGATAGAGCACTTCACTGGCTTTTCAACGGTATGACGCACATCCGGTTTGGATGAAAATTGGGGGCGTGGTCATCGGTTTTTCGATTTCGGGGTTTTTCCTTCTGATTCAGATAGAGCACTTCACTGGCTTTCCAACGGTATGACGCACATCCGGTTTGGATGAAAATTGGGGGCGTGGTCATCGGTTTTTCGATTTTGGGGGTTTTTTCTTCTGATTCGGATAGAGCACGTCACTGGCTTTCCAACGGTATGACGCACATCCGGTTTGGATGAAAATTGGGGGCGTGGTCATCGGTTTTTCGATTTTGGGGTTTTTTCTTCTGATTCGGATAGAGCACGTCACTGGCTTTCCAACGGTATGACGCACATCCGGTTTGGATGAAAATTGGGGGCGTGGTCATCGATTTTTCGATTTTGGGGGTTTTCCTTCTGATTCGGATAGAGCACTTCACTGGCTTTCCAACGGTATGACGCAGATCCGGTTTGGATGAAAATTGGGGGCGTGGTCATCGATTTTTCGATTTTGGGGTTTTTTTCTTCTGATTCGGATAGAGCACTTCACTGGCTTTCCAACGGTATGACCCACATCCGGTTTGGATGAAAATTGGGGGCGTGGTCAACGATTTTCCGATTTTGGGGCCCTGGGAAAATTTTCTTACTGGCAAGAGGTGACATTTCAAAATTTCTTCTGATTCGGAGAGAGCACTTCACTGGATTTCCAACGGTATGACCCACATCCGGTTTGGATGAAAATTGGGGGCGTGGTCATCGATTTTTCGATTTTGGGGTTTTTTCTTCTGATTCGGATAGAGCACTTCACTGGCTTTCCAACGGTATACGCACATCCGGTTTGGATGAAAATTGGGGGCGTGCTCATCGATTTTTCGATTTTGGATGTTTTTCCTTCTGATTCAGATAGAGCACTTCACTGGCTTTCCAACGGTATGACGCACATCCGGTTTGGATGAAAATTGGGGGCGTGTTCATCGGTTTTTTCGATTTCGGGTTTTTCCTTCTGATTCAGATAGAGCACTTCACTGGCTTTCCAACGGTATGACGCACATCCGGTTTTGGATGAAAATTGGGGGCGTGGTCATCGGTTTTTCGATTTTGGGGTTTTTTCTTCTGATTCGGATAGAGCACGTCACTGGCTTTCCAACGGTATGACGCACATCCGGTTTGGATGAAAATTGGGGGCGTGGTCATCGATTTTTCGATTTTGGGGTTTTTTCTTCTGATTCGGATAGAGCACTTCACTGGCTTTCCAACGGTATGACCCACATCCGGTTTGGATGAAAATTGGGGGCGTGGTCATCGATTTTTCGATTTTGGGGTTTTTTCTTCTGATTCGGATAGAGCACTTCACTGGCTTTCCAACGGTATGACGCACATCCGGTTTGGATGAAAATTGGGGGCGTGGTCATCGGTTTTTCGATTTCGGGGTTTTTCCTTCTGATTCAGATAGAGCACTTCACTGGCTTTCCAACGGTATGACGCACATCCGGTTTGGATGAAAATTGGGGGCGTGGTCATCGGTTTTTCGATTTTGGGGTTTTTTCTTCTGATTCGGATAGAGCACGTCACTGGCTTTCCAACGGTATGACGCACATCCGGTTTGGATGAAAATTGGGGGCGTGGTCATCGATTTTTCGATTTTGGGGTTTTTTCTTCTGATTCGGATAGAGCACTTCACTGGCTTTCCAACGGTATGACGCACATCCGGTTTGGATGAAAATTGGGGGCGTGGTCATCGATTTTTCGATTTTGGGGGTTTTTTCTTCTGATTCGGATAGAGCACTTCACTGGCTTTCCAACGGTATGACCCACATCCGGTTTGGATGAAAATTGGGGGCGTGGTCATCGATTTTTCGATTTTGGGGGTTTTTTCTTCTGATTCGGATAGAGCACTTCACTGGCTTTCCAACGGTATGACGCACATCCGGTTTGGATGAAAATTGGGGGCGTGGTCATCGGTTTTTCGATTTTGGGGTTTTTTCTTCTGATTCGGATAGAGCACGTCACTGGCTTTCCAACGGTATGACGCACATCCGGTTTGGATGAAAATTGGGGGCGTGGTCATCGTTTTTCGATTTTGGGGTTTTTTCTTCTGATTCGGATAGAGCACGTCACTGGCTTTCCAACGGTATGACGCACATCCGGTTTGGATGAAAATTGGGGGCGTGGTCATCGATTTTTCGATTTTGGGGTTTTTCCTTCTGATTCGGATAGAGCACTTCACTGGCTTTCCAACGGTATGACCCACATCCGGTTTGGATGAAAATTGGGGGCGTGGTCAACGATTTTCCGATTTTGGGGCCTGGGAAAAATTTTCTTACTGGCAAGAGGTGACATTTCAAAATTTCTTCTGATTCGGAGAGAGCACTTCACTGGCTTTCCAACGGTATGACCCACATCCGGTTTGGACGAAAATTGGGGGCGTGGTCAACGATTTTTCGATTTTGGGGTTTTTTCTTCTGATTCGGATAGAGCACTTCACTGCTTTCCAACGGTATGACGCCACATCCGGTTTGGATGAAAATTGGGGGCGTGGTCATCGATTTTTCGATTTTGGGGTGGTTTTTCTTCTGATTCGGATAGAGCACTTCACTGGCTTTCCAACGGTATGACCCACATCCGGTTTGGATGAAAATTGGGGGCGTGGTCATAGGTTTTTCGATTTTGGGTTTTTTTCTTCTGATTCGGATAGAGCACGTCACTGGCTTTCCAACGGTATGACGCACATCCGGTTTGGATGAAAATTGGGGCGTGGTCATCGGTTTTTCGATTTGGGGTTTTTTCTTCTGATTCGGATAGAGCACGTCACTGGCTTTCCAACGGTATGACGCACATCCGGTTTGGATGAAAATTGGGGGCGTGGTCATCGATTTTTCGATTTTGGGGGTTTTCCTTCTGATTCGGATAGAGCACTTCACTGGCTTTCCAACGGTATGACCCACATCCGGTTTGGATGAAAATTGGGGGCGTGGTCAACGATTTTCCGATTTTGGGGCCTGGGAAAAATTTTCTTACTGGCAAGAGGTGACATTTCAAAATTTCTTCTGATTCGGAGAGAGCACTTCACTGGCTTTCCAACGGTATGACCCACATCCGGTTTGGACGAAAATTGGGGGCGTGGTCAACGATTTTTCGATTTTGGGGTTTTTTCTTCTGATTCGGATAGAGCACGTCACTGGCTTTCCAACGGTATGACGCAGATCCGGTTTGGATGAAAATTGGGGCGTGGTCATCGATTTTTCGATTTTGGGGTTTTTTTCTTCTGATTCGGATAGAGCACTTCACTGGCTTTCCAACGGTATGACCACATCCGGTTTGGATGAAAATTGGGGGCGTGGTCATCGATTTTCGATTTTGGGGTTTTTTTTCTTCTGATTCGGATAGAGCACTTCACTGGCATTCCAACGGTATGGACGCACATCCGGGTTGGAACGAAAATTGGGGGCGTGGGTCAACGATTTTTCGATTTGGGGTTTTTTTCTTTCTGATTCGGATAGAGCACGTCACTGGCTTTCCAACGGTATGACGCACATCCGGTTTGGATGAAAATTGGGGGCGCGGTCATCGATTTTTCGATTTTGGGGTTTTTTTCTTCTGATTCGGATAGAGCACTTCACTGGCTTTCCAACGGTATGACGCACATCCGGTTTGGATGAAAATTGGGGGCGTGGTCAACGATTTTTCGATTTTGGGGTTTTTTCTTCTGATTCGGATAGAGCACGTCACTGGCTTTCCAACGGTATGAACGCACATCCGGTTTTGGATGAAAATTGGGGCGCGGTCATCGATTTTTCGATTTTGGGGTTTTTATCTTCTGATTCGATAGAGCACTTCACTGGCTTTCCAACGGTATAACGCACATCCGGTTTGGACAAAATTGGGGCGTGGTCAACGATTTTCCGATTTGGGCCTGGGTCTTCTGATTCGGAGAGAGCACTTCACTGGATTTCCAACGGTATGACGCAGATCCGGTTTGGATGAAAATTGGGGCGTGGTCATCGATTTTTCGATTTTGGGGTTTTTCTTCTGATTCGAGAGAGCACTTCACTGGCTTTCCAACGGTATGACGCACATCCGGTTTGGATGAAAATTGGGCGTGCTCATCGATTTTTCGATTTGGGGTTTTTCCCTTCTGATTCAGATAGAGCACTTCACTGGCTTTCCAACGGTATGACGCACATCCGGTTTGGATGAAAATTGGGGGCGTGGTCATCGGTTTTTCGATTTCGGGGTTTTTCCTTCTGATTCAGATAGAGCACTTCACTGGCTTTCCAACGGTATGACGCACATCCGGTTTGGATGAAAATTGGGGGCGTGGTCATCGGTTTTTCGATTTTGGGGTTTTTTCTTCTGATTCGGATAGAGCACGTCACTGGCTTTCCAACGGTATGACGCACATCCGGTTTGGATGAAAATTGGGGGCGTGGTCATCGATTTTTCGATTTTGGGGTTTTTTCTTCTGATTCGGATAGAGCACTTCACTGGCTTTCCAACGGTATGACGCACATCCGGTTTGGATGAAAATTGGGGGCGTGCTCATCGATTTTTCGATTTTGGGGTTTTTCTTCTGATTCAGATAGAGCACTTCACGGGCTTTCCAACGGTATGACGCACATCCGGTTTGGATGAAAAATTGGGGTCGTGGTCATCGGTTTTTCGATTTCGGGGTTTTTCCTTCTGATTCAGATAGAGCACTTCACTGGCTTTCCAACGGTATGACGCACATCCGGTTTGGATGAAAATTGGGGGCGTGGTCATCGATTTTTCGATTTTGGGGGTTTTTTCTTCTGATTCGGATAGAGCACGTCACTGGCTTTCCAACCGTATGACGCACATCCGGTTTGGATGAAAATTGGGGGCGTGGTCATCGGTTTTTCGATTTTGGGGTTTTTTCTTCTGATTCGGATAGAGCACGTCACTGGCTTTCCAACGGTATGACGCACATCCGGTTTGGATGAAAATTGGGGGCGTGGTCATCGATTTTTCGATTTTGGGGTTTTTTCTTCTGATTCGGATAGAGCACTTCACTGGCTTTCCAACGGTATGACCCACATCCGGTTTGGATGAAAATTGGGGGCGTGGTCAACGATTTTCCGATTTTGGGGCCTGGGAAAAATTTTCTTACTGGCAAGAGGTGACATTTCAAAATTTCTTCTGATTCGGAGAGAGCACTTCACTGGATTTCCAACGGTATGACGCACATCCGGTTTGGATGAAAATTGGGGGCGTGGTCATCGATTTTTCGATTTTGGGGTTTTTTCTTCTGATTCGGATAGAGCACTTCACTGGCTTTCCAACGGTATGACGCACATCCGGTTTGGATGAAAATTGGGGGCGTGGTCATCGATTTTCGATTTTGGGGTTTTTTCTTCTGATTCGGATAGAGCACTTCACTGGCTTTCCAACGGTATGACCCACATCCGGTTTGGATGAAAATTGGTGGCGTGGTCATCGATTTTCGATTTTGGGGTTTTTTCTTCTGATTCGGATAGAGCACTTCACTGGCTTTCCAACGTTATGACGCAGATCCGGTTTGGATGAAAATTGGGGGCGTGGTTCATCGATTTTTCGATTTTGGGGGTTTTTTCCTTCTGATTCGGATAGAGCACTTTCACTGGCTTTCCAACGGTATGACCCACATCCGGTTTGGATGAAAATTGGGGGCGTGGTCAACGATTTTACGATTTTGGGGCCTGGGAAAAATTTTCTTACTGGCAAGAGTGACATTTCAAAATTTCTTCTGATTCGGAGGAGAGCACTTCACTGGAATTTCCAACGGTATGACGCAGATCCGGTTTGGATGAAAATTGGGGGCGTGGTCATCGATTTTTCGATTTTGGGTTTTTTCTTCTGATTCGGATAGAGCACTTCACTGGCTTTCCAACGGTATGACCCACATCCGGTTTGGATGAAAATTGGGGGCGTGGTCATCGATTTTTCGATTTTGGGGTTTTTTCTTCTGATTCGGATAGAGCACTTCACTGCTTTCCAACGGTATGACGCACATCCGGTTTGGGACGAAAAATTGGGGGCGTGGTCAACGATTTTTCGATTTTGGGGTTTTTTCCTTCTGATTCGGATAGAGCACGTCACTGGCTTTCCAACGGTATGACGCACATCCGGTTTGGATGAAAATTGGGGGCGTGCTCATCGATTTTTCGATTTTGGGGTTTTTCCTTCTGATTCAGAATAGAGCACTTCACTGGCTTTCCAACGGTATGACGCACATCCGGTTTGGATGAAAAATTGGGGGCGTGGTCATCGTTTTTTCGATTTCGGGGTTTTTCCTTCTGATTCAGATAGAGCACTTCACTGGCTTTCCAACGGTATGACGCACATCCTGTTTGGATGAAAATTGGGGGCGTGGTCATCGGTTTTATCGATTTTGGGGTTTTTTCTTCTGATTCGGATAGAGCACGTCACTTGGCTTTCCAACGGTATGACGCACATCCGGTTTGGATGAAAATTGGTTGGCGTGGTCATCGATTTTTCGATTTTGGGGTTTTTTCTTCTGATTCGGATAGAGCACTTCACTGGCTTTCCAACGGTATGACGCACATCCGGTTTTGGATGAAAATTGGGGGCGTGGTCATACGATTTTTCGATTTTGGGGGTTTTTTCTTCTGATTCGGATAGAGCACTTCACTGGCTTTCCAACGGTATGACCCACATCCGGTTTGGATGAAAATTGGGGGCGTGGTCATCGATTTTTCGATTTTGGGGTTTTTTCTTCTGATTCGGATAGAGCACTTCACTGGCTTTCCAACGGTATGACGCACATCCGGTTTGGATGAAAATTGGGGGCGTGGTCATCGATTTTTCGATTTTGGGGTTTTTTCTTCTGATTCGGATAGAGCACTTCACTGGCTTTCCAACGGTATGACCCACATCCGGTTTGGATGAAAATTGGGGGCGTGGTCAACGATTTTCCGATTTTGGGGCCTGGGAAAAATTTTCTTACTGGCAAGAGGTGACATTTCAAAATTTCTTCTGATTCGGAGAGAGCACTTCACTGGCTTTCCAACGGTATGACCCACATCCGGTTTGGACGAAAATTGGGGGCGTGGTCAACGATTTTTTCGATTTGGGGTTTTTTTCTTCTGATTCGGATAGAGCACGTCCACTGGCTTTCCAACGGTATGACCCACATCCGGTTTGGACGAAAATTGGGGGCGTGGTCAACGATTTTTCGATTTTGGGGTTTTTTCTTCTGATTCGGATAGAGCACGTCACTGGCTTTCCAACGGTATGACGCACATCCGGTTTGGATGAAAATTGGGGGCGCGGTCATCGATTTTTCGATTTTGGGGTTTTTTCTTCTGATTCGGATAGAGCACTTCACTGGCTTTCCAACGGTATGACGCACATCCGGTTTGGATGAAAATGGGGGCGTGGTCATCGATTTTTTCGATTTTGGGGTTTTTTCTTCTG
>JAYKKM010000278.1:847500-849903 GCA_035772405.1 Chrysogorgia sp. JL179-B06 | reverse complement strand
GTAGTGATTAGAAAAGTCTCCGCCCTATGTTCGTTTGAACGTTTTCTTATATTATATATATATTTAATATATATATTCAGCTTGGTGCCGAGGTATTTTTGTTTAAGGGGCACTATGTACTAAGGAGTCACGAATGTTTTTATTACGGCGAAATGATACCAAAGGGTTGTAGGAATACTGTTTTTTTATGTGGAAAATGGCTGACTCGTCTCAGGATCATTTTGTAAATGTGTGAAAATTCCGATTAATAATATTTTTAACTTTAAAATTGAAAGGATGATAATGTTAGAACTCAAAGGGAATTTTATTGTTTTGAAACTCGTTCCAAAGATGGTTCAAGGGCGTACTAAACGGGGGACGAGGAAAAGCTTTCTGAACGGCGAAGGTCTAAAAGGTTGGGTAGGGTAACCACGTTGGACAAAAAAAAAGTTCTCATTTCCAAAAAAATTGATTTGGACTTGAATATCTTGGTCGTCGCTACTTTAAAGCGGCGAATGACGCAAGAATTGAGAGTAAGGGATGGATTGACTTTAGTGTGGTTGGGATGAGAGGATGAAAATAGAAGATTAAACTTATGGGAGTCAGTAGGCTTGTACGAGACCGACGTTTTCAGAGAATCACCCATTAATCGAAATTAAAATATCAAGGAACGACACAGGAGGTCTCGCTGAGTTTCCCACGTGAACTTCAGAGCAGGATGAAAATCATCAACAAAGTTGATGAACTTGCTCTAAAGGGACACTGTGAACACGGACGCTGTTCACTAAACACGTCTAATCGATAAATCTTTCCGAAAAAATCAGGCATAGGGACCCGTGTATTGCTTCAAAGATCATGTTTTTCAACATTAACCAACAAATAAATTAGGCATAGCTTGGACCCATTTTGGTGCCCATCGCAACACCACTTATTTGTTGGTTAATGTTCACCATTCAAACGAAAAATTGTTAAGGGTATGCACTAGTTCTGCTAAGGCGGAGTAACGTGGTTGTGGAGGGTTTCTAAATTATTGCGCTGATCAAAGAAAAACTTCAGAGCTTCAAGGCCATCACAATGTGGGAATGACGGTGGTCTAAGGACCTTGACGTCCATCGTGAAAATAAATTTATCGGAACTACTGAAAAACGTAAAACTGGTCGAATAATTTGCAAGGCATGTTTAGTATCTTTAGATTTTTTTTATAAATGAAGGCAACTTCTTTAAATCCAAAGGGATACATAACGTTGTCTAGAAAACTGGAAAACGAGCTCGGTGGGGCAACTACAAGCGGAAACAATCGGCCTGCCAGGTATTGTTAGGTTTATGCATAAACTTTAAGGTAGGAAATATATGACAGGCGTTCTGGGGGTGGTTAATATAAGGTTAGATGCAGAGGCTCGGCAATTCACCGGCTTGGATGAAATTCTTGATGGTAGTTCTTTGACGGATTTTTGTTGGGCGCGTGAGATTGAGTGGGATCGGAATTCAACTTAGTATAAAAGATGGTTGTCGCTGAGTTGGACGAAGAGGCCTCTTTGTCGATACAAGTCCGCGCTCCAGACAACTACAGCGCCACCTTTGTCCGCAGGGGTTTTATGACAACGTCATTTCGGCATCGTAATGGAATTCAATTCTAGAAGCTCTTCTTTGTTAAGGTTATGAACTTGTTTTCTGCGCTGGGAGGTTGCAATTTATCAATGTCATGGCGGCATTGTCTTACGAAAAGTTCAAGGGAAGAAAAAATCACCTTCGGATGGGAGGACCAAGGACGACTTATTGGGGTTGAAGTTCTTCGAAAATATCCTTATTGCTATTGAAAGTGGGCTTATCATTGAAAAAAGGCTTTGAGGCGCATGCGGCGGAAGACAAAAGATTTCGTGTATCTCTGTTACCTGAAGAATAGATCGATGGGCCGGGAGTTGGGAACAAACTTGAGACCTTTCGCAAGAAAAGATCTCTCGGGAGTCAGATAATGGCAAATTTCAGAGGGAATAGTGAAAACTAGACTGAGTGACTTTCGTTAGAGGAACTAGTGCTTTTGGGAGGCATTCGGGGAAGGACCCAGTTAATTTGGCCAATTTCGACGCCTTAACGTCTTTAAGAAAAACATAGAGTCTGGAATTTAGCATGCGTACGAATTTGTTGAACGATAGCGGTAAACAAAATAGGTGGGCAGACCTGGGAGAGAGAGGGGGAACTTACATCCCGAGATTGTAAGTCATCAGTATGTTGTAAAAATTACTGGGGACATAGATTTAATAGTGATACGCATCAAACGACGGGAATGACTCGAACATGACGCTGATATGTGATGGGAATAACGACGATCGATAGCGGGGAGATTAAAAGATAATAAATCAAAAGAGGATCTAAAAATCCGTAGGAATGATCCCCCCGATATAAAAACAACGACTAATAAATGTA
>JAYKKM010000278.1:842500-845000 GCA_035772405.1 Chrysogorgia sp. JL179-B06 | reverse complement strand
CTATTTTACAGTCACCCTTGATGCACACACATGTGGGACATAAAAAAACCATGCCATAGTGCTCAAACTGCAAGCAGTGAGCGTGCGCACAATGCATAAGCGACAATGGTTTTCATTCATGTTAGATGTGCATCAATTATGACCTAAAGGTCATTAGAGGCGAATATCTAACTACAGGACTGGTACCGTTTCGGCCTTTTAGGGCCTCATCTGTGTAGTGCTGATGAGTCAGGATGAAGGTAACTGACTATTTACAGTCACCCTTGATGCCACCCCACTATGTGGGACATCAAAAACTCATGCCAATATACTATATATATATATATGTATATATTTATATTACATACATTATAATTATACATATATATATAATACGTTATATATATATATATATATATATATATATGCATTTGATTGGCTACTTTCATACTTGTGAACACCTTTTTGGGCATTTAATATATAAGGCCCTTATTTATTTCATTTCATTCTCGTCTTACTCTGATGAAGGGGCTCCCGCCTGTCGAAACGTCAGTATCTCGTCACTAAATTTTCTTGGCAGTTTTACCACCTTTTCACTTTGCTATTATATAAAAACACTGTTCTGACGCAGCACTCTACTTTTTTACTACTCTCCGGATATTCTATCTACCGCTGCGACATGCCTAACCTTTAAGAAGTTTCGTCATAACGTCTCCGTCACGAAATGGTAAGTTATTTGGCTTCCTTCCTTTTTTACCGTCGTATCAGTAATCAATGCTCTAACGTTTGTTTTGACCTTTATTTTATCTAAAACCCGTTTTTCCATGTCACATTAACTTTTATTAGTCGTTGTTTATATCGGGGGGTCATTCCCTACGGTTTTAGATCCTCTTTTGAATTTTTATTCTTTTGAATCTCCCCGCTATCGATCGTCGTTTATTCCCATTCACTTGATCAGCGGCTTGTTCGAGTCATTTCCCGGTCGTTTGATGCGTATCACTATTAAATCTTATAGTCCAGTAATTTACAAAAAAACATACTGATGGACTACATCTCGGGATGTATGTCCTCTCTCTCCCAGGTTCGTCTGGCCCACTCTCATTTTGTTTAACGCTATCGTTCAACAAATTTCGCATGCTAAAAGTCCAGACTCCTATGGTTTTTCTTAAAGACGTTAAGGCGTCGAAATTGGCACCAAATTACTGGTGTCCTTCCCCCGAATGCCCTCCCAAAGCACTAGTTTCCTCTAACGAAGTTCACTCGTCTAGTTTTTCACTATTCCCTCTGATTTGCCATTATCTGACCCCGAGAGATCTTTTCTATTGCGAAAGGTCTCAAGTTTGTTCCCAACTCCGGGCCACATCGATCTATTTTCAGTTAAAGAAAAGGATACCGAATCTTTTCTTCCGCCGCATGCCGCACTCAAAGCCTTTTTTTCATGATAAGCCCTACTTTCAATAGCAATAAGAATATTTTCGAAGAAACTCAATCCCCAAGATAGTCGTCTTGGTCTCCATCCGAAGGTGATTTTTCTTCCCTTGATCTTTTCGTAAGACATTTGCCGCCATGACAATTGATAAATTGCAACCTGCGCGCAGATAACAAGTTCATAACCTTTTTTTTTAATACAAAGAAGTGCTTCTAGCTTTGAATTCATTACGATGCCGATAAATGACGTTGTCATAAATACCTGCGGACAATGGTGGCGCTGTAGTTGTCTGCGAGAGCGGATCCTTGTATCGACAAGAGGCTCTTCGTCAACTCAGCGGACACACATCTTTTTATACTAAGTTGAATTCGATCCCATCTCAATCTCTCAACAAAAGTCCGGTTCAAAACTACCATCAAGAATTTCATCCAAGCCGTTGGGTGAATTGCCTGCCTCTGCATCTAACCTTATATTTAACCACCCCCAGAACGCTCTGTCATATATTTCATACCCTAAAATCCATAAACCTAACACTCCTGGCAGGCCGATTGTTTCCGCTTGTAGTTGCCCCACCGAGCTCGTTTCCAGTTTTCTAGACAACGTTTATGTATCCTTTGGTTCAAGAAGTTGCCTTCTTTTATATCAAAAGACTATCTAAACATGCCTTTGCCATAAAATTTTCGACCAGTTACGTTTCAGTAGTTCCGATAAATTTTTTTCCACGATTGGACGTCAAGTCCTTATACACCGTCATTCCCCATTGTGATGGCCCTTGAAGCTCTGAAGCTTTTTCTTTTGATCAGCGCAATAATTTAGGAACCCTCCACAACCACGTTACTCCGCTTAGCAGTAACTAGTGCTTACCCTTAAACAATTTTTTTCGTTTGATGATGTGAACATTACCATAACAAATAAGGTGGTTGCGATTTGTTGTTCTTTTTCTTACGGATGGGCACCAATAATGGGTCCAAGCTATGCTAATTTTATTTGTTGGTTTATGTTGAAAAAACAGTTCCTTTGATGCAATACACGGGTCCCTTGCCTGATTTTTTTCGGAAGATTTATCGATGACTGTTTTAGGAAACAGCGTCG